>CM076726.1:20862481-21148300 GCA_038501795.1 Pseudopleuronectes americanus | reverse complement strand
CGTTACCAAGTACAAATTGCAATAACAAACACATACAGCAGGTTTTTATTCCCATATTCAAAAGGTAAATCCAGTAGCAATCATCAGTTGAGTGCACATTAAACAGTACATATTCTAAAAAGAGCACAAAGTGCCCATAAATCTTGCAATCGCAAACACTGTGGGATTTCTGGGTGTGGACCTTGAATACAGTCCTATGGTGTGAACGTGCTGCTTTTGGCACCAGGCTGTTTGTTCATTAGACAAGTACGGGATGCAGAGTGGAGCCAGAGGGAATCCCGTAAACTGCAGGGAACAAATAAACATCTCTTTATTGTTCTCAGCAGGCATACAATACAGTGGCATGTGCACTGGCTGATTCTGTGCCTGCCAATGATGCAGGATTACGCCCCACTTGCACTGAATTTTAGATCTTCCTAAATAGTTATTCTGATATTCACCAGAAGAAGAGGGGCATGGAGTGCTACTTGAAATTCAACCCCACATGGAGAGAGACCCTCTGTGTGTAGAAGTCTCACAAACTTAAAGGACTTATGTTCACATCTCGACTTGTCATCGTCTGATTCAGATCATTTACACTACTCAGAGTCATGTCCAGTGGGACGAAGACCAGCGTACACCAGGACCCTGAAACTAAAGTCAGCTGACAGCCCCAGAATCCACCCATCATTCATTACATGATTTATATCATGCTTTTCCTGCTGTACAGTCAAAAAACCTCAAACCCAAATGGCATCTTTCCAGTGTGGGCATTGACGTCCTACTTACCTTGAACTTGACTGAACACATTCTGAGATTGTTTGGCTTTTAAGAGCAATACAACTGGGATTATTAATTCAAGTTCTGTGCCATCCGATCAATCCCCCCAATCCCCCAATCCCTACCAGAAGCACAAAATCAATAAATAAACATTAGATGGCTGGTACTATGTCATGTTATCTCGCACCACGATGCCATCATCATGAAAACTGCAACCTCATTGGCCTGATTTACAGTGAGGTGTAAAACTGACCAAAGAGGTATGAGATTGATACTGAGTGTTGCTCATGAGAACAGTTCTGTCAGCAGCATATGGTTGTTTTGCTAGTTTCCTTGTATTGTTTGATGGACCTTTTAACCCCTTGCGTCATTTACCAACAAACGACTGGGATGACTTAATTTAGAAGTTGTGACAGGCAAAGTGGGGAATATGAAGTTCTTAAACAGCATCATCAGTCATTAAAAAACACACATAGGTCACTTTCATTCACACTCCTTGATTTGAAAACAGTTACTAAACAGGAGCAAACGGATAAATGGTCCTCGCGTTCGCTACGAGTCACCGAACATTTATATAACCCACACCACCCAGATACCCACATTGGAGAAACCCATAAGTAGTCCCCCCGCAGCCTGCACTGTAAAGCTGGGTGTGACCGTGGTAAACCCCCGTAATAGATACCAGACCACTAGTCCAAATAACCAAACCACTTATACCCCCTCCCCTTTCCAACTACCTGCGTCAGAAATTACCTCACTCGTCAATGGGACCCCCGAAACCCAGCACTCCAAATCCCTCATTCCATCCCCCGCGCCCTCCCCCGCTCCCTATGTTCGCTGGGTCCACGATCCAAGGCCGTAGAGTATCTGCTGCGCCATGTCACACACCAAAAGAGAGTGAGTGTGTAAAAAACCCTAATCCAACACAACCCACCAACAACACAGGCCACAACACATCAAAGGCACAATACGTCACAAACCACAGAAGCATAGACATATCAAGCATCATTAAGAATCTTCATCCAATCATACTTTAGGTTCAAAACGCGATATACTCAGAAATACCGATTTGACCAAAACTCCTCAAGCAAGCAGTGAGGAAGAACTTCTTAAAAGTACATTTTTAATCAAATTTTATGTTTTTTATTGTCATGATGTCATTATCTCTCTTCCATCAGCATTAAAGAAGAACCAGCAACAATCATCACGCATCAACTACAATAAGACTTAATGCTGCTCAAATCATTTCAAAAAGGGGTTCACCCCAAATTACAGTTTTAAACAGAACCAAACTCTGAATCTACGTTGCTCTGTGTTCCCTCAATAATCACTTATATCTGTATTCATCAGCTCCAACTGTGACTTGGGTCAAATTGAAGGTTACAAACATGACGGTGTCGTCTCCGGCTGAATGTGGTGAAACACCTGAGAGCAGAACCGGTGCGTTAAGCGTGTTTATGAGAGCGAGAGAGCAGGAAAGCCTCTAATCCCCCCCACCCCCACACCCCCCTCCAGGACCTGCCTTCACTTAACGGGCCACAGAGAGGAGCCTCTGTCTGAGAACAACTGGAGCCCAGTTGTCCTGAGACATCTACACCAGACATGGACTCGAACGCAGCCTGAACAATGCACACTGGTGCTCTACACACACCACCCCCGCATCTGCTCTCACTTATGCTTTTTTGATTTGAGTTTGTTAGCATTGCTTAACAGGTTCTCTGCTCTCACAGGTAACCGGACATCCTGACATATCTATGGTTACAGCTTCTGTTACCACGGAGACTCAGCCTGTGTTCTACGTGTCCTGCTTTGAGATTCATTACAGAGTCAACGGGATGGGAGGGGTGTGGGTGGGGATGTGCACGGGTGATAGTTGCATTTCCTCTACAACGCGCCAACGTGCCCCTGAGCAACGCACTCGTACTCCCATACTGCTCATCGGCCGGTGGAGCTGCACCTGAGCTGAAACGTGTTAAACAATGTTTAAATCCTAATTCAGAGTGATGTCTTCATGTAGTATCTTTATATGTAGAATTTAAAGAGATATCAAACATAGAAGTGGGAATTCAGATAATGACTCAGAAAATCTTTAAATTCCGACTATCATACACCAACTCCACCCATCACGACCTCATCAAATAACTCCTAACTCTCTCTGCAGTCAAAACACTTAGTAAAACCACTAATGACTGATGTTATCTGTTTTCAATTTGAACTTCTCATTCAATCACGTTCGACTCCCACACTCACTATATTTACATTTTGGACTAAACCTCCATGAAATAGAAACTAAACAACTAGAAAGTCCCTCAGTGGAGCTCAGACCTCCACCAAGAGATCCAGGAATTATTCTGGAAAACTCCCCAATCCCAGAAAACACTAGAGGAATTCTTCCCCTGATCTGAAAGCATCACGTCCTCAACGGAGGTGACAAACTTTTCAGGTAACAGAAACTAAAAAGTCAGTTTCTTGCTTTACTTATGTCTCTGTTTGGGTTCTCGCTGCAGGACGTTTGACTTTAAAGGTGAGTTAAAGGCCAAAGTGTCCCCCCCGTCAGGAGGGGAATTCGGGATCCATCCCAGTGATTGCTGGGCTTCTTGAACAGGGATCTAACAAGTAAAGCACGTGCCGCACACGGTTGATCGACCGACACCGGGCCCAGGCTCCGCTCATTGCGACGCTTGTAGCGGAACGACGGAGCCGAGCATGGAACAGCAGAGTCATCGTCCGTTTATTAACAGATTCGAGACTGCCGAGGTCAGGATGAACCGCAGTAGGGCAACGATGACCATTCCAGCAGGGTTGGGGTGGGGGGGGCGAGTAAACCAGACGACCAACACCCCAAACAACCCCTTTCAAGGGCTTAAATCCCCCCACACTTGCCTAGGCCAAAACCCCCCCACCCAACCCCCATACTCCGAGTCTACGCGGCAGTGCCTCGACGCCCACGTTCCCTTTGGTCCCCCACACCTTGTTAGCTGGGGGCCCGACTCAGGCTCCTAATCACGAACCGAACCCGTCAAATAGATCCCTAAAAGCACGCTCATCACTCACTGACCACTGTCTTGTAGATTACAATATGAAAGTACGTCTCGGTCGCATGGTCCACACTACCCCGTTGGTCTCTCAGTGGAGAACGGGAGAGGTGGCTCGGTGGGGTGTTGTTGTTTGAATGACGTTGGATTTGTAAGGCTGACGACAAATGGAAATGACCAATAAATAGATTAGTCAGGCTTGCCCAGGATTTGGGGGGGGCTTAACAACAGAAGTCGGCATGAGAGGGCCGAGATTAATATGAATAGAAAGGTGAGGCAATGTGTAAAGAAAGGATGGCACAGCCAGGAGAGAGAAAATAGATGAATTAAACGATGTGAGGAGGAGGTGAGTTGATGGAAGGCAGGATGAGGATTGATGATCTTATTAGGTGAGTTGAGGCGCTTGCGTCTGTCCTCCGGTCCTCGTCTTCTTCTTCGTCCCTCTCCTCCTCCCTTCCCTAACTTCATCCAACACCCCTATCAGAATTACGCCGATCCCCAAGCAACATTAAAACAAACCAACCCCCGCTCAATTCCATCGCCTCCTTCCCCTCTTTCTTCTCCACTCACTCCTCTTCTTCTTCCGCTGCTCTTCTTCTTCTCTCTTTTTCTCGTCTTACTTCTTCTCTTCTTCCATCCCTTCCTCCTATCTTCCTTCAATATCTTATCCACTCTCTTCTCATTCCTTCTTCTTCTTCTTCTGTCTCTCTTATCTTCCTCATCCCTCTCCCCCCATCCCCTTCCCCTCTTACCTTTCCCACCCCGTACCACCCACCGCCATCGCATGACCCATCTGACCAAAACACACACCGCCCGAAATACCACAAACGCCTCGGCGCCACCCACCCACAACTTCGACCTCCCCCCCCATCCCCCCCCCGCCCCCCCCCCCACCTCTCCCCGCTCCTCACACCTACCCTCCGCCCATGCTCTCCCCCCGCCCACTCCCGCCCCCCTCCACGTACGCCCTTTTCGCCCATAACCAGGCCCCAAAGATAAGTCCCCTGACCCGTGCCAGTCTATGTGAGGTGGCGACAACCCATCCATGAAAACCACTCACACCTCCGACTATGCCAAATATAAAGAGAGACGTATATTCAGAGAGATTGAGATGAGTATGTGATGAATAGATTTTAGAGATCTTTCTATAATTCCACCACCCCTCCTCCACGGGCCGCCACCCCCCTCCCACCCTAAAGCGACATGCCGAGCAACAAAACACACACTACCGAGTGGTTTGTGGCTCTCCACGTCTCGTTCAGCACACGGAGCACACATCACAAACACACAGACCACACACACACACCACACACACACACACACCCACAGTCACACAACCAAGTACAGATAGAGTAAACCCCGCCCTGCCAACAACCAAAACCATACCCCCAAACCTACCAACCCCCCCCCATGATCCCCAACCAACCCCCCGCTCTCGCTCGTGCTCTCTGCTGCTCTCTCTCTTCTCTCCTTGTCACTTTCTCTCTCTTCTCTCTCTCTCTCTCTCTGCTCTCGTCTCTCGGCTCCTTCTCTTCTGCTAACTCTCTCTCTCGCTCCCTTTATCCACTCCCTCTCCCCTACCCAAACCTATCCGACGCTCCAACCCTCCCCAACCCCTCCCCCCCGCCACGAAGGTACCTCATACAATGCATCAGCCCGCAGCCACCCCCCCTCCCCCCCCCCCATCGCACCCCCTCACTCGCCCACCCTTCGACCCCGCCCTCTCCCGCCCCTAGCCCGCTCCCCCCCCCCCGCCAACGTATCCCCTTAGTATCCCCCTCATGTCGGTCCTACCAACATAACCCACACGACCACAAACAAACCAACCAATTGTCTCAAATACCAACCCCCCCCATCATCCCCCCGAATACAGCCCGGTGCCCGGTCAGACAGTAGAGGAGTTGAGTGTGTTGGGTGTTGTCTGTGTGGTCTGTGTGTGTGTGTTTGTTTGTGTTGTGTGTACAGGCTGCAAACACATCGTAAGCAGAACTCGGAGCAATCAAAGAAAATAGTGGAGATTTGAAAACAGACAGAAAACGAGAGGATCTGAGTCTTTTCTAACCGAAAGTGAAAAGAGAGAAAATGGGGCAGGGGTTAGACGTGAGCCGAGCACACACACACACATCTCTGTGGTTTCATCCATGATTCATGCAGCGCGGTGCAGAGAGGGATTCAAAGGGCATTAACGAGGTGTATTAATACAAACATCAGTGTGAACCACCAGCGCAGGTTAGAGTGAAGGCCACGAGCCGACAGTGACCTGCTGATCTGCATCTGTCTGCAGACCACTTCCACACGGGGACGACTCGCCTGTGTTAGCAGTGAGTCCACATAAAGGAAAGTTTAGCAGCTAAAGAGAGAAATATTCTTCTCAGGAGCTGGAGGAGACTAAAACTGAGCAAAAAGAGAGAGAGCTGTGGTCGTTTGGACAAAGACACCATGTCAGTGATTTGTTTACAGACTGACATCACTGCCCTCAACCGGCAAAATGTTATTTTATACAGATAAGACAAGCCTGTTTTCTTATCTGCATTTTGTTGAAACACAAAATGTTTGGCCAGGATAAAGTTTGATATTTAAAAATGTTTGACTCCTGGGTGATTAAAGAAGATTTAAATCTGGCCTGACGTTACTTTAGATTTCACTATTTATTCCTACAGATGTTTTTTATGTGCTTCAGTGAAAAGCAAAGTTTAATTTCCAGCCCCAGTCCTGAAATAAACAACCCCTTCTTGTTTCTCACGTTACACTGATTCACGCCGACAACTTTCACTTCGGTCTCTGATCCGACATAAAAACCTATAATAACATTTTGATAAGCAACAGGCTTTTTTCTACTTGTGCTCCACAGCGGCGGGGTGGGGTTGTGTTATCTTTGGAAAAACCCTGCGTCTGGACGGTAATACTCAGCGAGTACTAAATGAACATCTCATCCATAATGTGCTCAGAAGGTTCGAGGCAACACAAAGTCAGACACGTTACTGAAAAGACAATTTGTCAGATGACGGAGGAGAACCGTACAGATGTATTTCTCCATTGTGTTGCTGTGATTGTCGTTTGTTTGTCGTCCAGGAGAAGCAGCTCACTGTGACCTTGTGTTGAGTGATTCTCTGAGTCGTGTTCAAACGTCTGATTCCCGTCCAGAGAAGTGTCGAGTGGATTAAGTGCCTGATGGACCGGGGATAGAACCGTCATTGTTCAACAGATTGTCGTTCTGCGGAGCTGGTGTGTGCTGAGCGCCGCTTGCCAGAAAAGATTTCTTGATAATGTTGCCAGGGAAATGAACATAGAGCCAACGAGCGGCTGCAGAATCAGAGCCATGTCCTGCTCGTGGCTTCACGCCTCAGCTGTGAGGAACACTCCGGTTCTAAGAGTCACGTGAAGCCCACACATGGAGCAGCACTCATCTACACAACTACACAATTACAAAACTTAAATAACACGTCACACTGATGAAACGGCAGCTCGGGGGGAAACCGGGACGAACCAGGACGGCATGTGTGTGTCGGTGTTGTGTGTGTGTGTGTGTGTGTGTGGTGTGTGTTTGTTTGTGTGTGTGTGTGTTGTGTGTGTGTGTGTGTGTGCTGCGTATGTGTGTGTGACAAGAGAGCCGGAGTATGTAAAGGACTGTGAGGAAGGCGTACTAGTTTAAAAACGTAGTGACCCCTCGCCCTCCAGCCCCAGCTGCTAGACATCGGTTACATCCACCCGTCCCTGCAACAATAAACAATACCCAGCCCGTACAGACGACCGTCCCACCGTACACGCTGACCCACCCACGGCCACGTCGGTCACACACAGACCCACACGTCAAACGGTCCACAGAACACTCTGTCACGCCGCAGGGCCCCACACAGTTTTGCACATCACACACATCACACCCAAACCACACTCACAACACACAGACACACTCAGCAAACCCCGGGGTGCTCCGATCATTGCTCTTTTCGGTTCAGGACACGCCCCATGCCACTCAGACATAACCTACTCACCCTCCGTTAGCCGCTAGCATCGCCTGCCAGCACGACCACGTCACACACACATACACACATATATATCTACACACATCCTCACCCACTCACGCACAGCTCTCATGTCCGCACCATGCATGTGTTATAAACCAATATGTCAGCATAGCATCCAAGGAACAACCACCCGCGCCCGACCGCTGACATCCGGCGCCACAAACCACTTCTCTGACGCCCCGGGTGTCCCCAAGAGGCACGTGTCTGAGTCAGTGGTGGGTGAGTGACCGTAAACACACACACACCCGCCCCACTACACACCCACACTGGTTTACGCCCACGGGCCAACCCCACCCGCCGACTCAGGCACCCCATTCGAGCACGCCCACACAAGGGTACCTGCTCCACCATGACAAACGACTACACGTCTACGTCTGGACAACATGGCCGACATAAACTATTTCATATTTGCACACCCACAGTCCATCGTCCGAAATGTCCGGACCTGATGCCTCTGGAGAAATACACAACCGGCTCTCACTCGGAAACATCTAACCGCCCATATGGTCGACTGAATGGAGAAGCACCACACACACACACACGACTCACACACACACAGCGCGAGTGCACAGACACACAGCCACACACATACAGTCTCTGATCACGGCAAGACCTCCACCCATGTTACCACCCAACATACTAGCGTAGCTTAAGGACAGCTAGTCCCAGAAACCAGACCACATACCCCAAGCACCAAACCAAAACATCCCGACATCCTCATAAACTCTTCAACCTAAAGTGTCGCAACCTTAGCCCAGCAGTCACACCATGAACCCTGCGTCTACCAACCAAGAAATGAGAATTCTCTGGAAGTGATGTTGATTCTAATCAGTTTAACAATCTGTTAATAAGTTTTAACTTGATTACTTTTCAATTTATCCTCACATTTCTGTCTGGGAGGTTTCAAGGACATTTTTGTCCCGAGCACCTGTTTATTTCTGACCCTGACACACACACACACACACACACACACACACACACACACACACACACACACACACACACACACACACATTACTCTGGAAACCCGCCCCCCGTCACACACACATACACATGAAAACACACACACACAAACACACACGAGACACAACCCTAAGTGACAACTCTGCAGCCCAGCGCTGTGGCGGCTGAGGAGGAAATCGTGCCATCTGCCAGTAAGCGACAGTCATTTATCCCCACTGCTCGTCCATCTGTGGACGTGGGGAAGTCGGCTGGAGGCCGGGGGGGCCGCTGGGGGAGACGGGGGAGACACGACGCTGGCCAGAGACGACTCCGAGACACTGAGGCCTCTGTCTGAGGGCCTCACTGCTCTCCTCAGCTCAGTGTCCTGCAGAAACCCTGAGGTTAAAGGAGGATAACGGGCCCTGAAAGCTAAAGACTTGACGGATGAGTAACTGTCACAGATGTTTTTGAGTTCTGATAGTTTCCTCTTCGTGTCTTTATTTAAACATTAATGACTCAGATCTTCTGTGATTCGTTTCTAAATTTATGAATTGTGGTTTTACAAGTTTCCTGGAGACTCGTCCTCAAACGTGGAGATGTGTTTATAGAGAAGAGAAGCTTTGGGAACGCTTCTCTCTCTCTGGGCTCAGAGTGACGTCCTGAATCAGACCTTTCTTCAACAGCCTCAGCACACAAGTCGTGTCTCTGACTCACACATGAATATAACATTCATCCTATTGCATTGCGCTGCACAGTGAAGTCATTACTGCTCTTAGGTCTAAAGTGCAAATCGATTCCTCTACAGCTGCATTTTTATGCCAAGAAAATAAATGAAATGTGTGTTTCGACCAGATTTGTTTTAATTTCAGGATTAAGTAAATGTCTGAAGACCCATTAAGACCATCAGGGGGAACCAGGACTGTCTGTTAAAAGCCAGATAATTAAATACTTTTAAAAACCACGTCTCGGACTGAGAAGCTCAATAAATAAGTAAGACGTGCTGAGCTAAACAAACATCCCTGATGGAGACACGGCTGCACCAGTTGAATGTTATCGCCTCACATCCGATAAATCGTCACACCTTAACACGACAAACACAACAACCTGGAGACCACATCCACCTCAGTATTTACACATGGGGCGGTGTTTGTCGGAATTAAACTCATTACAAGACCGACTGTGACATATTTTAACATGTTTAAGACTCTTTAAGTTCCCTGTATTAAGTTTTTATATTCTTTAAATGCAGAAAACTGAATAATGCAACTTTTAATTGTTCCTGAAGTTTTGACAGGGAACTTGATTTGGCCGAAGTGACAACATCTCACAGGTTTGGACACTGATATTCACCACACACTAGCAAATGTTCATGGAAACTGAAAGTCTGTGTTGTTGCACATGCACACACACACACAGACACACACAGACACACACACAGGGTGTCTCAGCTTGCATTAGACAGCTGGGTCCTCTCCAGCTCCTCGTCTTTCTTAACGCACTGCAGCGTGTAAAGTGTGTCAAAGACTCGTTTTAAATAACTCTCACATGAAACAGAAGAAACAGGGAGGCAGAGAAAAAATAACACTTAGCGAGCGCCTCACAAAAAGATCACTGTGCTTGTGTTCAGGCTTTTTTTTTGCACAATGAGGCCGAGATTAGAGCTCACACAGCCGACGTTTACTCTGGATTGATCTCTGGGTGTTTCTCTGCCTCCAGAACAAAGAGGCAGAATCGTGCTGAGCTCAGCGAACCAACACAAGTCCAGAATTAAATCCTCCGAGTGAGACAGAAAAAGACGCTGCCGCAATTCTCATATACAATAAATGTGCGATTTTTTTTTGAAAATGATGAACACACAAAAATCTGCTTATGCTTCCAGGCAGATTTCATGTTAGCAAAGAAAGAGAGGGAGCACTGGCGGAGGAGAGGATGTGTGTGATGAGCGGGTGAAAACTGGAGGAGGATTCATCTGAGCAGGAAAAACTAACTTTTCTATCTTTTATCCGACAGTTAACGTTTCAAAACCAGAGACATTTCAATTCACAGACAAATTCTCACAGTTCAGAAATTGGAGATTTGACTCGTCGATAAATCAACAATTGATTTCAGCACTAAGAAAAAACCGAGAAGGATCCTGTACAAAGATAAAAGCTGTTTCTTCATGAGCTGGATTTTTCTGAATGGTATAAGATCTGTGATTACATAAATCACACAAGTGCATCTATGTGCAGCACGTTCTCTTTGACAAGAAGCACCTTCTCTGCTCGTCTGATGATCTCTTCTGTTTCTTACAATATTAAACCTGGTTGCAGGAGACATCACGGGTAACGTCTGAGCAGCGGTATCAGAACCCTGAGAGCAGAACTCCCCTCTGCTCGATGTGGTTTCCTACCTGTGGGCTGATCCGTGGGCAGCCGGGCCGGAGCCACGCAGAGAGGCAGGAGGCAGGAAATCCAGAGCGAGCACCACAGAGCCGTCATCCCTCTGGACCCCGAGGCGAGACGCGGAGCAGCAAGGCCCGACTCAGACAACATCCTCCGCTCGCATGCTGTCCAGCCGATCCAAGGTTCCCCCGCCACTGACCTGGAGAGGGGAGGAAACATCGATTACATGAGGCTGTGGGACAAACAGGCAATCAGAGAAGACCGAACAGAGACGAGTGAGACGGTCAAACTGAACCCAGGACAGAGCCGAGCCCTCGGGACCCGACATTCCTCACTGACTCTGAGGATTACGATGGAAATCCCTCTACGCGGTTATTCTCAGAAACCTTCTCACAGCACCTGAGCGTTAAGACGAGTGTGGTAGAGCGCAGGTATGGAAGCAGCAAATTAAAAACCCTTCTGTGCAGAGAATTCAAGTTCATTAACCAATCACATCGCTGCAGTGTGATTGGCAGATGAGAGGGAGAGAGCGACGACCAGGGCGAGCGACGGCAGAGCGGCCTGCTCTCTGTTTGCTTAAGCAGGGAGAAGCTGGAATGCACCGAGGAGCGAGGAGAAAGCTCAGAGAGGTGCCCAGAAAAGCAAAACACCCCCCAGCCCCAAAATGCACACACACACACACACACACACTCACATACATGCACTCTCACACACACACATCACCACGTTAGCTTGAACTTCAGCCGCTCTGTCCAGCTTCAGAATAGCTCTGGCTGTGAAACGACAATATCGCACTCAGGTCTCACGAAACACACACACAATCACCTCAGATGCACACACAGAGGTGTATTGTACACACACACGCACACACACACACGCACACATTTTTCTTTCCCCCCCCCCGTGACCCACTCCTTGCTCAGCACAAAGTGAAGCCCGGGCTCCGGCTGCACATTATCGCTCCTCAACACACACAGAACTTCCCAACCCGCATAACGAGACAACACACAGACACACACAGTCACAGACACACACACACACTCCCATGTTCTCTCCATGCAGGGCGCTCTTCCTCCTCTCCTCTCTCGGCACATCCTCACTTTGTTACAACACAAGACGCCGACACGCCGCTGCGGTTTGTTGACACAGCCACGATAAGGCCTCCGCTCGCCAGGCGTGGAGGGAGCTGATTGCAGGCCTCTGTGATTTGAGACTCTTGTTTTCTCTGGCAGGCACAGACACAGACACACACAGACACACACACACACACACACACACACACATGAAGAAAAACCTCAGCTTTTTATGGGCACTTCCCTCTGAGAGCTGCTTCAGATACGGATCTGTTTAGACAGGTAGCACGACAGCCTCTTGAGCCATGTGAGAAGAAATCTGAAAACAATGCCGGCGTCAGATTGAATGATTTGGTGACAGGTGTTAGTTTCAACCACAAAGTGAATCCTTGAGTTTGAGAGTTAGAATTTAAAGGCATTACAACGAGATTGACGGCGTGAAATTGAGACAAATTACAGGCCTGTGTGAGAGCAGGAGGCAAAACCATAACCTCATATTATCTATTTTATGAAATATTGAGAACGAACAGTTCACAAGCCGAGCAGCCGACTGAAAACCCTTTGATTTCTCTTAACAACCTCAAGAAAGAAGAAGAAGAAGAAGAGGACGAAGAGGAGGAAGAGGAGGAGGAGGAGGAGGAGGAGGAAGGGGGGGGGGTATGGATCCCGAAGACCCAGCGTCGAGTTCAAAGCCTGCAAAGTGTTTTCATGCTAATATTTTCTTAAAGCATGAAAGGGAACCACAACCATCGCTGGGAATAATACATGAATATTAATCATGCACAACCATCTACACATTGTGACGGCTCACAGGCAGAGAGGAGTGCTTTCACCGGTAGTTCAAGTCCCTGTCATCCTCCTCCGCCCTGTGAGGATCAATGCGTCACATGCTAGTCACACCTCCTCTGGATTGTCAGTAATCTTTCATAATTAAGCCGGAGAACCAACAGCCAGGGCCGGGTCCACTTGCTCATTTTGGGAAAAGGGGATTAGAGGGGAGGGGGGGGTGAGCACAAGTGCAAACAGCAGCCGGGTGGAGGGCAGGGGTGCAGGAGAGGGAGAGTAAGATATAGACACACAAGAGGGTAATCCTCCGTATCATCCACTCTTTTTCTGCTGCTTTCTTTCTTTTGTTCCCCGTCCTCCGCCCTCGCTCTTCACTCAGCCTCAGGTGAGACGTTGATCAGCAGAGCGAGCGCAGCACTCTAGAGCTGTCAGTGCTGCAGGGGGACGCTCTGCAGGGGGACGCTCTGCAGGGGGACGCTCTGCAGGGAGACGCTCTGTAGGGGGACGCTCTGCAAGAGGACGCTCTGCAGGGAGACACTCTGCAAGAGGACGCTCTGCAGGGGGACACTCTGCAGGGAGACACTCTGTAGGGGGACGCTCTGCAGGGGGACACTCTGCAGGGAGACACTCTGTAGGGAGACGCTCTGCAAGAGGACGCTCTGCAGGACGTGTGGACTCGAGCCGACACTTGGACGGACGGAGTCACACACAGTATCTCGGCCTTGTGTCCTGTGCTGCACGTGCAGAAGATCAACAACATCTGTCCACACATCTGTCCTCTGCAGGAGACAGAGGACGTAGGAGGACGCTCCAGTTGAGTCCCATCTGGATGATTTAAAATGAATACTAGAAAACCAGCTTTAGAACCTGCTGGTGTTCTCGGCCTCTCTCCCAGTGTCAGATCCCTCTCGACCCTCAAAGGACAAACGGCAGGTAGATAATAAACGGACGGACTATAAAACTACAGACCCACTAAGGTGTAGGTCGTCTTACTCACCGAGGGCCTAACACATATAACTGTCTCTGAGACGATGGACATTTCATCAGACACCACGGGAAATTAAAATGGTCGAAAGATTAACAAGGTTGATATGAGCTCCATTTGATCCGTCTCATGGTTATAAGGACTTAACAGTGAAGCCATGGGAGAAAAGGAAAAACCATTACATACTATAGTAACACTGACAACCCATCAGCTCCGACCTGGAATTAAAGCTGTAAACGGTGATTATAACTGAATATCAAAGACATATTCTAAGTCACATTCGTCCCACAGTTATAAGAAACCACAAGATGTTAAACTTACAGAAAAGACCAGACAAGGCCACTGCTGCAGAATTTGGACTTTACCCGTGAACATCACAGAGATCGAGTTCTCCTCTCAGATCTGACCAGTTGGAGCCAATTAACGCACAGTCCTGCTCTTTGTATTAGAGGAGAAGAAAGAAAACGTGCACGCGGAGCGACGCTCTCAGAGGCTCGTTCGGAAGCGAGACGCGTCCGAGGCCCTGATTGGAAAACGCGGCAATTTGGCGTGCGCTATTTCTCGGGTCAATAGCGACAATTAATTTGCAGCATTAGGGGAAACTATTAACGCGCACGCCTGATTTACGGCATCGAGATTTAATAGGCTAGTGTAATACGGTGATTTTCTCCGGTGATGGTGCAAAACGGAGTGGCCACAAATCCCCACGTGAATCCCGCTGGAGCGCGTGCGTTTGAAGAGCAGCTGAGTGATGTGCTGCGGAGAGAGAGAACCGCGCAGCTCGTTCATTCAAAGGCTGGCAGGGGGTGGGTGGGGTGGGGTGATCTGCAGCTTTCTGGAGAAACTTCAGAGATGATCAGGAGCTGCTGCGTAATTCATGTGTGCGCTCCGAGCCCGGGAAGACGTCACCGTTGCAGTGAGGAGAAAAGGCGTGTTCGACCCGACCCGATGCGGAGCGGGTGTATGACTTCGTGACAGTGGAACTAAACGAGGAACCGGTGGATTGATGATCAGTGGGAATCGAACTCACCTCGGACGCGTGTTAATGAGCATCTCCGGACCCTCCACATGCACCGGGAGCCGTGCGTAATCACACGATTCTGAAACCTGTGGTCTCTGCCTCCGGGTTTCACCAGGTATTCAAATCAAGTGATTTTAAAAACCGAGCAGGATGAGCTGGATCTCACGTTGTCAAAAATTTGAAAGGAATTCCTACAACGACTTTTAGAGAAAATAAGGAAAATGTTCTCGAACAACTTCCAGCTCCAGCAATAAACGTGTCGCTTTTATATTTCTGACCCAAACACATTTATTTTACAACGTGCGTAATTCCACACACCTGCGCCACACGCAGCGCAACCCGCGTTTACGAGCCACCGCTGCGCACTTTCTCCATAGCGAAGTGATTTGTATAAAACACGCACAGATTGGGTCCGTGTCGCGGCGGACTCCGGCCCGGGACGCACCGGTTACGCACGGATCCAAGAGACGGGGCCCACACGGAGCTCTCCTTCCGGGGATCGGGGCTCCGGCACCGCCGCGGGGCTGCGGGTCCCTGCGGCTCCTCCACGCGTCACCCGCAACAGCCCAATGTGTCCGACGCACATCTACGAGGAGGTGAAGCCATTTCTCTGGCTTAACAATAATAATAACAATAATAATAATACTAATAACAGGCTACTTACCCGAGTTATTCCGTTTGGACAGTGATCCTGAGTCTCCCAGGTGCCACCGAGCATCCAGAAGAAGAAACTCAGTTTTTATTCTCCGGTAAACTTCGTATAAACCCCCACAAATAAACTTCTCTTTAATCCGCAGCTGCTCGTGCGTCGAGGAGCAGAAGATAAAGTCCTGGATCCGCGTCGCGCCCTGACAGCTCGGGTCCTGCGCTCGGGCACCGCCGCTGGGGAGAAAAAGCCAAGTCCGGGCACTAAATCCTGGTTCCCTGCGCGCGCTGCGGTCCAACGTGTCCAACGTGTCCAAACGTCCGGGGCGCGTTCATGGTGCGGTGCGCTGCGGGGATTGCAGCTGTCCTCTCCTCTCCGGTGCGGGTCCCGGGCTCAGTCGGTGCGTGTGCGCTCGCCTCGGAGGATCCAGCTCGGACTGATGGCTCCGCTCCTCCCGCTGCTGGGAAGTATGGGCTGAAGCGGAGCTGCGGACAAGCCAGCGCCAAGGAGCACGCGACGGGACTTCCGGGAGGGACTTTCACAATAAAGACTCGCGACGCGGTGACGCAATGGGTTCCTGAATGGTTTCTATTATAAAGTCAAACGAAAATATATTGTTATATAATTTGAATACCCAACATGAGACCGGCAAAACAAATATGACACAATCATGAGGAAGTAAAGAAATTCAAATACTATGGTGAGTAAGAACATTTGTTTACACTATTTGTCATTTATAATATATATGTTTTGGGGATGTTTGATTTACTTTTATCTCGACTGATTTGTAATTTTATTCATGTTTGTGTAATTTTCATTGTTTGTGGCTCGAGACCTTTTCATTACCTGCCGTATATTTAATGTTTTGTCATTGAGAACTTTGCAATAATAAAGTTATTTATTATTGTTATTGTTATCAGTCAATGAAAGAACCATTCAGACTAAAGTCGACTCTTATTCTGAAGGATGCATGTGTGTGTTTCTGGGTCTTGACGCATCCCCCTGCTCCTGGTGGTTCATGGTTTCTCCTAGTTGCTCCTGGTGGCTCCTGGTGTCTACTGGTGGCTCCTAGTGGCTCCTGATGGCTCCTGGTGGATCCTGGTGGATCCTGGTGTCTACTGGTGGCTCCTAGTGGCTCCTGATGGCTCCTGGTGGATCCTGGTGGCTCCTGGTGTCTACTGGTAGCTCCTGGTGTCTGTAGTGGCTCCTGGTGGATCCTGATGGCTCCTAGTGGCTCCTGGTGGCTCCTAGTGGCTCCTGGTGGCTCCTGGTGGCTCCTGGTGGCTCCTGGTGGCTCCTGGTAGCTCCTGGTGTCTGTAGTGGCTCCTGGTGTCTCCTGGTGTCTCCTAGTGGCTCCTTCTGGCTCCTTCTGGCTCCTGGTGGCTCCTGGTGGCTCCTGGTGGCTTCTGGTGGCTCATAGTGGCGCCTTCTGGCTCCTGCTGGCTCCTGGTGGCTCCTGGTGGCTCCTGGTGGCTCCTAGTGGCTCCTGGTGGCTCCTGGTGTCTCCTGGTGGCTCCTGGTGGCTCCTGGTGTCTCCTGGTAGCTCCTGGTGTCTGTAGTGGCTCCTGGTGTCTCCTGGTGTCTCCTAGTGGCTCCTGGTGGCTCCTGGTGTCTCCTAGTGGCTCCTGGTGGCTCCTGGTGGCTCCTGGTGGCTCCTAGTGGCTCCTGGTGGCTCCTGGTGGCTCCTGGTGGCTCCTAGTGGCTCCTGGTGGCTCCTGGTGTCTCCTGGTGGCTCCTGGTGTCTGCTGGTGTCTGCTGGTTGCTCCTGGTGGCTCCTAGTGGCTCCTGCTGGCTCCTGGTGGCTCCTGGTGACTCCTGGTGGCTCCTGGTGGCTCCTGATATCTCCTGGTGGCTCCTGGTGGCTTCTCGCTCAAGGTTCCTCTGCCTCCTTGTGGCTCCTAGTGGCTCCTGCTGGCTCCTGGTGGCTCCTGGTGACTCCTGGTGGCTCCTGGTGGCTCCTGGTATCTCCTGGTGGCTCCTGGTGGCTCCTGGTGGCTCCTGGTGACTCCTTGTGGCTCCTGGTGGCTCCTGGTATCTCCTGGTGGCTCCTGGTGGCTTCTCGCTCAAGGTTCCTCTGCCTCCTTCGGGACGAGCTGCAGCAGCAGCGGGGGGGAGGGAGATCAGATTTCATCTTCACCGCCCCTGCGGCCCCGCTGGAGGCAGCAAGTGACGGATGTTCCGAGCGCCTCCCATCTGGCCCTTTACTTAAAAACCCTTTAAGTTACTCCTGGATGCCTGAGCGGCCAGTGGGGGCCAACGGGGGGTTTGGGGACCACGGGGGGACCTGCAGGAGACTCTATCTGGTCTTTAAGAAAGCTTTGTTATGTAACTGTGAAGTGTTCAATGTCCAGAGAAAGTTATTGTGACCAGAGAAAAGTTCTCCTCAGCTATCTCCAGAGGAGGGGGATGAACTCTCTGAGAACCAGGGGCCCCCCCGATCTGCACAGGGGCCCTGGAACATGTCAGTGGTTAGAGATTAGATCCTCAACCGTCAGCAGGAGTGAAACCAGAAAAAACACTATTAACAGGAAAAACATTTAGCATGTTATAGGTCTTGTTTACCTGATTTTTTATTCATCAAATGTGTTGCTTGAGTTCCTGAATGTGACATTTAGAAAAAACTCTTTCAATGAAATTAATTGTTAGTTTATAAGTTCCGTGTCCAACAATATATAAAAAAGTATAAACTTTGCCTTTAACACACAGACAAAAAAAAAGCGACTGGATCCAAGAACTTTAGAGAAATCTGAGTTTTTGTTTCTTCCATTGGAGGAAAGAAAATCATTATCTCGTTCGATTAGTAAAGATGTTTCCACTTTGTCATTAAAATACAATGAACCTTATTTATTGCGCTTTATTTCTGTGTTATCTATATATATTTGACACAAAATGCATTGTGTCTGCTTTTCAAATCCAACACATTTGTTTTTCCCACGTCTATCATGCACGTGTTAATTGTCACGTGTTAATTGTCACATGTTAAACACTATTAAAGTGTCAACTGTGTCATTTTCACTCAGAATTACCTGTCAATCATTAGTCGATTACAAACAGCCCTGAACCCATATTTGCCCAGTGGAACCCGAAGTGTGCCGACACCACTAAACTCCAACCAGTCGTTCAATCTGCAGCCATTGGGCTAATTGCTGCCGTCATAGCCCCCGAGGTGTTTGAACAACACCACAATTACTGCCATCTCTTCAAGTGTGTTTTGAGAGGGCAGCTTTATGACGCCATAAAGCAGAGTGGCCCTCTGCTGAGTGACTGTGAGGAGGATCTGGAGTGTGCCGCTGTCGTCCACGGGTCCGACCGGCAGAGCTGCAGCTCCTCGTCGTGATTTGTGACGATCTGCGTCAACACGTCGTAAACGGGGGAAGACGGAGGAGAAGAAGCACCTGCAGCGTCAGGTAGATTAGAACCTTTCTCTCTCTTTCTCTGCTCACACTTTCGGGGTAGTTTAAGTTCTGTGATTCTTCGTGTCTATCATCTCCACCGAGGAGGTTTAGCTTCCATCGCGGTTTGGATGACGTTTAGTAAGAATTCACAAAAACTGCTGAACCGGTTTTATTGAAACTTGGTGGGAGGATGGGACACGAGCCAAGGATGAAGTCATTCAACTTTAAACGGGTAGGAACTTTTTTAAATCTCTTTCTTTAACAGTGAGAGGTTGGGTGTCTTTTTTACATTTCAACAATTTCCCAGGAAATAAGTTTCAACCTAACAGTTGCCGATCATTATTTTAGACTTGGTCCTATGTCCATTTGTTTTATTTATAAAGAAAAACACTTGAATGCTATGTCAACGCTGTAAGATTAATTTTAAAGTAATTTGCAGTCACTTAAAATAAGATTATGTCATTTTTCTTTGGGCCTGAGTCTTAATATTCTTACCAACATTTAAAGAAGAATAGTTCCTCCACTAATTCAGCATGTAATCAACTGAGTGGCTCAAAGATAAAAGAGCAAAGACAAATTGCTGAGGTTATAAACAGGATTCATCCACTTTGCACTCTTCATGTTTTATTGTTTTACAGCATCAAGTCGAAGTCAAACAACCGAACGTCACTAAAAGACCATTCAGTGTCAAAATGAGACGTAAACTGTAAATACATGTTTGCACAAGTCGTCACCGGGGGGGGCCCATCTACAGTAAATCATCACTGTGGGTTTTTAAACTGTCATCGTATTTTATAGAACCGAGAACCTTCCAGAGCCCAAAGCTCTGAATCTCCTCTGTGTGTTTTTCTCAGATTTATGGTTCATTCCATCAGACGTGTCCCACAGCCACAGGTGATATGGACTGGTTCTCATGGGAAAGCCAAGTGGAGAGACAACATTATTAAAGAGGAGGGCCGGCTGGTGGTGGTGATGATGATGATGATGATGATGATGATGATGAAGGCCGGGCTCCAGCGGCGGGGAGGGGCAAGCCCGGGAACAAAAGCCGGTCGGTCAGGAGGAGAGGTCATACAGATGGTGAGAATGCTCAGTGAGACAGCTCGGGTTCGACTGATCACCACACTGACCAAATGACCCCTTCACACACACACAGACACACACAGACACACACACACAGACAGACACACACACACACACACACATACACACACCTCAGCTCGCCACAACTGCTTATGTTAGAAGGAAAACAAAACTCCCCCCTTGAACCCCCGCAACACCCTGTCTTCTAAATTAACACAAACACACTCAAACACGTGTACACACACACAAACACACACTCACACGCTCACACACGCACACACTCACACCCTCCTCTGGCATTCCTGCTCTCCCAGGGAACAGATCACAGGGAGAAGGAAGGTGAGGTCCTTTCATTTAAAGTTAAAAATTAAACGTCCAAGCAGCTCCAGAGTTCAGCTGCTTCTCTGTGAAGAGCCACAGAGGCAGAGAGACAGAACATATGAGCAGACCTCAGTAAACCCCTCGTCTGTTATCAGGGTTCCATATTTCCTCTGATAGCCCCAACAAGCTGGTAGCCGGGCCTTGTTTTCTCCTCGGGCCCCCGGGGGCCTCGCTCGCTGTGTGGGCAAAGGGCCGATGGACTCGATCGGCCTTTGTCTGGGGTGGGGCCGGACAAAGGCGGCAGCACTAATCATTAACGCCAGAGACTGAGGCCGAACAAAGACGCAGCACAAAGGGAGGGAGCTGACTCCACTCTCAGCTCTGGATGCTGACCCAGGTACACACTCGCTCATGAGCAACTGTCACAGCTCGTCACACACACACACACACACACCTATAAACACACACACACACACACATACTGTATGCCGGCGGTTCCCATCATGGGGGTCGCAACCCTCCCAGGGGGTCACGAGATGAATCGGAGGGGTCGCAAGATGATTAACTGGACCTGAAAGAAGAAAACACACATTACTACACACACTCTGTCTCTCATCCTTTGCTTTTTTCTTGTTGTTTTACTTACGACACAAGAGGCCATGTTTTCATTGGTGTTTGTGTGTCTGTTCGGGTATTATGCACAATCTACCGGATGGATTTTCTTGAAACTTAGTAGAAGGTTGCGACATGAACCAAAGAAGAAGGTTTGAACTTTGGGTTTGACTTCAGGGGCAGATCCAGGATTTGCCTCATCTTCTTTTTTTAAGAATATCGTTCAATCGCGATCGAGCTATCACAGCTGCCGTAAAAGTGAGGCTTGTTTAATCAGCTGAAGATGGATGATAATCCTGAGAGTGCAGAGCCCCGGGCACATTCAGGTCGGGAGTCAGGGAACCTTTCACTTTGTTGTTACCACTGCAGTAGTTTCAAAAAAGGACGAAGCTGATTTTAAGGAAATCATATTACAAATATTTCAATACAAATCAAAAACAGTTTGGTTTTTGTCGTATTCTTTTGTGTATTTACAGAATATCTTTGCATGTTTGTAGCCTGGGACTTTTCCTTGTGTGTATTTAATATCTGCACCAGCGTCAGATGTGTGCGACCTCAGAACTCAGCGAGGTGCAGTCGATCAGAGCTCCTGCTGCGACTCTGCCTCTCACCACAGAACGAGACGACACCAGTGGGTTTGAACTGCGACGTGATGTGAAGTGAGCCGAGCTCGGTGCCGAGGCTCCGCAGGGTTCCCGCTCGCTGCTTGTGTTGTACCTCACCGCACAAAGTCCTGGGTGTGTTGTCCCGGCTCCCAGCGGCTGGTTGTTCTGTCTCCGGCTCCACCGCCCTTCTGCTCCGATTATGAGCTGAGGTGTAAAACTGCGAGCAAACAAAACGAGCCCTCAGCTGTGTTTGCCTTCACGAGTCGGAAAGCAGCTCTCACGACTCGGCAGTCCACTCTTGGCTTTTTCCTGGAGAACTGAGAGAAAATCAGTTGTTTACAGCGGATCAACAACAGAAGCAACACAACACCACACATTTATATTTATACTCTGAGACTCAGAATCAAACGAGAGGCAGCGTGTGAGGCCGGAGAGCGAGCGCCCAGACGTCTCAGTGTCTCAGCCAGACAGAGAGAGAGAGATTTGAGGAATGAAGGGATGAAGGGGGGGGAAAAGCAAAATCAGATAAAAGCAGCAACATTTTTTCGAGTGGATTTCTCTTCCCATGCACCCTCTTTTCTTCAGTGTGTGTTTTCATTTGGACGCTAAACGCTTCGGACTGATCGAACACAGCAGCGTTATCTAATCGTCAGACCCGAACGTCGACTGATATCCTGGTTAAACGAGAAGCTGCCAGAGCTTTGGCAAGAGGCACAGGCCGGAAAAGAAGAAAGAGAGAAATTCAGAAGCTAAGAGAAGAAGTGAAGAGCTGCGGATCAGCTGTGGAGCGGCTCGGAGAGTTGGCCGAGCGCCTCGTCTGCAGACAGACGGTGTGAAAAAAAGCCTCATTGAACTTTATTGGATCAAGGTGGAGACGGTGGAGACGCTTGGATCAGAGAGAAATGTTGTTTTTCTCTCTTCTCACTAAGTCACATGTGGCTTCTGAAATAGATGAAAACAACAACAACGACAAAAAGAACAACCAGAAAAAGAGAGTCAGTTATATTGATTTGATCTGAATGTGTAAAAAACTTCCTTCTCATTCATTTTTTTGACTTCATTCTGTCCATTTTTCTTTCCTCTTCAGTTCTTTCCTTTAATTGTTTTCTTTTAAATGTTTTCAAACTTTTCTTCTTCCCCATTCTTTCTTTCCTTCTTACTTCATTTCTCATTAATTCCCTCTTTAAATCCTTCCTTTAATTCTACATCAAGTAAGTTTTCCTCTACCTCTCTTTCTTTCAAAAAACTATTTCCTGCCTCATATCTCTCATATCGTCCTTTTTCCTTTTTCTTCTTCCTTTCAGTCCATCTTTCTTTCCTCTTTAGTTCTTTCCTTCTTTTCTTTCATCTCTTTCTGTCTTTAACGTCTTTCAAAAAACATGTATCTCTTGTCTTCCTTTTACCCTTCTTTCATTTCATCCCTCTTTCCTCCTTCTTCCCTTCTTCCCTTTCCCTTTTCTTCTGTCCTTATATCCTTCATTCCTCTTTATTCCCCCTCCCCTCTTCGTGGACTAATCTGAAATTGATCTGTGTTTGGACACGTTTGTTTCTTTAAAGCTTCTTGTGTTGAAGTGATTGACGGGCGTTCTTCTCCCTCGACTTCACGTTCAGTTCCCGAGGCTCGTCCAGACGACACATTTCACTACACAAACACACAGTGAACACAGCGGTGAGCCGGCACCGAGCCAGAACAGTCTACCAGCTCTTCTGTGGAGGTTACGTAAACTCAGCCGTCTACACCTCCTCCTCCTCCTCCTCCTCCTCCTCCTCCTCCTCCTCCTCCTCCTCTGCTCTGATCACACCACGGCCGGTCACCTGAGGCCTCTGCTGATCAATGACAGAGATGAAGAAGACCAGGGAGGAAGATAAGCTTTGGGAAAGTGGCTTGAAAGAGAACTTGAGTGATGGAAGTTTAATGTGGAAACCCCGGAGGACACACCCGCAACTCATGGACTGACTTCAATTTCTGCTCAATCTTTAGTTTGGTTGTGTATTTTTCTTGTAAGGGCTGAGGCACACTTGTGTTGTCCATCTTTTTATAAAGTCTATGGGTAACATTTGTATTTATATAAGGCATTTTGATATACAGCTAGAGTCGAGTTTTCTTGGAGTGGTTAAGGAAAGAGAAGAACTCCCCCGACACTGCCCCCTATAGTTCATGTGCATATGACACCTTCCATAGGTGTAGCATTAATACATCAAGGATACTCAAGGAAATTGCCCCCATCTCTGGACAGAGGAAGGAAGTGGCGACACGTCGTCCATCTTCATTTACAGTTTATGGTTCGAATCCTTCAAAATTAAAAAACCTGGTGTAACCTTATAAATCAAATGTACCCTGAAATGAGACTGAACCATTCAGGCTTCACCACTTCAATGGAGCAGTCCCAACACGTTTTCTCAATGGAGAAGGTGTCAGGGGTCCGAGATTCTGTCCAGCTGTGACCTCTGACCCTCTCACTATCTCGGCCTGTTCCAACAATCCCTCATCTCACGAGTTCTCTGCTCAGGATTTCCTTCAGTCGGGGGAAGAAGAGAGCACAAAAAAACTAAACAACACCTGTGTGGTGGGAGACGGATGAAAAGTTATTTTCTGCCTCCAACTCGTCCAGAGGATATTTTTAGGCTGTTGTTTTTTTGTTTTCATTTTTTCATAACCACTCCTTCAGTTTCTCACCGACATCAAAAAGCTGCTGCCAAGGACGAGGGCCTGAAACAAAAGAGAGGAGTGTGTGTGTGTGTGTGTGAGTGTGTCAGCGCTAACATGTCTACACAGCGAGGTGATTGAATAGGTGTGTGTGTGTGTGGGGGGGGGGTGGTGAATGGGCGGAGTTTGAGTGTGTGTGAGAACATGAGTGTGTGATGTGATGTAAGGGAGGTTAAAAATAAAAATCATCCCGGCTCCCAGCAAATACAGCAGCAGCGTTTTCTCCCGTGATTCAGTTTTGCTCTTTCACCTACAACCACTTCTCCTCTCATGAATATTGTTTCATCCGAACCCAAGCGAGACATTTCTCTCTGTGCCGACGTGTGTGTTAATGGCTGCGTGGGCGGCTGGAGGGCTGGATCTCCGTCCCGGCTCCTCGTCCTCTGGAGCGGGGGAGGAGGAACTCGCTCGGCCGGTCGGACCTGTTCTCTGGGCCCAGAGCACGTTGACTGACTGACTCCAGAGATTTGATTTACTCTCTGCCAGTCAGAAGACAGATCTTATCAGGGGACAGTGTGAAGCAACACGCGGCCTCGTGACTCCGCTGTCATCCAAACAGGATCTTTAATTCGTGTTTACACAGAAAGAAACATAAACTGAGACCCGGCATTTAGAGAAAGGACTGAGTTTATAAAGTGCTTTTTTTCTTTTGTGTTATTATTCACACACTGCCGATACAGTCGTCTGGGGCAATGTGGGGTTCAGCGTCTTCTCCAAGGACACATGGAGGAGCCGGGGTTCGAACCACCGACCCTAACACAACAAATAAAGAATTATCTTAACTAAACATCTGGAGCCTCCACTTATTAACTGGACATTAACTCGTGTGTGATGCACAGAAGGTTTTCTATCCAACCTGCGACCCAGCAGACAACTTCTCCTCAGATCTGAGTCTGTCCATAGAGCAGCTTTCAGAGAGCACTGGTGAAAGGATCTTCAGGGCTCTGGGTTTATTGACAAGTACGTTGACACACACAGAGGAAATTTGTTGGGGGGGGTTGTTGTGTGCAAGTATACAAAATATAGAAAAATAGGAAAACAAAATAAAATTATAAAGACTAGAAGAGGGATCGTGCAATTTGTTGTACACTTCAGAAAAGGATGAGATAGTTGTCTGTGGTGGAGGATTGTTAAAGCACTGTGTGCGTTTGTGTTTAAGTGCGTTAAGTTGTGTAAACTTAACCGAACCTTCAATCAAGATGTGGACAATCAGAAAACCCCTCACATGAGAAGTTCAATAAGTCATGAGGTTCATTTTGACAAGGGACAAATCAATGGCTGTTTTTTTAAAGTCTCTTCAGTATAACTGGGATTTCATGTGGCAGGATATACATTATATACCTTATATGTATATATGTATATGTATATAGTGCTGGGCGGTGGTTTTCCCTGCGTGGCGCCCTCAGCAGTGAACCGGCCGGTGAGGGAGTGCTGTTGGCAGACGGCAGGTATGTCACCGTGTTTGTCACTCATCACTTCACTTCAGCCCCGTCACATGAAGGCAGAGGACAGACCTGTGTGTGTGTGTGAAACCTGTGTGTGTGTGTGTGTGTGTCGCAAGTGGAGACAACTTGTCCCTGAGAGATGTTTGCACAACTGACAGTGAACCCTCTCGTCGCAGATTTCACAATGTGTGTTGTTTGTGAGGTAAAATGGGGAAGAACAACAATATACTGCAGGGAAAGCAACACAACTTTGATTCTGTATTTGCACAGAGTGTGTCTTCAGGGCGTTCATTGATTGGTCACAGTCGACCCATCTATCTCTCTCTCTCTCTCTCTCTCTCTCTCTCTATTGCTACATCTCCTCTGAACGATAACACAAGGCTTCTCGCTGATGAATGTGCCTCGGTGTTGAAAGCGTACTTTACACATCTGTTTGCTTGCACATGCTCACAGCTGCACCTGCACGGCCCTGTCACATGTTATCAGAGCACAAACACTGAGCTCCACAGGCAGATAATGATCTCTGCTGCTCGGCACCTCTCCTCTGCAGAAACAAGCCCCCCCCCCACACCCCCCAACCCCACCCCCCGGGGCCACGGGCTCCAACGCCGAGGCCCCCGGCAACAAATCCTCAACAAAAAAACATCTGACTCAATGAAATGTTGCGGGACAGAGAATAAAAAAAAAGGTGAAGAATCTCTGTGATATCTGCTCTTTGGCCTCTGGAGACGCTTTGAGACAAATGATGAATTTGCCTAATTCTGATTAGCCCCCCCCGCTGTGCTGCCTCTGTGCCTGTGGCTGGAAAGTAAGTCTGATTCAGTGGTTTCTTTAAATCTGTGTATGGGGTAGGATGAGTGTGGGGGGGGGGCCTCACCGCTCCAAAGCTATTAGGCCGCTCTCTTTCCACCTGTCACACATTGGTGACTTCATTTCGACTCGGCCGAGGCCCCCTGGTAGATATCAGAGAGATCATCTACGTCTTAAGCTAAATGACTCCAACAAGCGTTGCGGCCCGCCCACCTCCCTCCCCCCCGCTCCCCCCCGGTGACCCCGGCGACCCCTCGGCACCACGGGCTGCCCGGGGAGCAGGGGTCTGCGCTCGGCCAAGGAGCGACTGGCCCTGGGAAGAGAGGGAGATGAGCTGAGATGAGTTCTCTCATGCAGAAAACTGCAGGAGGGGCAGGCGACAAATGCACACTCCCACCCCCCACAAGGTATGCACACACAGCTGGGACAAAGAGTGACACACACACACACACACACACACACACACACAAGTCTCACTTCTTCACACTCTTTCCCTCCTGTTTTTTGAAATTTTTTCCCTTTCTAACATTTTCTAACACTCTCACTCCCTCCCTCCCTCCCTCCCTCGCTCACTCACTTACACACACAGTCACACACACACACACAGACACACACACACAATGGCAGCTGCGACAAAGCCCTCTGCAGGATTAGCCAGTCTTTGTTGGCAAAACACAAATTACAAGTCTTTTAGCAGCAACTCCACCCTCCCTGCTAGTGAGTTAGTGGTGAGACTCTATGTGTGTGTGTGTGTGTGTGTGTGTGTGTGTGTGTGTGTGTGTGTGTGTCTATGTGTGTGTGTTAGAGCGCATGAGTACAATTGTGCTTCTTGCTCAATACGATGCATGCAAGCGTGCACAGGATTGCATGTGGGTGTCATTGGTGCTTGTGTGCAGGCAAGTGAAACCCAGTGAATGCGTGTGTGTTTGCTTGAGCGTGTGTGTGTGTGTGTGTGTGTGTGTGTGTATTAAAGAAGGGGTTTTGTTATCGGTCCCATGACGGAGGGGGAAACAGGCGTAGAGGAGAAGCACCCTTGATAAGATGTGGTCTGAAACGCTGAGGAGGAGCAAGCTGTCAATTAGAGACGTCTCTTTTAATGCGTCAGTGCAGCCGAGTCGGTGAAGTAGAGAGACTTCAAACCCCCCAAACTTCCCCTGATGGTTCTTTAAAAGATAAATCCTGGTGCAGCTCGCACACGACGGAGCTCTGAAGGAATCTGAAGAACCCGGCGAGGAGCTGCAGGCTGCTTCTGGCCACTGTTTGTCGTTTGTCTTCATTTAGAGGAATTTAAACCCTGAGTCAGACTCTGCTGAGGTAAACAACACAACCATTACTGTGCTCACCTTGTTACTGTCTCACAACCCTGACGCACACGGGAATAAAGAACCACAACATGTCCCCCCCCCCGCTTTGCTCTTATTTTAATACTTCGCCTGTTTTCTGTTTTATTCCCTTTGTGTCCGTGCGTCGGCCATGTTTGATTTATCGAACACTTATCCACTTTTCCAGTGTGAGTGAACTTTGTCCTTCAGACTCGTCTCCAAGAACCAGTAACAAGCAGAGGAGTTATTGAGTATTGATGAGTATTGATGAGTATAGATGAGTATTGCTCACGTGGGCCGAGGTCAGGATAAAAAAACACCAGATCTATCGACAGCGCTCGTTTCTTCCACGTGTAGAAGAAACAAGGTTAAAGTGCTTTTGAAATCCTCTCACATTCATTAGATCTGATGAGAGAAAATGTGAGAATCATATTGTGTTCATCATGTTAACGAGTAAAAATGAGGATTTTATTAAATAGCACAAATCCCTCCTGGTGATTCCAGCTCAGACGTAGTTCCAGACATAAACCCTGAGATGTTTCAGTCGTCTCACGTCCTCAGCTTCAGGTTTAGATGCTAATTCACACAGTGACAGACTGAATGTGGCAGCGAGAGCTACAGACTTGATCCTCATCTAATTATCAATAAACTGTCATAAGAGATTCTAACCAACCAGGAAACTGATTCTTTTAAAACGAGCTGAGACAAGAGAAAATGTCACAGTTTTCTCAGGATGGAAAAACATATCCTGCTGTTTCCATGTTGACCTTTAATTAAGTTCAATTGTATTATGTTATTTCTAAATTTTAAAACCTGCACCGATGCATTAGCTCGTCTTTGACTTTAGTGCAACAAAGATCTGCTGCAGAAGTCAGGAACTTATATGTCAAAACCTAAAACATAAAAGAAAGATTATTGATCAAATGTTGCAAAAAAAACGATAATGCATAAAAACACATCTGGATTTTAAAAACACAGGAATAAGGAAGTGTATTGTTCTGTGTGCACAAGCTCACAGGACATATAAAGCAAACTATATAACGTGAAAATGGCTTTAATAGTATGACTAGTGGTCAGAAACTCCACAGGGATCATGTGATATTAGCAGAGAAGTGACCACACTAAAGGAAAAAGGTTTTATCATCACGTGGAAACTTCAAAACATATCTCTAACAATAAATTAAATGAAGACACAAAAAAAAATGCCTCTCTTTATTGGCGATTCCTGAGGTTTGAAAAGAAAAGTGGGAGAATGTGCAGCTCACACTCTGGTAGCAGACAGTTCGGTAAACAGCTGTGAGATGTTACCGGCCTTAATCAGTTAAGCACCGGGGGTCAGCCATGTCAATATTTTCCCATATCTACGGAGCATTGTCTCCTTTATTTACCTCCCCACTGCCCTTTGGGAGCTGCATTCCACCTCCATCTTAAGATGGCCCCAGATCACTTAAGCCACCGACCATATGTCATAACTCTGCACAGGATTAGGCACATTCTCCACTTTATGGGCTAAGTTGTGGGAAAGTGTGCGAAGCGGAGGGCAACCAGCAGGACTTCAGGATATCAGCCTGGCATCAGGATGAGCTGAAGCTTTCACTCACATAGAGAAACATTATGATTAGTATATATATAAATACTAATATATATGTAAAAGAATAAAAAATGGTTAAAAAAGGCCAATTTAAATGATATAACAGAGCCACCTCTGTTATATTCTGACTAAATGCATAATGTATAATTAAACACTCACTCATCCTCTATATAATTCTATTAGTGTGTTAATAATGCCACAGCGATTTCCTTCGAGGTTGTGATCCCTTCATTCGAGTGACACAGTGAATTCTCCTCTTGTTTGGTTTCGTCTCCATCTTTGTTGCTCGGAGCTAATCCCTCTGCTTTGTTCACCTGTCAATCACACAGAGTGGGCGGGACAGGGAGGTCCTATCCTCATGTAACAAAACAAAAAAACATGACATCATCATCATTGTATCTGCAAACAGCTTATTACAACCGGTAATCATGTTTATCTCTGGTAACCATAGTGATACAGACGGGAGCGATGCAGGAAGTCTAACACGATGAGGAGGGGGAAGAGGAGGAGAAGGAAGAAGAGGAGGAGGAGGAAGAAGAGGAGGAGGAGGAGGTGTTAACGGTTTGTTAGCATGATTATGCAAAAGCAACTGAACTCTTTTCCTCATGCCACCTTGTGGAGGGGCCGGGTATGAGCAGAGATCGTGTATGAAAATGGACGAAGACTCCAAATCCGGAAAGTGAAGCCAATGCAGAGGTGCCTGAAATCTGTATTCTCCTGAGGGACCAACAGGGGGCGACTCCACTGGTTGTTTCTATAGAAGTTAATGAGAAAATCACTCGGCTTCTCATTTTATAACGTCAGGAAACGTTTTCCTAACGAGTTTATGTCTCAATCTCTAGATTCAAGTCTTCTTCTGGATGTTGGACATGTAATTGGTTTCCAGCAACACTGTTCAAGAGTAAACACCTTGGCCCCTCTGTGTAAATTGTGGCCCCTGATTCAGAAAAATCCTAAATCCAGTACTAAGCAGTACTGGAAACCAGTCATACACACATCTGCCTTGATAACCTGTGAGAACTCCGACATGTTACCAGCAGCTGAGTTCTGAAGAGCGAGGAGGTAACAAGAAAGTGCAGAATAACCTCTTTCAACAAAGTTTTATTGTGAATATAAATACACACAAGCTTCCTACACAATAACCTCAGTGTCTGTTAACCGACGCACAACCCGACACGCCCCCCCCCCGCTCCTCCTCCTCCTCCTCCCGGTTACAGGTCTCACCAGCGCCTCGGAGGTGAAGAATCTGAGACACGCAGCAGAGCGGAGGTGGATCGCAGCTCGGACCGGAAATGTGACAGTCTTTAGATTCTTCTGTGCGTTGACAACCTGTCGCTCTGGCCCCCGGGGGACAAGCGGCTTCCTTCCAAACGCCCACTCACGCCTACGCAACACACACACAGTCACACACACACACACACACAAAGAAGGTTTGTGCGTTCGTTGTCTGATACGACTTCCCAGCAAGTGGCCTGATTTGTGTATCCAGTGCAAACATCACTTTGAGAAGTTTGTGATTCCACAAAGTGTGAATAACTGACGATATAAAAAGCAAACAGTCTAATAATTACAGAGCTAATTTCAGTTCAACAAACAAGTGAGCTTCATTAGTCGATGATAAAAACTGTCTCATTAAACCAATCACAGCCGTAATACTCAAAATCAATTTCTCAGGCTCCCGGCGTTCCCGAGGGTAATGGTGTGATTAACGACGGGAGAGTAACATTAATTGGAAATCCATTCCAAGACATGTAGGGATATTTATTTTTTGCGTTGTGAGCGATGCTTTGCCGGGACGGCAGTTGCTGGTTACCTTGGAAACAGGTTCAGATATTGAGCTTTAATTCACTAAAGAGTAAAAACATGTGATGTGTCCTCTGCAGCTTTGTTTTAACATGAGAGACAATGAAGAGACACAGAAAACACGAGACTGTAAGTGTCTCAGCAGAACCATGAAGATATAGAAAACCTTTGAACATTCTCTGTTTTATTTCTTTATAATTATACTGACTCCACACTGTTAACACTTTACCATCATCAAATCTGCCCGATTCAATCTATTGAATAAAATGTATCTAAGTGTGACATCAATTTTATTTATTTATCCAAATTTGCCCCATGTTTGTAGGAAATGAGAACAAATGTCAATTTTCTCCGGTGTTAATCTGTATCCACCCTGACTTCCTTCCTTCAAGATTCACTGGTGATACAACATCTGGCCACATCTGCCTCTAAATAATAAAAACAGTTATTATTCATAAAGACGCAGGAAGATTTCTGTCAGGAAAATGGAAATAGAAACAACAAGTGCTCATTGGTCTGAAACATCTTGTCACGTTCGGAGTGAGTCAGAATTGCACCCGCATCTACAAACTGTGTGATTTGTGTCTTCACAGCCTGTCAGTGTGTTTATGTTTCCGTGCACAGGCGAGGACACGACCACCGATTCCAAGCTGGGTCAGAACGAACCGGTCTCCAGCGTCGTCCATCATGTGCACACAGCCCGACCGGCCCTGACGCAGCCCTGACACCTCAGTGGATCCGGCCTGACGCACCCGGGCTGAGGGAGGATGTTCCTTCTTCTGTCGGAGTTTCTTCTCGACTTTATTTAGATTGTTTTGCGTCTGACTGGTTTTCTGTTTCCTGCCTCTGTCTGCCGGTCTGCCTCCGAAGAAATAGATAGATAGATAGATTACTTTATTCATCCCCGAAGGGAAATTAAGTCGTCATAGCAGCCGGTACATTTGAATACAATAAAATACAATACAATAGAATAAAATAAAATAAAAAGTACTGAGGTAGAAAGAATAAAAACAGAATCACAAGATAAATAGGTAGATAAGGTGCAGTGGCAAGATGACGGTAATAGTACTGATGATATGATGGTAATGTTATTGTTATTGTTAGACAGTATATCAAAATAGTACAGTATATATAGTATATAATATAACATAATATATATTTATATGTGATAGTAATTATACCAATATAATAGCAGTATATATTAATAATGGCAGCAACAGTATATATAATAATAGTAAGTATAATAATAATAATAATATGTACACATGTATAAATATGTGTTTTTTGGACTTATACATACAGTGAATGTACCAATAGTATGATATATAGTAGAGGGGGTATAAATATAAGTATTTAACTATACAATAGATAATATAATATACTATGAGTGTAACAGAGTGTGCAAAAGACAGTATTATTGTATAAAATGATATCTGGTATCAATATCGTTATATTAAAACATTTCACATATGATGTGAGGTAATTACACAGTGCAAGGAGACAGGTACATTTAGTGCAGTTATGTGATGGTGGCTCTGACAGAGGTAGATGCGTTGTAAAGTCTTATTGCGGTTGGGAGGAACGATTTCCTGTAGCGTTCCTTAGAGCAGCGGGTTGAATGAGTCTGTGGCTGAAGCTGCTCCTCAGCTTGTCCACTGTTGTGTGGAGGGGCTGAGAGGGATTGTCCATGATTGCCAGCAGTTTTGCCAGCATCCTGTCCTCCACCACCTCCTCCATGGTAAACAACGTTCAAACGCTCTCTTTGAGAAGCAAGTTCAGAGTCAGTCAGTCGAACCCTCCGATGTTATAGCGGTGAGACAGGAGACAGGAATCAGACTTTGTTACCACAACAAGAGAACTGTTTTTTTTTGCAGTTTTCAGGTGTTTTGCTAAACTCACTGTTTATTGTTTGTTAGATTTGTGACGTGTCAGTTTCCTTCATCTGTCACTCAACGTTTCTGGGTTTGTTTTCACGAATTCTGAATATATTCCCGACACTTTTTATTCAATACCATGTTCACTTTGTTGAAAGTCTGTCACATGGTCACGTGTCAGGGTCGCTACTCAAAACCTTAGATCAGGGCTGCGACACAAAAACCTGCCGAAGCCCAACAAGTCCCTTTAACTTCAGTCAAGCTGCACACAATCAACACACTCATTGATATCAGTCCATTAATTGTTCCCTAATCTTGCAACTTTAAAGAAAGTGAAACAATTTGCACCTAAATTGTATGATTTTCCCCCCCGAGCAATACCACCTCCCTCCACTAGGTTCCATGGAAATGACATTTTTTTGTTGTCTTGCTTACAAACAAACAAACAAACAAACAAATTGACGGAATAATTACCATTTAATTCATTATCAGACATGAATTCAAATGAATGTCTGTACAAGGAAGTCTGTAGTTTCACCTAAAGCTCTGGACTCTCGTTATCTTTCCCAGTCGACCGCTAACACGTCTACGAGTTCTCTTTATCAACATTTATTGTCCTTTTAGTTTCTTTCAGTTTTGCGTCTTTTCGATGTCTTCATCCACGTGACCACTGGCTTGCAGTGATCATGTCTTGGGTTCTGGGAGGAGAAGCTCCGGAGAACGTCCCCCGAAACCGACTCTGACGTTTGGATTCTCTCACATCCCAGCCTCCGTCTCCCACTGGCCTGTTGGGACGGCAGCAGTTTGAGCATCACACACATATAAAAACAAACTGAATACTCTTTCTCCTCCTCTCATTGTCTGAACAATGAGAGGAACTGGTGCATTTAAACACTAGTTTCTATGTCTGGTTGGTGGTTTGGTTCAGTGTGTGTGCGACAGCCTCCTCTGCTTTCCCCGAGTCCAAGCACTTTGTGTTATGACAGTTAAAAGCGGGGCGGGTAATTACCGCAGCATAGTAACCTGAGTGTTTCTGCGGGGGAGGGAGGGGAGGGGAGTGTGTGTGCTGCATAAACACAGATCACTCATAAATAGGTTGCATCCAAAATAGAAGACCGCAAATAAGCCACGGTAATAGAAAGAGCTCTGAGAGCGCTTCAGAGCAAATTCTCCTCATGAAGCTTCACGTTGTTTCTCCCACTGAGTTTAACTCCTTCAGCTCCGACAACTCATATTGAACAGAAGCAGCAACAGTTCACAGCAGCTGTCAGTCACACGTCAAACCTGTGATATATCACAATCTGATCATCTGACATCTGGAACGTCCGTCGAGATGCAAAACTCCTGCAGCGTAAAAGATGTTTCCATCAACAGGAGGCTGGTTAGAATGAGATTAACAGCTAAATGAAATAAATACAATTATAGTGAAAGAAAAAATAGTTGAGGTGAATTTACTGTATACCACAAACACCTTGAATTCACTGAAAATGTATACATTTAAATTAAATTACAGCTTTGTGCAGTTTTGTGAAGATAAAACTGAGCTGTTAATAAAGATGGACGACATGAATGCTCCCAAAAGTGAAGCCAAATCATCTTGATCGCCCCCTGCTGGCCCGGCTGCAGTAAAGGTCATGAACCCTATCTTCTCCATGTTGGCAGACGGGACATGGGACAAATTAAATAGTCAAAGCACACCACAAATAAATCTCTCTGTCATTTGGCGCCAAAAATAGCAGCGTTTGCATCTGCAGTATATTTTGGCTTAATTTCTTTATAGTGAAAAACATAAAATCAACATTAATTAGTGTGAAAAAGTTAAAGAATATAAAGATATTCCAGAGTGGTGATGGTGGTAAATAGATTTTTATAAAAATTCTATTTAATTTGAGTTCAATAATCAGTTAACATAATATTAACTTGCAGATGAACCTTTCCACATATTTACTATATCTAAAGGGCCTTCATGAAGTATTCCTCTGGTTGACCATTATAAATCCAATCTGCTCCTCGAACGGCCTCTGGTGGTTGTTGCAGCCACCCCCCATCACCGGGCCTGGCTTCTCACGGCAGCTTGTTTTGACAGGAGCTCCACGCTCCAGACAGACCGAGTATTACTCGACTCCAGACCTCCCTCTTTCGAGGCGCTGAGCCTTGCCTCAGAAACCTGATTAAAGCCTTGGACAATAATCTTCCTCGATTTCCAGCCCCTCAGCTTCACTCTGAGTTTCGACAAAAGCAACACAAAGAAAAGCTGAAAATCCTCCAGATTTGAAGAGTTCAGAAGTTGGAACCAGAGAAAGAGACGAGTTTCCAAAGGAACAGATTTCATCAAAGATTTGACTTTAAATGATAAAAACGCTGTATCTCATTAAAACATGTTGTTTCATGCTTTTGATCCAGTGCAAAAAAATCATTTAGCAACTGAACTATAACTTTAAAACTTGAGGAGAAACATTTGACTTCTCTTTAACTAGTCAGTGTTGTTCCTGAAGTTCAGAGATACAGATTCAGATCTTGTATCATTCTCCTTCACTTCCTGCTTTTTGTGCAGACTCTCTCTGATGAGGAGAAGATGGATCCTGGACTCCAGCTGCTGCAGTTCAGGTGCTAATGAGTCTTCATCAGAAGCTCCTTGGAGAGCTGCATTCACTGACTCCCTGTTCAGAATCAGAATCAGAATCAGGTTTATTGGCCAAGTAAGTTTGCACAAACAGGGAATTTGACTCGGTAAAGTGGCTCTCAGTTGCTTACACAAAATACACATCACAAGACCAACAAAACAAAACAAAACAATACAACACAAACAGTCCGAACAGTGCGACGATCTAAGAAAAGAAGTGCAGGTGTGCGTATTTCAATTATACAGTGAGGGTGAAATAGTAAACATTATTAAATATAATTATAATATATATTATATATAATATAATATAATTCCGGGAGTAACTGTACAGTGTTTATTATATAATAATAACAAATTATAAAGGTCATAAAGGTCCAGAGTTATTGCACAGTGCCACAGTGGGTTGGCTGTTCAGGAGTTCACCCAACCTGCTCAGGAGCACGTTCAGGATCGACTGCAGCCTGGTGAGGAGGGAGCAGGTTCCTGGAGCTCAGATCCCAGCGGCCGGGAGCGGCTGCAGAGGAGAAGAGATTTATTTTTACGAGGCCACAACATACAATAGAAATTAGGAGGTGACATCAGTTTCTTCACGTGCTGTATAAACCCGTCTTCAAGCCACTCGCTGCGGAGGAGGAAAACAAACTGATATCTCCAAAGGAAAGGCCTCGTGAATTATGAATAATCTGCCCAACATGTCTGAGGACGATGACGTGTGTCAAAGCTTTTGTTTTGAAGCATGTTCCAAATCAAAAGGACTTCAGAGGACACGCTGGAGAAACATGGATTTTATTAGGATTCGCTCAGACGACCATATGTTTGCTTTGTTTCTGTTAAAGTCACCTTAAGAAAACTTGAACTGACGATCGCTTAGAGTTTATATCTGACGTCCGAATGACTCTGCAGATTCCTGATTGTGTTTAATAAAGGTAAATGCATGAATAGCAGCTATTATTGGTTTATCCATACGTCCACATTAACAATCAATTTTAAATACTTAATATTGCACAGTTCAAATATTTCCCTCTCATTCAGTCACAGTCTATTTTTGGCCACTTGGCTTCGTTCCCTGTGTTTCTCTCCTGACTTCATACTTGGCTGAAACGATCCTGGCAGCTCAGGGCTCAGACGAGGAGAAATCAACATCACCCACATCATACGTGCACAGGTTTCATCACAGATTCCTCAGAGTAAATATAGTTCTTTTTAAATATCGTTGTTTAGTGAGAAGACTAAACATTAGGAATGTGATCCTGACGTTGGCTCCGGGCCACGTGTTGGAGCGGAGCCAGTGTGCTGGGCCACATTCAGCCTCCTGGATTAATAACCTTTGTTTAACCAGCCTCCTCTTCTTCACCTGCACCTCCTCCTCCTCATCGCTGAAGTGGATTCACGAGGTGAAATCAATCAAACCTGTGAGTCTGTGTCACCTGCAGAGTGTGTGTTAGTACGACTTTTAACACACACTCAGTCTGAGCCGTCTTCCCTCCCAGCAATGAAGGTGTGACACCGCAGAGCGCAGGGGAGACAGAAGAAGAAGAAGAAGAAGAAGAAGAAGAAGAAGAAGAAGAAGAAGAAGAAGAAGAAGAAGAAGAAGAAGAAGAAGAAGAAGAAGAAGCTCATTGTGCAGCCACGCCTTTGGGCCAAGGGGCCGAGCGGAGGAACCACAGATATCAATCAGGCCCCGGCTCAGCTGCTGGCTGCCGGGCCTGCTCCGACGTTCCCTGACAGGTGTGAAATACCAGAGGAGAGAAATAATTAACAGAGCGGTGAAGCGGCGGCGCTTTCAGGCCCCCCCCGCATCCTCCGGCTCCTTCATTTAGCTTAAACTGATCTGAAATAAGCACAGAATCTTCTCTGAACTCCAGCGACCTTCTGCTCCAGGCAAAGTGAGCTCGGTTTAAACGGCAGGAATCCGAGGTATTCAGTGAATCCCTGAATATCCACGACGCTCTGGAACTGTTTGTTCTTCAAAGCTGCATGAACGACGGCCTCTCACGTCTCCATATGAACAGATTGTGTGGTTGATCAAACTTCTCTGACTTCGATGTGTGTGTCTTGTTACAGGATGAGTTTCTCATCAGTTGAACTCGGCCTGGTTTGGTTGAACAGGTTGGAATGCACATGAGGAAGTGAATGAGGCGTTGTCTGACAGACAGTGAAACGCATTAGAAGCGTTCAGGTGAGTAACTCCCATCGCAGATCACAGGCTTTTAATTGAGTCTGTAAATCCTGGTCCCAAAATCCCTTCACAGCCCCCCCCCCGCCCCGAGCCCCCCCGAGCTCCAATCAGAAGCCACACTGCAGCGAGAACACTTCAGTAAAACGAGAGCTGTTACGAGAGCCGACAACTGTAATTACATATTTTGCAAGTCGGTGCCTGTTGCTCCTCGAAGCGATGGGGCGCCGAGTCCGTCTGCAGCTTCTTTTTTTAAATCTCAAACAATATACCAGAAAAAAAACACACAAGACGAGAACACCGCCGCTAATTCACACAACCAGACAACACCCAGTCACCCACACATACCCTGCTCGGCTCCTGGCTGCATGCACACGCCCGCGACAGCTCATTTCCCTGGGAGCATTTGAAGAAGCCCAATCAGTTGCTTGCACATGCATGTGGGTCGCTGGCAGCAGAGGTTCCTCACATATCTCTTCCCGTCCGATTCCACGGAGTTGAGGTTGCTCAACAGCCTCCGGGTAGTCAGACATAAACTGAACCGCTGCTCTGGTTCGCTGTCGACAGGCACACAATGCTCCCTTTGATTCTGTGCTGAGATGATTCCCTGTGGGTAATTAGTGATCACTTTCACGACTCAAATTAATTTAATTGCCAGAGCAAAGAAGGGGGGGGGGATTGTTTAATTCATGAGGAATATTCAGGCGTTTATGTGGAACAACAAACATTGCTCCGGAGGAACCGCGTCTTCCTGCAGCTCTGCATCTTCACTCGGACCCGGAGGTGCAGCTGCATGCACGCGTCCCCCAGACTCCAGTGCTCACTAATTACTCTACACTTTCACTGGCACTGTTAATTAGAGGAGAGGGTTGTTTGTGTACGGAGGATCTCCCAGTCAGCGGCAGCTTCTCACGGCGAGAGAGACGAGCTCGGGTGCTGAACTAATGACCTGCTGATCAGAAGAAACCCGCTGAGGTCAAGGAGAGCGTGAAATTAAAAAAAATTCAAGTGTTTCTGGGTTTCTGCCGATTTGACTCGGCGTGAGATTTGGCTGCTGAGATCAAACACAAACACAAACACACAAAAATGCTACTGTCAGACATGAACGCTGGAGACGTTTCTTGCAACACAAAAAATGAGGCAGGAGAAACAACACAGAGTTTGTTCTGATCATGGCTCAGTCCCAAGGTAAGTAAAAGACGAGCTCTATTTTGTTCTGCCCTCGAGCGACTTGCTTTATTAATTATCATAAATCTTACCATGGCTGTAAATCAAGCTTCTTGCACAAATCAACAACTGAATGTTGTGGTTTTACTATGAAATAACTGTTATTAAATGAGGTTCTTACTGTGTGACAGGAGTGACCTTCTGAGAAACTAAACCTCTGTGCAAAATGCATCGATTAAAGTCTCTTCTGAAGTAGATGGTATAAAACAATATCAATAAGAGATGTCAGATGAACAGCTTGATCATTGGAGGTAAATCCCAGTGCTCCCCAGTGTTTGATGCAGCTCCTCATGCTGGACTCCGGCTGGTCGGGTTGTAAACAAGTGTCTCGTAGCAGCAGTCCCAGTTTGGAATGTGCTTCAGATCCGTGTTGTAGATTAACAACCAAAGATTTCACCACGTTTCTGTCACTATTGTCTCAGACTCGCCTCAGAGGGGATTTGATTCATGTCCACAGCAGGTGGATCTTTGCTCTGCCCTGAAAAACATCACAACAACAACAACCAGATGTTGAATTTAGATTCAGACATCCAGGCTCATTTTGATCTGAGTGTAACTATTAATGGAAATATAACACATGTGATCAGGATTATACTCACACAGGGATGTTACGTGTTGATGAGGGAACAAGTGGAGTTCAAACACACACACACTGTACAGAATCAGAGTCTGGGGTCTTTCTCTGTGGAGTTTGCATGTTTAAGCGTGCTTCCTCCAAGTACTCAGACTTTCCCCTTCTACATAATAGATGCAACAAATGAATCCGTCCACGGTTCAACGTTGGATCCGAACCGAGACTGAGAACCTGTATTTGGTGGCAGAAAAATCCTGGCACACGTTAATTTGGTATCCGATTTAAACTGAAACGTCTAAAGATCTGGATCAAAGAAGGTGAAATGGAAGAAAAGCATCTGATCTGATCTGTGAGGTGATAACTTCTTTATATTCACCCAGTGCTGCTTCTGAAGACGTCACGTGAAGAGAGAAGCAGTTTGGTGTTCAAGTACAGTCAGTGCTGATACAGTGTGTGTGTGTGTGTGTGTGTGTGTGTGTGTGTGTCCAGAACAGGAGGAAATAAAAAAAAACACTGAGTCGAACAGAGAAGTAGAAGAAGCAAGAAAAAGATCTTTATATTCCATAAACACACAGAGACTCACAAACGCTGGAGAGAATGAAAGAAAGTGGCTTTGAACTCTCACTCACACACACACTAACACACACACAGTTTTTATCACTTCACATTTTGACGTGCAAACCTGACATATCAATTGTGCCGAGAATGAAAAGACGGCAGCTCTTTCACCGAACACGTCTCACACTCTCTGAGCCGAGTGGGAAACACGCAGCCGTCACCTGAGAGGAAGGACTTGAAGAGGCGGAGAACAGAAGCAGCTCAAACCTGCAGTCGGCTCAGATCTGAACACGTCAGAAGCTCCACGCACGATGTTCAGGACCAACCTGGAGCCGTGCTTTTTGAATCGATGACTTCACACCTTGTGTTAGCAGCAGGTCTGAATCCCCCGGCCGATCGGATCAGGTGCTGCAGAACAACGTGGGATCTCCGGGCTTCTTCTCTTCCTCCTGAGAAGCTGCAGATTGTGAGTGAAGGTTTCCTGGAGCTTTTTAAAAACTCGCAGACAGATTCTTTGAAGCTTTTGTGCAAACTCAGCTTTGATAAATGCCAGAGATGAAACGCTCCGTGTTATATAACTCAGCTGCAAAGAACTGGGGAGCTTTCTGAGACTGGAGATATTTCTGTGCCCTGCAAACTTAACTGGATTCTCTCACTTTCCTTCTCATCTCCACACCCACTGAGCATCAGCTCGTCCACTGGGTCTGAATCTGTGTCTCCAGCTGCTTCTCAGGCCTTCACTGAAACTCTGACTCGAGTCTCTGGAGAGGCTGAATGTGAGAGAGCGAATGTCAGAGTCAGTTGCTCCGGACATTTTCTGGAACCTTTCCTGCAGGACGTGAAACTGGAGCTTGTGTCTCAGGATGAAGAAGACGAAGACGTCCACTTGGAAGGACGAGGAGATTCCAGAGGTTTTGGTGATGATGGCTGAAGCCGGTGTGGATGAGCTGTAAATAACAACACTGATCTTTCCTCAGCTGAGTTTATACGTCATGTCCGGCCTCCTGCTGCTCTACAATAACTGGTGACGCTCCACCAATCTAGCTGTCCATGTCCCTAATGACGTTCTGAGCCTGTAACGTCAGAATCCTATAGAACCCTGAAGAACCTGTCCAGGAAACGATAAACTGGTCGAGCAGCATGGAGTCGCCGCCCTGGTGGTTCACCTGCTGCTACCTGTGGGCATTAACAAAGACAGGGAAACTCCTCACCTCTTAGACAATCATGTGTTTATTCATATTCTATAAACATTTCATTTGCATACGAGTGAAACCTCCCAGTATTAAGGTGATTGTAGCGCAGTGCATAACATAAAATGTATGTATGTAGAAATAAACACAGCAGTTTCCTCTGGACAGGTTCTGTCCTGTAAACTAAAATCTGTGGGACACACTCAGTGAGACAGTGAGACAGGGAGACAGTGAGACAGGGAGACAGGGAGACAGGGAGACAGTGAGACAGGGAGACAGTGAGACAGTGAGACAGGGAGACAGTGAGACAGGGAGACAGTGAGACAGGGAGACAGGGAGACAGGGAGACAGGGAGACAGTGAGACAGGGAGACAGTGAGACAGGGAGGCAGGGAGACAGGGAGACAGTGAGACAGGGAGACAGTGAGACAGGGAGACAGTGAGGCAGGGAGACAGGGAGACAGGGAGACAGTGAGACAGTGAGACAGGGAGACAGGGAGGCAGGGAGACAGGGAGACAGTGAGACAGGGAGACAGTGAGACAGGGAGACAGTGAGACAGGGAGGCAGGGAGACAGGGAGACAGTGAGACAGTGAGACAGGGAGACAGGGAGACAGGGAGACAGAGAGACAGTGAGACAGGGAGACAGGGAGACAGTGAGACAGTGAGACAGTGAGACAGGGAGACAGTGAGACAGGGAGGCAGGGAGACAGGGAGACAGTGAGACAGGGAGACAGTGAGACAGGGAGGCAGGGAGACAGGGAGACAGGGAGACAGGGAGACAGTGAGACAGGGAGACAGGGAGACAGTGAGACAGTGAGACAGTGAGACAGGGAGACAGTGAGACAGTGAGACAGGGAGACAGTGAGACAGTGAGACAGTGAGACAGGGAGACAGTGAGATAGGGAGACAGAGAGACAGGGAGACAGAGAGACAGTGAGACAGGGAGACAGGGAGACAGTGAGACAGGGAGACAGGGAGACAGGGAGACAGTGAGACAGGGAGACAGGGAGACAGGGAGACAGTGAGACAGGGAGACAGATATGACTTCTACAGTGTCAGTGATCAGCAGTAGTTATCTCTCCTGACCAGGGGAGGCCGTCTCTGAACGCTGACAGCTCATTAATCTGCAGCAGCCGAGCTGAAGGAGCCGAGCTGAAGGGGCCGAGCTGAAGGAGCCGAGCTGCCGGTCACCACAGCTCCGACCTGTTCGGACGACCTGGAAACAAACCTGAGGAGGACACGGATAAAACCGCTCGGCCCTGTTACGCACAGAGGATCAGCTGCACGTGTGGTTTCATCTCATCAGACGCGTCTCAGATTCAGAGCTGAGGAGGTGATGGGAGAGAACACGTCCCTCACAGAGTGTTTCGCTGTCAGCCGAACACAGTGACGGCTCCATCGCAGATCACTTCAGTTGAACAGAAAGATAAATGTGCAGAGATCTTCCTCTGAGTCTCTGTAGAAACAGCACCATTGGACTCAAAGCGCCTTCGGCTGGATGCAGAACACAAGTAGTAGCAGTAAGTAGGAGGATGTGAAAGCTTTTACTGCAAATGAGACAAATGAAAACAAAGCAGCCGCCAACGCAAACAGACAAAGAGAAAACTGTGTTTTTCAGACGTGATGAATTGAGAAATGAAGCTGGAACATTTCCAAGGAATAACATGTTCCTCTCGATTTACCGCACAGATCCAGTTTTGACAGAAAACACCAAAAACTCACGGCTCTTCCCATTAGACACAATCCCAGAAAGTGAAGCTGGACCAGATGCTGCTGATACAGTGTGAGTTCATTTTCAGGCTTAACTACTCACATTGTGCAGAGGAACAATAAAACAATGGCTCCTTGGCTGAGTGACGCGTCGTAAACAAGCCGGGGAACGAAGCCAGTTCACCGTTTGTACTGGGACGGGAGAGATTCCAGTAAATCACTGAGCTTCTGTCAGAGACGTGTGTGTCAGGTAGAAACCTTTAATAAAACGATGGTGCTGCTCAAGCTCACAGGTTTAGAATCACTCTGAAAATCTGTCTATAAAAGTAATATTGGTTTCCTGGTAAAAAAAATACAATTTAAATTTAATGGAGACTGTGCAGCCTTATAATAAATGTGGTTTATCGCAGTCATCTCTTTTGCATCGCATCATTTCATCAATGACTTTTCACATTGTGCAGATTTATTCTTATTTAACATTCACTTTCACATTATTTGTTTTCATGACAGAACTTCAACTGGCTCAGAACACAGCCTGTGATCTGCTTCCTGGCAATGTGAAGAATTTTTTCCAGCAGAAACTTTAATTACAAGACTGAAGGTATTTCATTTTGCGGAGGGGAAACTTAAATCAACTGTTTGTTTCCTTCACTTCATTTCACACACAGACTGGTTCAGACTGTGGATTCACTTCGGCAGTGAAAACGTCTCCTCTGGTTTCCTGTCCAGTAAAACTCGGTGTCTCTGGCTGGATCATAACAATGCAAAAGCAATATTTGCAACATTAGATGTGAATAAGTCCCTTTAATAGATTTTCCTATCCACCCCCTCTGGTTTTGTTTTTTTTATTATGCCTGTCTGGCTCTGCAAATATCTTCGTCTGCCGCTCCTCCTCCTCCTCCTGCTCCTCTTCCTCCTTCTCTACCTCCTCCTCCTCCTCCTCCTCCTCCTCCTCCACTCCCCACAGCAGCTGATGATGATGATGATGATGATGGGACGAGGGTGTGAGAGGGAGGAAGAATTAAATAATCTGACTGGCACTCGTACCTCCACGTACCTTCATCCAAGCTGCACCTCATGTCATTCGTCTCTCTGCAGAAACCACTCGTGTCCGACAGGAATAACAACTTGATTATCACTGTGGAAAACTCATATTAATCAGCTGGTTTCTTATAAAATCACAGGATTATCATCTCTGCTGATCTTTAACACCATCTCCTGCCTGGTTTGTTTTTATTTCAGCTGTTAATGAGAATAACTGGAAACTGGAATAACTTCTACTTCTTGTAATATTGTGCTTTATGTCCATTTCTGCAGTGATCTCTTCATCCTTTAGTTGCTCACGATGACCAAACACCACATATAACATAAAATAACATTTAGTAAATGCATGCATAAGTATTTTTGTGTGAATTAACAGCAGCTTCTCTTTACTGAGACTTTGTTTTGTCCTCCTTCCTCAGTATTGTGTAGTTTAACGTTTCATTATTCTGTGCAGCGTTTAGGAAACAGTTGCACAGGCACTCTGGTGAATTAAGATGCTTTCACATGTGTATTTTGGTTCATTTTGGTCCGAGCCAAGGAAAATATGATGCAGTGCGACACATTAACTCCTGCAGGACTTCCTTCTGGTTCAGGTCTGCTTCTCGTTCACGCTGGATCTTCACAGACAAAAAGAAAAATACTGGAACTTGAAGAAATCGTATGTTGGAGAGTTGCCTTGAACCCGGTCCCTCGGTGATCGAATGTTACGATAGTTAACTTGTGTTGGTTCATTTGTTAAGAACCAGAGTGAAAACCAACAGAACCTGAATTAAAAGCCACCCAGCTTTTTTTCTCCTGGGTTCATTCCAAAGGAATTTGGCAGATGTTGAGTGTGACCTGAATATAAAACTGAATTAAATGATTATTAAAAGTTATATCAACTCTTTATTGGCTCTCCCAAGGAGTTTATGTTTTTAGTCCTGTTGGTTTATTTGTGTGTTTGCTCCTCGGTAAGTTTATAAAAACAATGGAACAAGTTTTTACCTATTTTCCAGGGAACAATTCATATGTGTTGATGGAAACAAATATTCAGGCATATTTGGGATTTGTGAGGGAATGAAAATGTGGGTTTGAATCCAAATTAAAATCCAGATTTAGCTGATTTAAATATGATTTCATGGCGGTTAAGATTCTTTCAGCTGCTGCATGGTAACACATTGGGCTCTGAACATGTAATTACAACTGTAATAACTTGAGATAATGTGGATTCAGTCGGGAATCAATAGTTTTATCATTGTTTTTTCTGTTCTGAGTGTAATTTGTCTGTCTCTTCTACAGTGGACATTATGATTTCATGACATGCACTGTTTTCTTGGCTTATTCATGACGCCTGATTGAATTTGAGAGGACTGTGCTCGGCTGAGAGTCTTTCTGGTTTGAAGCTCTTCCCTAAACTCACCCCTCGACTCGTCTGCAGAACTCTGATGACTCGCCCAACAAACAAAGCAGTTTGCCTCCCATTGCGAAACGTGTTTGGCGTGTTCCCATACGATCCACTTTTAGTAATCAGAGCTAAATTTGGATGCATTCATGGCGCATCCATATCCAACACTTGTCTAACCGCACCTCGTTTCGCCTCCAGCGCCGCCGCCGCTTGTCTCATGAATGTCAGCTCTTTGCCAAGCGTCTATTTACCACTCTTCCACCTTCAGGCCTCAGAGGTGAAACATGCAGCCTGTGCAGGGAAGGTGAAGCGAAGGCGTCAGCACGGAGCAAAACAATGAGAAGGTTGTGATTCTGGGGTTTTCGAGTGAATTTGCGACGGACAAATTCCTCTGGAACCACAGTGGAGGTATTTCAGTATAAACCTAAATGCCCCTGTGTGCAGCAGCAGCAGCAGTTGCGTGGTGTTGATGGAAAAAAGTTTTATGTCCCAATAAAAGCCGGTTTACTGCCGACTAACAGGGTGTGTATTTATATCTATAAAAATAAAAAAAACAGAGGGAGGACTCAGAACATGTTTTGTAATCCACAGAAATGAGCACATGTGTGAATTAGGATCTTCATATAAAGTCCACCGTGCAGAGCTGAGGGTATTTGTGAATTTTACAATCCAGCAACAGAGATTTGCTGATGGAATTTAAGCTTAAAATAATTCCATCAGCTCTCAGTGTCACTAACAGTTCGTCCAAAGAAGCTAAAGAACGAAACCAGCGTCTTGTCATCAGGAGGCAAAACTGAGCCGAAGCCCTGAGCCTCTGTCTCCACCCTTCATTTCAACGTGGACAATCAAAGACTTTCATGTCCCCGGTTTGTTTTTCCTCTCCCCTCGGTTTTATTTTGAAAGGAGGCGTGACGGGGCGCCGCTGACCAGGTTCTGTGGGGTAACGGGCTGAGGTTGCTCCAGCCGGGGCCCCGCAGGGACGACCGGGACACAAACAGGCCTAAACTGGTCTCGGCAAATAACCGCCCTGTGGTGGAGAAGCCCACGGTGCAGCTGCTGTTCCCCCAAAATGGGAGCGTTTCAAAAAACCCTGCGTTTTGGTTCTTGCGTGAAAGTATATAGCTGTTATTCAGGATGGTAACCATGTGTTTCTATGTGAGCATGTGTGTGTGTGTGTGCGATGGGTTATTTGGGCAGTGTGTTATTCTGGTTTGCTGAGCTATAACTGGACAGTAATTCAGAGAGCTCCTTACGGTAACCTCCGACCAAAACACTGGCACGACTTTACTGGATCCAACGCCACTGCTGCTGCCGCCCTGCTGCAGAATTAGAAGGGACCAGACTGCTCGCCGGCTGATGCCAAACAGACTCAGTGTCATAAACAGAGCAGCTGCATGGAGAAGTGATCTGCTTGTCAGAACTTCACTGAAGTCGTCTGCATCTTGAAAAATCGATGCACTAGCACCAAGACTGACATTTTCCAAAAGATCTAAATATTCTTCAGGGTCTGAAATTGAGATGGAAGTGATTTGGTCTCGAGTTGATTGTTTTTCATCCAGCATGAAATAATGAAGCAGCTGAAACAGGATCGAGTGCAGAACCAGCACCTGTTGAGTTTAGATAAAATAAGCATAAACATTGATGGACAGTAAAGAGCTCATCGATCCAAACTTGATGTAAACATGTCTGTGAGTGATGTCATTGAGCAAGTCCAGCTTGTTCATTGGATGTGTAAAACCAGTTCCTCTGCTCCCCCCCCCCTGCATCACAAACTATCTGCATTACAGAATCTTCTGCTCAATTTAAAGTCTGTGGTGTTTCCTGGGTTGGTGCTGCTCTGTGAATGATGTGCACCGAAGGCTGGAGCGCACCACAGTCACTGGCGGTGGGGGGGGACAGACAGAAATCTTGTCTGGAACATATTGAGCGTGTTTCATAAATCATGCTCATCCTGACAGGGTGAGATCTGTGTGAGGAACAAGTGGGCCTGTATGACAGAGACCACCCACGCACCCCCGAGCGCGACGCCGAGGCCCGTCTGCTGAATCAATGAGATTCTGTTTCTTCACAAACATAGAAAACGCTTCACCACAAAAATCCCAAACATGGGAAATGGGTATTTTTTTTAAAAGTTGAATGTATCTTTAAATCAAAGTGTTTTGTAATACTAAAACTTTGTGTTGACGTTTGTTTTGTGGTCGACAGAGGGAACACAACACATTTGTGTTTTTTTCTCCGCTGAAGACGAGCGACTGGGGAAAAGCCTCTTTTCCATTTGCTTCTCCCAGAAGCTGCAAATTGAAGCGTTTGTTCCCTCAGTGTCAGACGAGCTCCGCTTTTCTAAAACACTTTAAAAGGAGGAATTTTGTAGTTTGCACGAAATGAAATATTTCAGCTTCAAGCCGACCCCTGTGTCAAAAGCATCCCAGAGGAATTTAAAGCTGATTCTCTGCATTAATTTCAGCCACGTGCACCAGTCGCCCTCTTCCCTCACTTTAGCACCTAATTAAGAGCATTTATGTGAAAGCAGTTAGTCACAGCTTTCCAATCAGACTCACTTTAAGTGCACGTTGCTCACGTCTGCAGAGCGAGACCTCCTCAGTGCCGTGGAGTGGAGGCGTGAGCAGGAAGATTCTCACTCAAGGTTTGGCATCGTTCCTCTGAATATTTGTTTTTAAAGTCATAAAGCATTAAACATATAAAGGGGGCTCTGTATCGTTTCCTTAATTTACGACAGACACAAAACGGTTCCACCCTTCATCACATTTGATTTGTTTCATGTCTGCAGGCTGACGATGAGCCGTGTGCAACAACCCGTGTTGTGGTTCAGGACTTCACGGCAAGCGACACATGTCAGTAATTCCAACGCATTGAAAACATGCTTAAAAACACGTTTAGGATGTTCACATGTTTTCCATGTGATACAAAAGGTTGTGCAGCATTTAGCGAAAACTAATCATGTTTGGGGGCGAAGCTCAGTTCTTCATCACATACTTCACAGATTGTGTTGCTCTGCCAGACGTTACACTTCATATCGGAGTCTCGTGATTTACAACCAATACAATGTAAACCGAGCGAGGCAGAAAGTGTGTGTGGAGGACGGGTAATGTAACATGTCTGTTCTTCATGCAGCAGACGAATGGAAATCACACTGTCACTGGCCTGCAACAGATGTTTAGATTATATTTAATTTACCTTAACTTCAAGTGTAATTTAGTTGTGTAACACTCACTCTACCTTCTGTTTGCTACACGACAATTGCCATGTGCGGAATTAGCAGACTTTATAAACCTCTTGCACGGAGCTGGATGTTCAATTTGTGTAAATCTCTATAACTAAGTGCGAGTTTGTCGTCCTCATTAACGGCAATTAAATCAGGATGAAGTTTCTGTGTCTGTTTTGTTCACGCTCTTTCTTTTCCTCACCTCATTGTCAAACCAACATTTTTGCAAACACACATGTTCCTCTTCGGACAAACCACATCATGCAATGTGTTTCCTGTGCTGAGCTTCCAGTGCTTCCCACCTTCTGATGATTTCAGATCTAACGTCTGAGATACTCTGTAAGGCCTTGTGAATACTTCGAACAGTGTATTGTGATACGCTTGGACTGAGCTTGGACTCGTTGCAGTTCGTCCTTCAGCTCCTCTGATCTTCCCCCGAACTCCAACACGGGATTGGAACCATCAACTTCTCGAGCTGCTTCAAGCCTCAGTGACGGTCTGCGAGGCGATGGCTCACACCTCTGCCCTCGGCTGGGTGTTGTGTCTTTGCCGCTGAGACGTCGGTCATACAAGTAATTAAATCTCCACTCTGGGACGGGCGTGCGAGCGAGATAGAAACCACAGTCTCTCCCTCCCTCCCTCCATCCATCCCTCTGTCAGCCTTCCTCTCCTCCTCTCCTCCAAACTAAGAACACAGGCTCTGGCATTCCTTCGGCCTGACTGCACCAAACTGAGCTGTATTGTAATTAATTAGTGGTCGGAAAAAAAATAGAGACTCGCCTGGCGTGGAGAAAATTATATAGTGCTCTTCCAGAGAGTCAAACTCTGAGGGAGGGAAAGAGCTCCGCTGCCGAGGAACTGAAAAAAAAACAGGATAACTTTAGTCTCTTCAGGGCCACGATAGAAACTAGAGCAGAAGCTTGTGTACGAACTCATGACGGGACGACGCTGAGCAGAGAAAAGATCAGATTAGAAGGAAACACTTTAGATTTCATGATTTTTTAAATGAATGTGACCAATATTATACTTTTAAAATCAAACAGAAACACAGAGTCTGCAGAAGTTGATATTTTGACCAGTTTACATTAGTTTCTTCGTATTTATTAGACACTTTATCTAATAAAAATGATTTGTTGGGTGTAATAACAAGATAATAAGAAAAAGTGCCAAATATTATATATTTTTGAATACTGGAATGGCGCCTTCTTCCTGAATCAGTGTTTGTGAAACTTCCCCTTCGTTCTTGCATCTTTCTAAGCAGAAGAACCGATTGAAATTCAGTGTTTCCTCTTTTGCATTTATCCACTTCATATTGAGCCGATCTAGCCTGACGTTGTCATACTCACAATTCTAGTCAGAATGTGAGTCTGAGACCGCTCCATTGGGCTGTGATTATGGGGCGTGTTTCAACCGAACCAGGAAATATAATTCCTCTTCGCTCAATTGGATAGACCTACAACCAATCAGAGCAACGTAGTATGTGACGTATGTTAAGCGAATCATTGTGAGTTATTTACTAATGCCGGGTTCACACCTGACGCTGAAGCGCAGCGCCAAGCCTTAAATAACAGCTGGCTCCCATCCGCTCCCATGTTAAACCTTTGTGCGGGTCACACCGGAGGCTGAAGCGCCGCTCTGCCCCAAAGCTGCCTCGCTCCGTGCAGCGATCGTTTCGGCGTCGAGTCTATTTTTTCCGCTTGACGCGAGCGTATCGCGACAGGAAACACACTGAAATTAATTTAAATACTTTGAAGTCCCCTTCTGTTTTCCTGGAGTTTTACCAATGACATTATTAAATGTCTTTACCCTCCACACCCGACATTTAACGGAGCAAACAGCGGAGAAGTTCTTCAACATGGATGACATTAAATTAATAATTGAAGTGGAGAAGTGCAGTGAGTTGTATGATCCTCGGAACATGTTGTATAAAGACAACACCAAGAGAGACAAATGTTGGGACGCTGTTGCTTAATGTTGGAGCAACAAGTAAGTATATGCTTGAATACTACTGGATCAACCGGTGATATTATTAGCGCTGCCCGGCGGGTCAGCGTCGCTTCAGCGTCCGGTGTTTAACAGCCAAGCGCCGGCGCGATAGGGATTAGCGCGACGCGGCGCTTTGGCGTCGCCTCCGCGTTCTCTGTTCCTCTTTCAAAATGAATGCGCTGTCGATGTCTCCTAAAACAGACTCAAATGCAGCATCTACACATCTCAGCTCTCCAGCGGCAGGCATTCTATCCAAGCCTACTTTGATGACGTGGTTGATTACGTTACTCTTGATCACCTGTCCATCATCGTATAAAGCCCGCCCTGAAGATTTGATTGGATCGAACAGCTTCTGTTCGAGCATAGTTTCTCCCCAACGGAGCGACTCCAGACCGAACTTCCCGAACAACAAATGTTGTGGGCGGGGCTAAGTTCGTCTGGCACCCAGGCTAGAGCCGATCATGACTGGCTGATGGTTTTTATTGGAGTCGCCCAGTGAAGTCAGCACTTAGGAGGAAGAGCAGCGTTATGCTTTTGAGTTGCGTGTGCCAACACTTTGAATAGGCGGAGGATTCTCTGTTCCAAAACTGAAGTGATCTTTGAGTCACTGGTATCGATCCACACCCGACTCCCGAAGGTAGATCAACAAACACGTGGTGATTTATAGCTCAACTGTTTCCTTTGTCTCAGTCATTTTCTCCCCAGGAACTAATAACCAGAGGCGGCAGGTAGAGAACCCTACACAGATGAGCTGGAGATGAGCACAGTGATACGGGCGAATGTGGGTCGAACCACTATTACTATTTGAAATTGATCCATTTCCTTTTACCGGGGATTCCTCAGCCTCCTTTGGCACCAGAGAGCTGATTAGATTCCCCCTGGAAAGTGCTTCATCCACGCAGCCCAGGCAGACTCATTTATAAGACTCGCCCGAGATGATAAGGAAAAAGTTTGGGTGCAAAACTTCAGTTATTGCATGACTTTGGGTTTTGTTGTGTAAAATCCAAAATCAAGACGTTTGAGATATTAACTGACACCAAATTTGTGATTAGAAGGTGGTCATTAAGGTATATCGATTACCTTCATACCTTATTCTATCATTTTGAACAACTAACACCAAACAGCATAAGCATTCATTTAAACAGAGGTTTTATCCAATCAATCTAATATTCATTCTCCTTCTGCCTCATGTTTGGTCTCCACCATCCTGGTAGAAGCTGTGTTGTAACCACTGCCTGCTGGAGGTTGAGGAGATTCTCCCATTGACACGTTCACTTCAACAGTTTTACCTCAGTGTCACTATTCAAATAATGGTCGTTGCTGGTTTGTCACAATAACAAAGATGGACGACGTGTCTCCACCTCCTCCCGCTGTACATAGATGAAGCTGAAGATGAACTACCTAAAATGACGGACGCCATCTTTGAGAAATATTGGTTTGACGTGTATTTCATGCATATTTGTACAAAATTGTATTCAAATGTCCACAATTAAAGTATTTTGAAATTTACTTTGACTATTTAGTTTGGTCTGTGTCCCTATTCACTACAGTGGAGGAGGGGTTTTATGACTGATACCAAAGCCAGCCACCAGGGGGCTTCAAGATGTTTAGGCTTCACTTTTGTGGAGCTGTCATTTTGTCCTTCGGTTAACCCCCTCCCCGAAAAAGTACCTTCATCAGATGACGATTGGATAACAAACAACTAAAGAATCATTAATCCAAACTTTCAGTCGATTACACTTTCCTTCAAAGGTCCCAGTAGGTCGAGTGTATCTGGGAGTGTCGGGTGCGGAGGCAGCACAAGAGGAACCCTGTTACCGAGCAACCTGAATACAGACCATTCAACCTGAGTCACACAGGTATTTATTCAGTCTTTTATTTATCCAGTTTAATTTGATGGGCGGAAACCTCGGCCCAGCTCTTGTAAAGATGCTGAGTGATGATTAAGTTATGACAGCGCTCCGACTCCTTGTGGGGTCAAAGCTGCCTATTCTCCATATGAGCGTATGAGGGCCATAAGCTCAGCAGCACAGACTCCACCACAGGCCACACACACACAGTTATATTTATCCCTCCATGTCTCCAGCTAGTTTTCCTTTCGTCGTGAGGTCTCAGTGGATCTTTTCAAAGTGCCTGTAAAAGGTCCCAGTGTAGCTCCAGTAACACACGACTGCTCTTTACTCTGAGAGTCGCCCCCCCCCGTCTCCTTTAAGCCTCCTCCTGTCACAAACTGCTCTGCTCCTTTATGGTTAATGGGGGAATTTGATGTATATATGTATATATATATGGGTGTGTGTGTGGGGGGGATTTTGTTCCTAAGTTGTACAACTTATTATGTTGTGATTTGACACTGAATTAATCTCATTTATTTTAGTTTATTAATTTTTTGCCATGGATCTTGTGAAACACTTTGTAACCTTGTTTAAATAAGTGCTATACAGATCAAGTTATTATATATAAATAGCATTAATTCAATAACAAGAATATTCTTTTTTGGTGCGATGAGATCACGTACAAAGTCGATGAAAAGACGCAAATAGATGCACATTTTGCAAAAGAAGAAAAACGGGCTGCTCTGCACACTCGGTCAGATTTTTATCCTTATTCAATGATACAGAAATTGCAATTCCCTAAATAAGCAAAATGCCTGAAAATCTGGACAGAAAAATGGGTAAGGAAGGAGTGAAGCTGCTGAGGGGCAGAGGAGTGTGTCGGCCTCGCCCTGTGTGTCGTGCTCTGCTTCTGGAGGAAGGTGTTTGTGTTGAGCTCAGAGCCTTTTCTCTCCAGACGTGATTAACGCGGTGCCCTGGTGCCACGTCAGACAGATAACTGATCTTCTGCCTCCCGTCAAAGTCTCGGCCTGCGGGAAGAACTGAGAAGCTAGAAAGAAAAAAAAGCAAAGTGGGAATCTGGGTTCTCACACAAACACTTGCAGGTATGTGCGGCTGGCTTCTGTCCACGCAGACACACACGTATACACACACAAAGACACACATGTTCATGTACACATGTGTGAATAAGTGCAGCGACAGATTAAACACAACACAGACACAATGTGGATACACATGTAGACACACACAGGCTCCGGGCTCCGTGTGTGTCTCTCTGCACAAACACACACACACAGAGTGAAAGTCAGGGCTTTCATTTTCCATTGTGCGACGGGTGACCCTAAATATTTACACTGCTTGGCAGAGGCAGTGCCGGGGGATTTGGGTCTTGGTGAGCAGTGAGCTCCCATTACGCAGACAGGGCTCCACTAGTAGCTGTGAACATGTCATATGTTTACACACTGTACCAGCCGAGAGGAGTTAACCACAGTTCACAGCCTCGGCCTCGTTGTCACTCACACACAACTACACCCTGACTCTCACAGACTCATCTCTGGTTGTGTAAACACATGTGGAACGTGTGTGCGGTGCCAGTGAGTCGAGTTGCACCCGGTCTTTCCAGTCCAGAGCCGAGCCGTGTTGAAAAGTATTAAATCCCTCCTGGCGTCGTCTCAGATCTCGATTCAAAGCTCATCTCGTTCCTGGATTTAAACTAATTGACGAGCACTTTCTGGATGATTCCTGCAGCAGCTCTGTGTGAACAGCGCCACATCTTCTCTGACAGATTAACGAACGCAGCGCGGTGCCGGTCGCAGCCTGTCTGCAGCTGGACCTGTGCCACACTCTGCCGCCTGGGACTTTAAAGTTCAGGAGTGAAGACGCTGCACTTGTCAGACTGAGAACAAATATCAGGGCGTTAGATAACTCACTGATTACAACCGATTTATCACACAATGCATCTATTATAGGCTGGAGATGTTGCTGTGGTTTCTATCGTGAAGGTTGGAATCATAACTTTAGCACCTTTCCTTTTGGCCTATGCCGTGCACAGACTAATACTTCCTGCTTTGGCATTGGGTGTTTGGAGTCCGGATGTAAATCACGCGGTAGAATCTTAACTTCTTGGACGACCGTGCTGGACAGAAGTTTATAGAGCTGGGACAAAAAAATTATATTGCTCTCAATACAAAACCTGTGACAAGGCCTGAATGTCAACTTGCTTTTAATGAAGCGCCACCGAATTGCATAGATATCATTCCTCTGAAAAAGCAGATAAAGACCCCCCCCCCTCTTCCTCAAACAACCCCCTCCCCACCTGAGCCTTATCTGGAAATGAAAACTTCTTCATTGTTACTGTCCTTATTGTGTTCGTCAATTCAATTATAATCTGCCTAAAATATCTTTTATCCTTTAAAAAGGGGGGAAAGAAAATTTACCCTCTGTCCAGATGGGCTCTTCCACCAAGTTTCACCCATTGTTTGTTTTTTATGGTCGTAACCTTACAAGCAGAAAACGTTGTGAGCTAAAACCTTCTGCATCGTTAAGTCGTGCAAATCGATTTTGAAACTTTAAAGAACAACAGGCTACAGGATATCTCTGAGTGTGATGCTGCTCCTCACCTCTACGTTCTGCCGACTTTTAGCTCGGTGGAAAGTAACCGGCCAGATGTCTGCTGATGGCAGCCGGCCACAGGACACGGTGTATGACAGACGCTAAGAGGACAGGAGCTTTGCCAGGACACTTTTCACCCTCTCAGGATGTTGACGCCAGGCCCTCAACACTGTCTCACTCATGCTAAACGTCTGTGTGCACATTCGAGCCCAGGGCCTGCAGGTATTCCTGCGTGACGCAAGAGTCCCTTCTCCTAAGCCGAGGAATGCTGAACCCAATAACAAAATGACTCCTCAGTGCCTCTTTTTCACCGATATAATTTACTTGAGCTTTATTGGTGTTGGCCTGTCTGGGCTTCTGTGCTATTAACTTTAACAGGACTCAGTCAGGCTTCTCAGAGTGAGACAGACTGGCAGGAGTGTGTCCTTTAACGGCCGGACAGAAAGATACACATCTTACTGTACGACACAATCACTTCATAAATACACAAGGTGGCTCTTTCCTCTGGTGTCTAGGACCTGTAAATGTTGGTGTCTCTCACAGTTGTGGTTGACGGTTGCAAACGCAGGCACAGCTGGAATTAAACCCTCGCTTGTAGCACGGTGTTAGCAGCTTTCTCTACCCAGGAGAAATAATTATCCAAATGTGAATGAATGTCAGAGCGAATGAACACTCGACATGCCCCGTGAGGTTTTCACTCTCATTCAACACGCATATAAATGGACTGATTTAATATGTTCCCAATCTGTCTTCGTATATATCCAAGTGAGAGTAACAACATTTGGCGCGTTCAGCGTCAGGTTCCGAGGCAGAATAAGGAAAAAGAAAAAGATCCTGGCATTCCTCGGATTTTTCCTGTTTTATGATTGGGCAAGAAAATGTGTTCTTGCTCTTGCGATTTCTAATAAAAAGTCCATCGTTGCTTTGTGCACATTCTTCAGCAAAGTGCGATACATCAGAGGTGTGATCAAAGAGTGAACGTGTCAAACAGGTGTTAAAACAAAACCACGGGCGAACAAAGAGGTCTGGGATTACACCACCACTGATTGGTTCTGTGATGACTTTGATCATTTGGCTGACGAGCTCTCTCCCTCGCCGCCTCGTTGTGGTTAGGTTTCCCTCTCATTGTCTCTGTGGAGTGCTCTGTGTGTGCCGACCTGTTGGTTCCCCGCCAGCTGCTGGGTGAATGCAGTCTAACTCGCCCTGCACTTGGCCCATTGTTCCCTCTGCGGGCCTCGGATTGGAGAGCTTTTTGTTGGCAGCTCTTGGCGCTGCCGCCCCGGTCAAAGGCATCTCTCCTGGGTTGTTGTCAAACCATCTGTTTGCCCCCGGCACTGAAGCGGGCCGTCACCTTCGGCACTGCAGCTATGTGGCCGGGGCAGAAGCACTGTGGGGTGTGAAAGGACCATGTACGGATTTACCCCGTCAGGATGGAACTCTTATATATTCTCCTCTAGAAAGGAGTGGACACTCAACAGGTGTTATAACCAAAATGGTTACACACTGCAAATAATCATCTTCCTACGGTGGCGCCAAGTTAAACTTTCTGAGCCTGCATCAAACTATTGACAATTAACTAAGACAAGATCTGCTATCATATTCCCAAATTCATAAAGACAAATGGTATCAGAATCGGCCTCCGTGCTGGGTGACCACCACGAGGGTCGTTCAGTGGGTGGGGGTCCCGACGAGGGGGGGTGCTCACGCTAACCCGACACAATAGCTAATCCACAGGCTAAACACTCGAAGCTCTGATCCCGGCAGTGTGAACAGTAGTCACGACTTGGGGGAAGCTGGATAAACAAGTGGGTAAACCCCCCCTGAAATCACATCGCTGCACATTCAAACCTCTTCATTCGGTCACTGGGGAGTGATACTGGTCGTCAACTCATCAATGGAGAAATAATTAAAACCAAACTTATCAAAAACATGCGCACAAATACACCAGTATGATAGAAAACGTCTTTGAGAAAAGTTTATTTAACGTCTACTTTGACTTTGATCCATGTCCCATCTACTAACATGGAGTAGGTGAGGTTTTCAGAGCATTGCAGGCTGCATGGTTGGTAAACCTGAAGTCTGCTGCATGAACTGTTATTGAAACTCAAATTTTCCAAACACATCTCTATTGTTGCCGGGTGAATCCACAGAGCACCCAAATATGTTTTCGTTCTATCAATCGTTTTCTTTTAACGTATCTCATAAACTCTCAGTCTGACGGCAGCCTGAAAATGGCCGCCTGTATGAAGGGTCGGACCCCAGCTGGCTCCATGAAGCCCCTCAGTCACCCAGCTACCCCCCCTACTCTCATGAAGTCCTCTCAGGTTGTTTGCTCAGGCTGTCGCTCTGAAGACAGCCCACTCAGTTTGGATGTTCTTTTCCCAGGCGAGAGCTGCCGGCTGCGTGTTTGCTTTCCCTCCACTCTCAAAGGCCACATTCACCTCAGGCCCCGGGGAGAAAGGGAGCACGGTATATGAAAGTATGCGGGCCACGGTGGGCAGCGCTACTTTGAAACTAAGTGCCCGTTTGGTATGTGCAAGCAGGCAGGCGACGGGTTGTCTTGGTGCTTTTATTTATTTGCTCTAGTGAAGGGCACTTGCATTCCTAGCAAATCAAAATTTACCTCGGCGATTTGACAAATTTGCTTCATGAAGGACGCAGCACAGCAAAGATCGAGTGGATGAAAGAAATACAAAGAACTGTTGTTGCTGTGAGAAAGATTTAAAAAGATGGACGACACATCGACTCATCCTTCCACTGGGTCAGAATCACAAAGCTTCAGCGTCTAAAAGAATCTAAAAGTGTAAAAATGAAACCAAAATATCCGAGCTGCCATCTTTCTGCTTGGAGCCCAGTGGAACTAGGGTGTTAGATTCCCGCCCACATACCTGCTCAACCTCCAACAAGTCTATTTCACCTGTCACCTGCTTGGGCACCATGAGAACAACTACCTGACAAATAATCTCAATCGCCCCCTGGTGGCTGCATGGTTATAAATGCCAATCTCCTCCATGTTAGCAGATGGGATATGAATGAAAACTAAAAAGTCAAAGAATGCCAAAGATGGTCTCCTATCAAACTGATGCACGTTCAAGTGTTTGTTTCTGATAAGTTTGTTTTTTATTTAATTATTTGATGCAAAAAAATGATTGACAGCTGACACTCCAAGAGGAGCAAGAGGAAACATGTTCTATTCTATATATTCATATATATATCGTCTTTATACAAACTGATGTAGACCTCTTCTTTATGAGGTTTGCCTGCCACAGCTGTTTTCTTCCTCACATCCAACTTTCATTTCAGACCATTAAAATGAAAAGTAGAATAAAACGCTGCAGTGCTGGTTTCTTCCCTCTCCTCCCTGTGCCTTGATATTTCCCTCACATCCCTCGGTCTGGGATGGAAGCATCGCAGCAGCACGGGACTCTTCTGCAGTGATTAATTAGCCAAATGCATTAACACCTTTAACACAGAAACGCAGCAAATGTAATTAGTGCGGAGAATTAGCAGAAGTCGGTCGGATTATCTTGTCATAGCTTGTTATGAAAGTTCGAGTTTAGAGTAAGCAATTAATCCCCCGGGGACTGCATCCCCTGCAGAGTCATTTCTGGAAAAATGACGACAACAGCTTTTGGAGCAGTGATGCACGTGTGTGTGTGTGTGTGTGTGTGTGTGTCTTCTCTATACAACTGTGTGTGCCTGATGTTTCCTGATGTTGAGGGAACCACGGGAGAACTCATCTATGTTGGAAGAGCTGATGTTTCTACAGTCCAGTGCTCCACATAGATCCAGATGTTGCTTCACTGATGGAAATCGAGCAAAGGATTGATTTCAGGTTCCAGCTGCTGCGATACAAACACACAGACAACTAGAGTGAGGAAAGACACAAGAGGATTTCATGTAATCGTACGGCCAAAGTATATATGAGCGACTGCAATTCAAAAAACTTGTTTTGGTCAATTATCACCCGACCAATTCCAGAAATCTTTGTCGGTGGCTCACAAATCTGGAGAATCGTTCAGGTGCTGATCCATAAATCCACCTGCTGCAGAGTTTTGAGTGAAACCTGCAGATTCCTCTTTTCTCCTCTGACCCCTCGCCGCCTCCCAGGTATCGCTGTCTCTCGCCGATTTCAAGGCAGGTTTTTCAAAACAAAACACTTCCTGCGGGCCGGCACTCAGCCTGTGTGAGGAGACATTGTAGCTGTGCAGCTATTTCTGCCGGCCTCAGAATGGTGGGCACAAACAGAATGGCTGTGGACAATGGGCAGCGTGCAGTGGAGTGCAGACCATAATGAGGCAGATGTCTGGCTACTGGGAGCCCACAGCAGGTGGGGGGGGGGACGACACATCCCTGCTTTTGTTGCTGGGGTTCACCCTCTCGTTCTCGCTCTCTCTCTCTCTTCTCACTCCTCTGCCTCTGGTGGCCTCTTCCTCTCTTACAAACATGTGAACATACACATGTGAAAACCACACACACACACACACACACACACACACACACACACACACACACACACACACACACTCCCCCCCCACTTCCATTGGTTTTAATTATCCCACTCCAAATCCACCGCTCCATTAGTAGCTGTATAATAGTGTCTGTCCCCCCCCCCGCCTCCCCAGCTCCTCTCCATTCACGTTGGGGGGGGGGAAGCTGCCCTTTGAGCCCCTGTCAGCCCCCGTTGGCCGGGGTCTCCAGGTTCTCACATTCCCTCTCAGCCAATCAGAGCGCTGCGCCGAGGCAGGGCCCAATTAGATGACAGCGTCCTGCCAGAGGAGAGGAAGGCTCGAAAAGAAAAAAAAAGAGAGAGAGCCAATCACTGAGATTAATTTATTCAGATTTCCTCCGGGGACCAACACTCCTGGAACGCACCCCCGTTTTTATGTACCCCTCTCCTCCTCTTCATTCTTTTATTGCGTTTGTGAAGAGTGATAGAAGAATGCAGAGTATTTCTTTTTCAGGCACTTTTAATATGTGCTCCTTCTCTTCACTTTCCCATTTTATCCTCCCCCTCCTCCCCCTCCTCTCAAGGTAATTACAGAGGAGTCTCAATAGATGGGAAATTCATGTCTTTGAGCCGCGGCCATGTGATGCATGAGGGAGAGAGGATGGAGAGAATGGCAGGAACTTGAACCCGCAAGTGTTATTGTGCTGAAGCCGAAGGGGCCAAAACATAGTATCCATGGTAAATACAACAGAGAGCTTCTTCAGGCCCCTCGACCGCCCCTCCCTCCCCTCCCCTCCCCCTGCCCCCCCCGCGACCTGTTGCTTTCTTCCAGCCACCATTGTCCCCAAGTGTGAAGTGGGTGACATCACCGCTTCCTCTTGTAAACAGGTGTGATGGGGCCCTCGTCTCTGTTCAGTGTGTGGGTTCCATTTCACCTCCTCCGCCACCTCTGCTGGGGCCCACCCTCACCCTCCATCCTCCATCCTCCATCCTCACCCTCCATCCTCCATCCTCCACCCTCCACCCTCCACCCTCCACCCTCCACCCTCCACCCTCCACCCTCCACTCTCACCCTCCATCCTCCATCCTCCATCCTCCACTCTCACCCTCCATCCTCCATCCTCCATCCTCCATCCTCCATCCTCCATCCTCCATCCTCCATCCTCCATCCTCCATCCTCCATCCTCCATCCTCCACTCTCACCCTCCATCCTCCATCCTCCATCCTCCATCCTCCATCCTCCACCCTCCATCCTCATTCCTCCATCCTCCATCCTCCACTCTCACCCTCCATCCTCCATCCTCCACCCTCAACCTCCACCCTCACCCTCCATCCTCCACCCTCAACCTCCATCATCCATCTTCCAACCTCACCCTCCATCCTCCACCCTCAACCTCCATCATCCGTCCTCCACGCTCACCCTCCATCCTCCATCCTCCATCCTCCATCCTCCATCCTCCATCCTCTCCCTCCATCCTCCATTCTCCTTCCTCCATCCTCCATCCTCCATCCTCCATCCTCCATCCTCCATCCTCCATCCTCCATCCTCCATCCTCCATCCTCCATCCTCCATCCTCCATCCTCCATCCTCCATCCTCCACCCTCAACCTCCACCCTCACCCTCCATCCTCCACTCTCACCCTCTATTCTCCACTCTCACCCTCCATCCTCCATCCTCCACCCTTACCCCCACCCTCACTACAAGAGACTCATGATTTCCTGTGGTGCACTAATGAACCTACATGTAAACATCTGTCTTCTTAGAGTAGAAGCTGATTCACGCGTTATGGTGTGAACCGGCAAAACCCGGAAATGATTGGAAAAGCTTCCAACTGCATTCCCTCCCTGATTGTTTCCCCATCAGCCACGACTCAACAGCAGTGAAGGCAAAACACGTTGCACTTACAGTTGAATGGAAACAGAGATGGTGAAATCAAAACTGTGCCTGTAGCCTATGAGTGTCAACACCGAGCGACATTTAGCCAAATGGAAAGTGTTTCATTGATGAAAGGAGGATTTTACTGGGTTTCCTCTCCCCTTTTAGGGAAAGAGCTTCCCACTGACTCGGGGGAAGATTTGCCACTTTTTCAGATTGACTGTGTTGATTTTCAAATGTAAAAATCACCCGTCAAACTGAAAAGTCACAAACTGATTCATCCTCCAGTTCTATTCTGCAAGAAACTTCCCTCCACCCACAGAATACCACTTTACATTCTGGTATCTGATCACAATCTGAGCAGAGTCAAAGTAACACGTACAACAGGATGTTTGTTATCCAGATGGAGAGGCGGTGGTCTAGTGGCAGAAACTTGGACTATGGGCAGAGAAGGTCTCTGGTTCGTCTCTGGTTCGATTCCACGGAAAGACAACAAAAAGACAAACCTGGATTGATCTGCCCAAAAATCCAAGAGTCTCTCTAGACCCTGTCTAGTGCCCCTGAGCAAGGCACCTTACTCCTCCAACATCTGCTCCCCGAGCGCTGTACATAGTCGCTCACTGCTCTGTGTGTCCCGCACACAGATGGGTCAAAAGCAGAGATTACATTTCCCTACCTGCATGAGTGTGCGTTTGCATGTCTGTGCATGTGTGTGGGATAAATAAAATGCATCTGCATCTACTTAATTTATTTTTATTAGATGTTAGTACCAGGTGTCACTGTGGTTACATCCCACCTGTCTCATCTGTCAACCAATCAGCTGCTGACGTGACGTGAGAAGCTCGTGCAGCTGTTCACTGTGAATCAACTGTTTCAGCTCCAGATGATAAACACGAGATTCATATTCGTGACTGTTTCAGGATCAGAACTGGTGGAAACTAACTTTAGTTAAACAAAAATACTCCAATGTGTCTGTGACCATCGGGAAAAGGGGCTTCACTTTGCCGTCTACAGGGGGCGCTGCAACAGGGTAAGCAATGCAGCAACAGCAGATTTGTCAGAGCTCCTTTAAATTTCTTTGACCACAGTCAGAACTGTAACCGAGCCCGGGTGATTTATGCATCCAGCACAGATCCTGTACGCTCTCCACACACGTCACACCAACCACAGATCCACCGGGGACAATAATTAGCGAGGCCATTTCACAGCTAATGCAGCTCCCTCATTAGACTTGTAGAGTTCCATCGTGTGCTTTTATCTGCTCCCGGCGCTGTCACTGTGACGTCATGTGGTTTTGATCTGAGATCGTCACATCGCCAACGCTGCAGCCGATGAGGATCTGATGGTTAATGATGAGCTGCTTCTAACGCCGCTGAGGAGCTGACAGAGTTTTCATTTTCAGTCGTACTTTCATTTTCAGAGCATTATTTCTTCATTTCACATTCAAATTGTGCAGTTTCTCTTTAAACTCTGTTCTCTGTGAAACAGCTGAATTTGGTGCTGCTAGAAACGCTCACAATGTTCACTGCTTCTGTTCGATTCCTCTGCTTCTGTTCGCTTGTTAAACTTCTGCTCTCAGGTTTCTGCTCTTGGAGTTTTGTGGGGTTACTAATAGAATGCCAGGAATGATGTTGACCAATGAAATCGTCATTGTGGCCACAGTGGCTTCATTTCTTATAGCGTTTTAATCTCCAGCATCAAGCACTTCAAATACATATTTTTTATTTTGATAAAGCCATGTATCTTTAAATTCAATGGGTAAAGTAATATTTGTAGCATATGTTATACAATTTTGACAGGTTAATTTCAGAGAAATCCAAAGATTGGGGCAGAGGTTCGAGGGAAACTGCAAAAATCTGATCTTAAAATGAAGAAATTATACATTTCAAATGAAAGACTGCTGAATAACGATGGGAAAGAAACTCCACAGAGGCTCAGTCAAGTGTAGCACTCACTTCAAATCCCTGCTGTTTAAAAAGCTAACTGTTTAAGATGCGTACATGTTCAAATGGAGAATGTACTGTAACACCCCCATCATGTTTCCTCACTATCGGCTCCCAGCTGCAGGGAACCGACCAATGCATGATTCATCGCCATGAAAGGGAATTGAACTCCCATCAAACGGGCGCGTCGGTACGAGTCTCCCGCTCCACCTCTGCTGAAGCTGCAGCGATGGAACATCTCGCTCCAGCTCCACAGAAGAGATTAAATATTCATCCGAGGCTGAATTAAACAGCAGAGTTCTGGTTGCTAACCCCTCGTTTCCTGTCCACCTCCACCAGAAAACCTACACAACCTGCAACACAACAAACACACACACACCAAGAACACAACTTTACTTCTTTCCTCCCGACACAGAGAGGATGAAGTTATGGATCTTTTTTGTTTTTTATCTAAGCTCTTGATTTAGCAGCAGTAGTTTCACTGAGGTTTTGTCCATCCAATGTCTGTCTCTAATTAAAATGACTGTATTACTTATTGTGCAAGTAAACCAAATTAAAAACTCAATTCTCTATCAGGTGTTGACGTTTCTGTGTAGACTAAACATTTTTCATTTAACTATACAAATAAAATTGGATTGAATTAAAGCATCTGATGAGTTCTTCCCCTGATGATGCTTGAAGTGAGAGACAGAGACATCCTACATCTTTACACACGATCATTTCAAAGAGCTTCAGGAGACTTATCGTCTTATTTGATCTGGGATTAATTATACAAAGGAACCATATTTAATTTCGAAACGTCAAATATTCCCTCTCTTCTATTTTAGGGCCAATTACATCCCGTGTGTGATGCCTGAGTTTACACTGGAGTGTTAACAGATGCTCTTACACAATATAGACAAACACCCGCTCATGAAGGATCCATTATGGCTCCTCCACAAAGTGTTTTCTCCCAGATTCCAATTTGCTCAAACCTATAATCAAAGTGGAGGGCTGCCTGTTTGTTTTCCTCGCTCGCCCCTCATCCCGCTTTTTAACGCTCGCTCGGAGAGAGGGAGGGGAATTGTCGCGCACATGAAAGGAAAAAGCTTGAATGTCGTTCGCACCATCATACTTTCATTCTTTCCCCCACGATGAGAGAGAATCCCCCCGGGGTATTCATTAGTCAACCCACAGGCCCCCCCACCCCCCCCGCCCCATCCCTGTCTGCTCATCACATAATTGCAGGGTTTCACAAATGCCTCCACTTTGAGTCCACACTGAGAAATGTGTTTTACCAGAACTGTCAGTATTATTGATTTGCGTTGAGACACAGCGGACTAACGGGGTACTACTGTTGCATGTGACGCAGATGAAGCTTAATCTAAAATGCGTTTTGATCCATTCAGTGAGAACGGTTTTCAAAACGGAAATCCAAGCGATGCAATCATGTGGTCACTTTGAGGAGTGACAGCTGAGGGTGTATCTTGTATTTTGGTTATAAATATTGTATCAGTGACTCGTTATGATGAAAGCAGCAAAGACTCACAATGACCAAACCATTTCTTAAAGTTCTAGAGATCAGAAATAAGTCTCATAATAAATAAATGTTTGTATTTATCTGTAAATGTACAATAAACCCACCGTGACGTCGGCTCTTGGTTTGTGAGCTGCGGTTTTGTTCAGCGCCATCTTGGTTTTTAGGACGTTTTTTAATCAGACGTTACCATATTTGGAGAAGCAGTGGGTGGAGCTTGCCTGAGAGCTTGAGGACGACCTGCACCCATTGGACGGCACTGGCTGTCCATCACATGGGCAACATCAGCTGTATTGAATAAGACTTGAAACTAGATATTGAGACATAAATTCATTCGGATGTTTACAGACGTTATAAATCAAGTGGAGTCATCCAGTGGAGTCGCCCTCTGCTGGTCATAGGAGAGAATACAGGTTTGGCATTAGCTTCACTTTCCAGACACGGAAACTACGTCCACCTTTAGCGTTTGTTAACAACCTAAACTCTACAGCCAACATCAGTGGGAATTTATATTTATATTGCAAATTTAAAAACAACTGCAGTTCAGGAAAGAACCGTACGATAAAAGACGACACACCCGACAAGCCCAGGACATCATGAGGGTCTTCATTCTCTTCTCATGTAGACAGACCAGTTTAAACCAGTCCTGTAGGAGTAAAGTTTACTTCAGAAGAACCTTGGAGTACAAATACTTAACGGTACATGACCAACATATATAAATGTTTGTGGATCCTAAAGGGAAACACGTTTGCCTCTTAACTGATGACTTCCTCAGCTTGAGTCTGGTAAATCAGTCCTAATGGGTTGTTTATATTTCCTTCTGTGTAATTAGCGTTAATCTCTGAAGCTGCGTTGTTTATCTTTCTCTTGGTTTCACACGACCTCGTTCCTCTGGCGCCAGTTTGGAAAATACACCGGTGTTTTTCGCAATCGTAGCCAAGATGGCGGCCGCTGAGCGTGCGTGTGAGAGAACACAAATTGAGATGCAGCTCTTTCTCGTATCAACTGGTCAGATAGTTGATCAGATTGTTTTCTGAGGCATCGATCGTGGACGACCCGCTCTGCTGCCGAACACTGGAAGAGTCTCGCTGATCAATCACGGAACAGAGAATAAAAAAACAATATGAAACAGAGGTGCAGGCACATTGTTTTTTTGGTATCGAGCTACAACGCAGCCGATTGGGTATAAAAAACTTTTTCCCCCCAGAAAGTTTGAACTCTGTTTGTTTTACTTCCTCCTTTTATCTCATCGCTATTTCGGGTCTGGAGAGGAAAATGAAACCTCACACGAGCAAATTGATTTTCCTCTCTCCGCGGCGTGTTCCGAGAGCCTTGAGAGAGTTCCTCTGCCCCCCACACCCCCCCGCCCCCGAGCTCACCATGTTTCTCTGGATGTGATGCGTGAGAGGTATCGAACGTGACGCCTCATTTCGCAGCACGTCAGAGAGCAGAACGCAAACCTCCCCCCCCCCACCCCCCAGACATTAGAGTGGGAGTGTTTCCGCAGCAACAGTGGGGCAAAGATGATTGTTTTCTCAGATGTTCTGTGGCCCCGCCGTTCACGCCGACTGGGACAGATGCATTCTGGGAGAGGCTGTGGCCGCGCTTGGCAGGCCTCGAAGGCGTCAGTGCTGTTTCTCCCGGGACGTCCTGGCACCGCGTCCCAACCCGCAACGCTGCAGCAGCCGCCTAATTAAAACCACACCGCTCCTCCCCTGCTGCTCCTCGCTATGTCACATCCCCACACACACAAACACACACACACACACAGACACACACACAGAGACACACACACATACACACACACGCGCTGAAACCCATCTAAAATGCTATTTTCACATACTGTTTTCTCAGAGTGTTTGTTTTAATCTACCCGGAGCCCCAGACGGGTGGAGTTTATAGCATCGGGGGTTTGTTAGATAACCTGTCAATCACGACAAACAGCGCGGGATAAAGTTTCAAACACTCTTCTGTGGTCGTTGAGTAACTTTCTGGCGCTGGTGGTGTTGTCACATGTGGTAAAAACCAACCCACCCATCTGGCTTTAAAGTAGGTTAAATCAAACGACTGTAAAAGAGGTGTGTGCGCAAGCAGCCCAGGTCTGACTCAGAGTCAACACACACACTGTGAACTTTTCACTCTGCCACAGACACACAAAGACACACGGAGGTTTGTGTTGTGCCACCGAGGCCTGAACGTCTCACATCCGAACGTTTCTGTGCTTTCTTCTCTCCGCTCAGTTCAAATCTGGTCAATCAGCAGCTTGTTAGACTCAGAACATGAAGAAGAATCAGCTCGTCACAGTTCACAGAACCTGGATGGAATAATATTTGGAAGTAACGTGTGTGGTTTGTTTTAGCCGAGGTAGGCGCCAGACGGGGGTTGAGTCTCATGAACGCCGACCACTTGGACAATCTCAGGAAAGTGTCTGAGCTCCTGTCGTGGAATCGAACACACGGGAGGTATTTGCACGTGCAGGTCTGGTGGCAGGTTGGCTGAGGAAGCTTCTTCCCTCCACAGGCTGAAGTGTCATCCATCACACGCTTGTTAGCGCCCAGATATTAGATTACCCAGAATGCACTGACAGGCTCAGATTTAACAGACAGACCTTCCCCAGCAGGAGAGCAAACGTTCCCACACGAGCCTGCAGGAGGCAGAACATGAATTCATCTGCAAAGGTTCTCAGTCTGGACTTTCCAAGTTCACATCTTTGTCTTGAACATGTTTGAAAACTCTTTGTTATCCTGAGATTCTTCCTGTTGTGTGTTTAAAATGTCATCGTCCCGTTTCGCTGGCAGGAAAAGTTCTGGAAAAGTTCTGGAAAATGTCCTGGAATTCAATGCAGGTCTAAAAGCAAAATTTTAAACTTTGGCCAAATTTCAAGTTTTCAGAGTTTGTCCAATTCCAGAACTTGGATGCTCCTCTTGGATGTGGAGCAGCTGTGTCATGGCTCTTTTATTTGTTTGTCTTCCCTGTTCAAATGTACAACAACAAAAAAAATGCTCAAATAAATTAATTTCATCCAACAAGACTGAATACATACAAATATTTACAGTTAAATAAACTTCTTCATGTCAACCAGGAAATCGAACCCCCTCCAGCGAGCTGTGAGTCAGATGAATGATGGAACTGATCCAGAATGTTCCTCATACACGTGAATAGAAAACGACAAATGCCTCCATGAATATTCATTGTTATTGTGCGTTAGATGTTTTATTGAATGTATGGACTCCACAGTGCCAGTAAATGTAGGTTATAAAACACAGTGAGTCCTTCGTCTTCCTCCTCTTCCTCCTGGTTTAATGCTTGTTAAGTCATTTTAAAGGACGAGTGACGAAGGATTTTTAATTATCAGGTGCGACTAAACATTCAAGGAATCCTGTTTGTTTAATTCTTTAATAGTTATTCTAATAATGATATATTATAATTATTATTTTATTTAATATTTTGAGAAATAAGACAAGAAAAGCCGGGTAGATGCTGATATTCTCTTTAACCCTTTGTTCATTTGTTATTAATAACATTCAAATCTGATGTGAAGATTTAATCAACGTGATGGTGCAAGTTTGCACAGCAAGAAGGTTCCTGGTTTGAATCCCGGTTTGTCTCAGGTCTGGAGTTTTCTCTGTGATCTCTGGTATTCACCTCCTCTAAAAAGGGACAAGTGGTGAAGATAATGAATGAATGGATGACAATTTAATTGTAAATATAATTATTTCATGTAGCACCTTCTGCATCTGTCGTTATGGGATCAAAATACAGATCATGAGGAATCTTCTTTTGAAAATAGTTTTATTTGAAGCTAAATTCTAGGATGATTGTGCTTCTCCTCTTTGCCTCTGCAACGATTCAACAAGAAATCTTCATAGATTTTTCTGCCTCTTATTTTCCTCATGAGTCACACACACACACACACACACACAGCACACACAAACACACAGACACACACACACACACACACACACACACACATAGAGTTCCATATGGAAAGGGAGAACCTGTAATTTGTTGGATTGGGTTACATCTGAATTATGCTTTATGGGGCCTTTTTCAACAGAGTTGCTTTCTCCTGCAAATTTAATTTGCCGGGTTCTCTGCTCTGTCTTCAGTGTTGTGTCCCTGGAACGACACAAAGCAATATCCAGTGTGTAGCTCTGTTTATTCTGGAGACAACGTGGCCTAGTGGGCGTCTTTAAAAACTTTTGGTTTTTGAATTAAATTGAAAAGATAAATATAAAAAGGGGAACTCACATACATGGTTTTGAATGTCGCTACACAAAGCAATTTAGTTATTTTATAGTTTGTCTTTAACTGGAAGTTTGATTATGCTTTTATTTTATAACGTTATTGTCTTTTTAAGTGTATTTAGTTTTTTATTTGTAATTGACATTTCTTAAAGAGTCTTTTCTGAGAAGTATAAAATCAACATAATTTAATTTCTCCTGTAGATAAACAACAATCTGAAAAATTATTAAATGTATGTTTCAGTGATCTAGGTCCTCTTTTTTTTATTATCAAGTATTTTTGTAACTGTGCCTCTAGGATTATTATTTATCTGAATATCTGATATTAAACATCAATATTATTGATGTTTATTTTCTCTGATTGTGATGTTTCCTAGATTTAAAGTGTTTTGTTTTGAAACCCTGCAGCAGCTTTTATAGAAAACAATAAATAATCTCTCTCTTCTCAAAATGTGTCCGGAACATCTTTAATTTGACTGATTCTCATTCTTGGTTTCAAACCTCATCAGTGTGTTGTTCCTCTGAAATGACACTGACATCACAGTGGAGCGCATAATGCAGAACATGTGACTGCAGCTGTAGTTCACGGACACACACACACACACACACACACACACACACATATTGTGGGGCAATGAATACTCAAATAAAAATACTGTAATTGCATGTTTTTGTCCGAGGATAATTAATAATGTCAGAATCTGTCAGTGAGTTTTATTTGCAGAGCTGAAGTCGTTTCTCTCGTCTTGAAGGGAAATTTCCTCTGGATGTTAAAAGTTAAAGAGTCAGAAGGAAACGACAGAGGAAGAACAGACACAACCTCCGAGAAGGAAAGTGATAAATCGTGAGAATGATTCGTTTCTCACAACGTTAAACTCAGATTGAGGCTGATGGACCCCAGATAAGACACAGAGAGAATAAGAGACAGAGGAAAGTATAGATGTAAATAAAAGTAAGAGCATCAGTCTCTGTGTTTGAATCTCAAAACGTTGCCCTCGCTTATAGAATTTACTTTTCCCACTCGGCCTGAGGACGACTTCTCTTTTCTCTCTCTCTCTCTCTTTTGTTCTTTCGCTCATACCCTCTCCTCCTCTTCTTCTTCTTCTCACAACATGTTCCTGTTGTTCACTTGTGTTGTCACGTCTTGCTTTAACATCGAGGGAAACAAACTGCAGGGTGGTAGATCTAACTTTCCCTCTTCCACATCTGTCCGCTGATTGGTTGATGTCGCTCCTCAGCTCCGCACACACACACACACACACACACAACACACACACACACACACACACACACACACACACACACACACACACACACAGCTCTACTATTATTTCGGCCGCTCTGTTTGAGTGTGTGAGGCTCAGACAAGTGAGGAGAGGGAGTGATACTGGAAGAATGTTGGGGAGAGATGGGTCCGTTTGAAGCGTCGCAGCGGAAATCCAGAGTCCTCACTGTGTGTGTGTGTGTGTGTGTGTGTGTGTGTGTGTGTGTGTGTTGTGTGTGGTGTGTGTGTGTGTGTGTGTGTGTGTGTGTGTGTGAGGCATGTGGAGAGCACATGGCTGGATCCCGCTCCCCCTCCTGCTTCCAAGGGTTCCACTCTGATGACGGTCCAAAACAATCTTCCTCCTCACTCTGGACATTAGTCATGAGGATCAGTTCACAGGAGTCAGTGCCATCAAAAGGCGTCTGAACCAGTGGGGTCTATTTATAGCCTCTTCCTTTTGTCTTCGGGCGGAGAGGAAGTGACCTGCTCCTCCAAAGTCCTGACTGCTGGTTCCGATACAGAAGGTGAGAAGACATGTGGGAGAGAACAGCTGGCTGTGGAAGGAACTGTCACAGAGACTCAGAGGGATTTAGTATGAAATCTGTCAGTCTCTGGAAAGAGAAACTCAGATTTTAGATTTCTGGCCTCAGGGAGATTTGTGGATGTAACGATTAATCATGCATCTCCACAGCCGTTGGTCTGCTTAGTACAATCACGTCCATTTCTACAGATGAGGAGCAAGTTTTCTAGAGAATTCAAAACAGAAAGGATCCAATAATCTGGAAAATGCAAAGGAAACTTCCACGTTTGACTGTGCACATGCTCCCTAGAGTTTAAACCCCCCCCGACTCTCGCTCCTGAGGAACAGCATGCTAAAGTTCAGTCACACAAAAAACAAACTTCAACCAAACTTTTGTACTGAAGAGCTACTGCAGCCATTAAACAGGTCTTTAGACTTCACAAGTTTTAAGCAGGTAACAAATGTAAATTGACAAAAAATTCAAGTTTATTACTACATCAGCTCCTCTGTTTACAGATGAGTAAATACAGCAGAAACAATTAATGGTTTCCCAGACTGTTGTCTAGGTTTTATTACCTTAATAACCTTAATTAGCAGAAAAACTACCCAAACAGATCAGCACCAAACTTGTCGGAAGGATGTGATGCAAACACTTTGGTGCAAATACGGATCAAAGGGAAGATGCAGAACTTTGAGAGACGGGGAATTTTGGAACATTTGTCGATTTCTTCAAAGAATAATTTGTGCTAAGACGACTAATATCTCAGTTTGTGCAATTCAGTCCAGATCCAAACTAAATCTGGATCTGAGAGAACCAGGACTCGAGTGTTTGGTAAATTTGAACCTTTTAATTTATTACTGTAATAAATTAAATATCTTTTGAGAAAGTCATTGAAGTTTGTGAAGACTCTGCTGTACGTCTGTGAAACCTTTTTCAGCCTTCAACATTTTGACAAGATTGGCACCAAATCCCAGTTTTTCTGTGACAGGGCTTGGTCTGTTCACCGCTGACTAATCAGAGATGTTTGCTCAACTTTAAACACCAGGTCACGTGTGCACAAATATTGCATTCTGAAATCATCTGAGTAATTGCGAGCCTCTCACAGCCGTCTCGATTCTCTGAGAGTGGAACCCTGCTCTCGTCTGCCAGGAACCTTTCTGACTCGCCCGGCCTCTCGAAGCCCGACTGTAAACTACAATTACGTCGCATTCCAGGTCAGACTGTGGTTGTCCAACACATTTATAACCGCTTCAATTAACGTCCCCAGGCTGGAGACTACAGGGTTGCACTCGCCCAAAAAGGACCTCTGGGCTGCTCGTGGTTTCAGAGCTATTTCATTTATTTATCGCCTCAGCATTGTTTGTGGCTCTGTGGCTGGAGCGTTCCTGGAGTTGTCACTTGGGCAGCCAACAACATTCTGATGAAAAACACAGTCCGCATCGCCAAGGGAAGTCATCCTCGTAAATCTTGGGCGGATAACACGAAGGAACGCTGAACTCAACGCAATTACATCGTACTTCCTCTGATTGAGATTCCACAGTGTGAGGTCAAGTCTTCAGGAAACTGGTATTTCATGTCTGCCTGTCTCAAAACGTCTGAAGGTGTCTGAAGGTCACAGAGTTTGACAGGAGCAGAGGTTTCACGTGGAAACAACTTTTCAATCTCGTAAGTGAGTGTGTGTGAGATGGTTTTCACATCGCATTACTCTGCTTCTATTATAGCTCTGTTGGACTTTGAGTTTGAAACCTTTCTGCAGGGATTTGAGAAAGTTAAGGTCCAGCAGCCAGTTGGTGTTTTAGTTTCATGGGTCTGAGGTCAGGGCTCGATGTGTGAAATCATTTCTTTATGGACCTGCACAAGAGCAATATCACGTTAAAAATGATTTCCCTTCGCCAGAACTTATTCATGCACCATCCTGTCCGCATCCTTTTCGCCATGTTGTGTAGAAAAATAACAATATTTCCTTTTCTTCATCAAAATACAGATATAACGTCTGGATATGTTTTTAAACTTCTGATACTCTAACGGTCAAGTCCCAGGTTTTTATTGGTCAATCCTTTCAATTCATGACATTTTATTGGTCTTAGTCCTCATCATGCATATTTAACAACGCCAATTATACAGCAGCATTATGTGTCACACAATCCAATGTTTATTCCCCTGACAGCAACCAGATGTGGGCCACCTCAGGCAATGATGTGGCCCTTCTGGAGATGGATGCGAGCCCAGTGGGGCCCAAGTATCCAAACACCAATGTGCAGTGTGTGTGTGTGAACCTGAAGCAGCCCGTGTTTAAAAAGTGAATTCGGCCGAAATAGACCAAAACAAATTCAGTCGACAGGCGGTTCTGCTGTGGTTGACTTGCTCCATGCAGCATTCGGCCCAAACTGCTTTGTGGGTTTTTAATTTACTTTGTTGGTGTTAAGTTCTTGTTCGTTAGCAACTCTGTTATTGTGTTTAAGTTTACACGTTAGCACGATACAAGAACTTTCCACTAACTGATGCTTAGAGGCTCCATATGTAGAAAGTCACAGGAGGGTTTTGTTTATTTTGCTCGGCTCATCAGAATTAACGCAGATCACCTCCTCAGACGTTCATGGTTTTGGGCCGAGAGGAAACAAAATGTCTTTTGTAGATAAAACTTGGCAGAATTCACCAAGTTATAAAGCTGAGATTTATAATGACAACCGTGAAGTTTGCTGATTTGCAGCCGTATTTACTGCTGGACTGTAACTTCCAGGATTCATGACGTCAATATATCAGCCGGAAATACATAACTAATAAAGTTTGGATTTGGATTACGAGCTTTTGTCAGCTCACGTTTATACTGTGACGAAAAAATATTGGATTTGAAGCCAAGATGTTTTAAGATGATAAGATACAGGACACTGTGTAGGAGTCTGTTACTGTTAATGTTAATAAATAAAACTTGCTCAGCCGACTTTTCCCTTTCATATACTAACAAACATCAGTTATATATATTCATATAGACAAGATGTACTGTCAATTCTCCTGCCTCTTCCTCCATATGCTCATTACCCATGACTTGACCCACATTTAACGCACTGAGCCGAATGTTGCCGGATGAAGTCTTATCAGAAATTCCCTGTCAAAAACTAATTATTTTCAGAAATCGCTCATTTTTCCTCCATCAACTCAACTGAGCTCGTTTCAACTACAGAACAAGTTCAATGAGGAAGAAAGAACCAAAATCACAGTGATAGGTGATGGGATTCATTTACATGATGTCGATATCCTCTCATATCTGAGTATTGATTCCCAAGCTGCTCATAAAACCTATTCACCCTCTAATGACTTGGTCCACTTCACCTAACTGGCCGTGGTATATGCTACTTTATCCACTTCTCCTGGAGGCGGACTTACCTTGAACACCAGGCGTTACGCAGGTCAGCCCCTCTGCTCTGATCCCTCTGGATATAGCAGAGGGCATCAGGCTTTAGGAATGCCCAAAAGACCCGGGGGCCGAGGGATCACCGACCTTGCACCTTCCTATCTTTGGCCATAGCCCTGATTTACTGGAGCGGCCTAAACCCCTGTCACCTCGGAGGCCTGTGTGGTTTTCTGGAATGTCCTGTTATCTGCCGCAGTTGTTGGAAGACGTCAGAACGATGCAGCTCTCAAATCCATCTCTGACTGTTCTGATGGAGCTCGAGCACGATCACTTAGGACCGGAAGCATTGAAGTGGAATTATTGATTCATTTATTTTCTTATACATTTGCAATGGTGTTAAAAGTTTTGGATTTTTTAGGATTTTCTCTTTTGCACTTTTCTTTTCAGCAGTTTCCACCAATTAATTTCAATCTCTGGTAACAAGTCTCCAGTGGCTGTGATTCAAAAGTGAAAGACAACTTCTCACGTGACAGAGAGAGAGAGAGAGAGAGAGAGAGAAGAGAGAGAGAGAGAGAGAGAGAGAGAGAGAGAGAGAGAGAGAGAGAGAGAGAACTGCTTTGTATGTCTGTCTGCGTGGACGGTAAAACTTTACGGATGTTAGTGCGAGTGCAGTAACACAAAACTTATTTTCTCAGTTGGCAGGCTCTGCTACTTACAAATAAAAAGGACTAGATTGAATTTCACTAGAATCTAACTTTTAAACTGTTTCCATGAACTGAATTCTGGACATTTTCTGGAAGACACAGAGACACAAAAGAGAAAAAACAAACACAAAAAGAAAACGAGCATGACAAAGAGGCGTCCCACACGTAGAAGCAGGTTTTGTTATCCCAACAAAATCAAAAACTATTGGACAAATTAAACTGTCGCCCGGGTGATGGAACCAAAAGAGCAAATGCAAAGTTTAATCTCTAATTTCCCCGATGCTCATTTAGCCGGTGTTTTTTTAGCCGGTGTTTACACGTCGTTCCTCAATGGAAGAATCGTGTGAGTCGAGGGAGAAGCTGCGTCTGAGAAATTGCTACTCGGTCTCTCCCCATTTCCTCTCGCAGTTCACCGACATATAGAACAATTTCCAATTATGTGCAGGACAACAGGTTCCCAGTGCCAGCTGCACATTCAGTCTCAGTTTCTGGGAAAAAGTCATAATATCTCTCTGGCACCGAGGAGCTTCCTCCACAGCTGCTCAGCTTCTCTCCGTCGTCTCCTCCCTTCAGGGGATTTCACCTCTCACAGATAAAAGAAAATAGCATTTTAATATCTAATATTATATTTAAATGATAATTAATGTTTCCTTTACATGCTTCGTTTAAATACATTTTAAACTGTCTGAACCGAACAGTAGTGGCAGTAGTGTTGTAATAGTGTTCTAACTCTAAATTGCTGCTGGTTTTGCTATGTAACAATAAAAGCTACTGCATATAGAAAATGCTAATTTTTCATTAGTTTAAATAATTCATTAGATCTCGTTATAATCTTGGGGGTTACTTTAAAGCTCTTTTCAGACTTATGCACTAATCTCTGATCATTTTAGGGACATTTTCCAAAAGGGTTTTATGTGAGAATGCAAAAGAGCACAACGAGCGAGTGGACGTGGACGAGGATAGAAAAGAGCCTTATTTGTCCTTATACAGCTGCAACTGGCAATAATAATATACATAAAGCTGAATAAAAACCAAACCACAATGTCAAATAATCCTAAACGCTGAGTTCAGGCCTCGTAGTTCAGTATTCAGAATATGAAACGCTCCTCTGCACCGAGTGGAGCTCACAGGACTCGTGTAATTCCCCCGACAAGAGCTCTTAGGTAAATTTGAACCAGCGTCGCAGCCGGAGTGAAACGTCTCGCTGCTCATTTCCAGTAGTGAAGAGGAGGGAGGGAGAGAATGAGAGATGAGAGAGATGAGAGGCGAGATTGGAGTTTGGGGTTTCCCGGTGCAGATCACAGGGTCAGAGGAGGGAGGGGATATTTTATCTCAGAGAGATGTTAGATGTGTATCCCTCTGCTGCCGTCATACATAATGTAACAGGCTCTTGTTCTGCTCATCTGCAGATACTGAATCACAAACACACTGTTGCTGCCGCGATGTGTGTGTAAGCAAACCCAGATCTACTGAAATCAACCCAGAGCTGGTGGAGTGTTTCCTCTTCTGATGAATGAAGAACATGCAGCTCACTCTTCCTGCTACATTCTGGGGTAACGCATGCATTTTTGAATGGGATGCACATGAAATATGCCTGATCCGGCGATGGAGTGATTGTGGATGAACTCGCTGCTGCACAACGGGCACGATATTTAGTGTGAAGATGTTTCATCAGGTGCACGGAGCGAGGACCCCCCACCCCACATATGAAACTAATTCAGAGCGGGATTGTCTCTGTGCTTCTTCTCCTTCTGTCTCTCGTCCCATTTTCTCATCCCAGCTCACAGTCTCTCTCCTGAAGTGGAAAATCTGAAGTAATTGGTTTCTGAATTAAAGAAAGCAAGCAGGGATGAAAACAGGTTCTAATTCATGCAATTCGGATGCCACAGACACTGACCTGCAGCTGGAGGAGGATCGTGACCCACAGGAGAGAAGATGGAAAATGTAGATTCATATTCTTATAGGCGTGGATTTAAAGAAATGAGGAAAGACACAAAATATCCTCAGATACCAAAACACGTCTTCCTTTCACATCATTGTTGTGACCCACTGTGTTTCATTGATAAAGTTATATGTTGAATTTTATTAAACTGCGACAGACGAGGACGATGAAGACGAGGAGCTGACGCAGAAGAACATTAAGCTTGAGTTGAGATTTGTTGTCACATGACTTGTTTGTGGTTTATGAAAACTTCTCTGTCCTTGTGTAATAAAATATAGAATGTGTTGGGAGATGATGGGTGGATTATTATTTATCCAATTGTGCTCATTGATCTTCTCTAATCAAATTACTGTTGCTGTGTGGGAAATATCGGTTTCTGTGTGAGTGTGTGTGTGGTGTCTGTGTGTATGTGTGTGTATGTGTCTTGCGTTTTTGCCAACACACCTCCACACCTGAGACTCATCCACCGATCAGCTCAGTGAGTCTGCTGCAGGATATAAACCCTGGTTCAGTGCCTCTGTGGTGGAAACACTTCAGTCAGGCTTATTTTATTTTGAAAAGTTCATTTCCTGTGTCCTTGTTCTCTGAGCCTGTTCTTGTAAAACACTGTCACATAGAGGCTTGTTGTTTTTAGTGTTTGTACGTCTGCCTGCTGTGTTGTGTTGTGTTGAAAATCAGCTTGACCCAGTTTATCTGAACCATTGATTCATTCGTTCTTAGACCAACAGTGAAGACACAACTTGATCGATAAGATGGTGAAGCTGCTTCTTCCTCTTGGTTATAAAGTTATAAAGGAAAGACGTCCATTGAATCGCTGATACAGATAAAGCTTCAGTGTTTATATACTGTTAATAAATTGCATATAGGTTTCTTTTTACTTTCCTCGTCTCAAGAAAACAAACCTTTCCTCCCAATATCTCTTTTTATTGACCTGATCCTCGTATTCTCTCTTTGCAGGATGATATATTGTAAACACTGACACTGGAACCGGACTTTTCCTTTTGTGAACCGTTCCGATCTGTGGACTGGATTTCTCCTGTTGGTTGCTTTCTTTATGGAGGAAGTGACTCACCGGGCATCAAAGGCTCCGGGCACACGTCATGTAAATAGATGTTGACGCAAGAGTCTGCAGGGGTGACGAGAATCTGAGGATCAAACTGAAATCTGCTGCTGACCTGCATCACTTTGGGGGAAACTGATTTTGTTTTTTAAAACTCATAACCATGATGTGCATATCAAATATTAAATGTTTGTTTCCTTCCTCCCGCAGATCTACTTTACATGTAGCCGACTTGTGACTCTCCACCACGTCACGTGTCCAACTTGTCCAGCTAGGATTTTAAAAACAAAACCAGATTATTGCTATCATTATTATTATTATTATTCAGATTTATTATGAAGACTGTCTTTAGTGAGATTATATCTGATGATTTGTGTCCATTTAAATGTGTCTCCTGTTGGTGAGTTGAAATGACACCTGGAGGCTGCAGCTGTGGTCACATGACAAACCAGCGAGGGACCCGCCCACTTCCTGGAATGTACCTGTAAAATGAAAACCATGTGAGTAGGAAGGTGTGTTTCAGTTCAGTGTGTGATCCCCTGAGGAGCTCTGGGTGATGGATGTGGTGTGTGTGTGTGTGTGTGTGTGGGAGGTCTGGTAACTGTGTGTGTCTGGTATCATCATCCCTGCTCTTTACTCTCAGCTGATAACCCCTGATTTGTTTGTGGAGGTTAATCCCTGGACGACGAGGGGGACGTTCCTCAAAGTGCAGCCTCTCAGTCTGCGGGGATTTAAAACCGTCCAGGAGTTACAAACACAATGAGACAACTGTCCCTTTCACACCCGACCCCCCACACAGGATCACAACACACTGATCAGCGAACGCCATTCACTCCACTGCTGGATCACAACATAATGGGGATCATCTCTTTTGAACGATTGAATCCCTTTCATGGGATTTGACAGAGATCTGCTCATGAAGTTTGGATTTCTCTTCATTTCACCCACTCAGCCACATGTGGGCTGTTTCTAATGGTTGGTTTGATGAAGTTTTAGTTGTATACAAAAATAAAAACCATATTGGACAATGCCAAAGTATTACGTTTCTGTGAAAACACAGTTTTAATAAAACTGAATCCAGGCTTCATCACTTAACTTTTAAGACATAAGGAGACTCCAGTGCTGTTTTTGTACCATTTTAACTGAAATATTTCCAATGGTTTCCACTTCCAGAACTTTCAAACCCATGTTTGCACATTTTCCATTGTGAAAGAACGTCCTTGCAATAAAAGGTTAAAAGTTTATTCTACAGGAAAAGGAAACAACCATTATCATATCTTTAGAGAAACAGCTTTAAAAACTAAATACAAAAGTTCAGAGGAAAATGACCTCGAGGTTGATGGATGAAAGTGTATGTGTGTGTGTGTGTGTGTGTGTGTTTGTGTGTCTGTGTGTCTGTGTGTAGAATGTATTTAACCTTGGTAGAGCATGGCCGTGTGGGGCCTGACATTGAAACCCAGAGGGAACGACTCATCTTCAGAACATGTCGACACATTTACTGTGTCCTGTGAAGCACCTCCTTTAAACAGTGTGATTGACATTATTAGAACATAGTTAACACTCTACAATGATCAGCTTTTTAATTCAACAGTTTCTTAAAGTAGCTCAAATAAACGGTTCCAATCACGTGAGGTATGAATATATTCCAATCTATCAAACCAGTGAGAAAATCACTCTATTTTGGTTTGGTGCCATCACCTGCAGCCGTGACTCCAGTTCTTCTTGTTGACAAAAGAGTAAAATGTTATTATTTATTTCTCAGCAGCAGAATTGACTCGGAGGTTAAAAGTGGGAGTTGGAACTGACCTTGAAAGAACAGAGTCTGGAGTCAAACCCTAAACTTTTGCAACGTTTGAATGTATATTGATGTATTCTGTTGAAAGCACTTTCTTAAATAAGTGGCAGCGGGTCAGAAGCACTTAGTTCCTCTCCAGCCCCCGGTGCTGTCTGACGCTCTCGCCCACGACTCGGCCTGATTGATGGAGCGCGCTCTGCAGATTACAGCCGGCTTGTTTGGACACTGTTTGCCCGACAGAGCCCTTGTGCAAGGCTCCACTTGTGTTTTCCTACGTGTCTGCTGACAAGCCGGGGGATGGCAGCAGAGTGGTGAGGGAGGCCGCGCTGGGCCAAGGCCGACTGGTACGACAACACGGTTCTGTTATCAGAGACAACAGAACCGCCGGGTTATAGAAAGAAGGGATTTTCTTTGAGACGCCTCATGTGATGTTTCATTCTGCTGAGGTTCTCATATTCTAAATGTTGTGTTATGCATGAAGTTTTCTGTTATTTGATCATATTTCAACCAACAACTGCATTCGTTTCCAGCACCCGTGTGTGAATCAAGGCCCCTTGATTTAAACAAGCCTCATACATAAGGCCACGCTACTTTATCTTTGCTCTTCTTCTGTGGTGGTTGCTATTTGTTTCCATACAGATCAAGATCTATGAATTATTCCCAGTGGAAATTGGTTGAAATGCTAAAAACGTAGTGTGAAAGAAAGTGAAACTCCTGAATCTTCCACACAGGTTCTTTCTTGGTTCCATCTTTCAAGATTTTGCGTAATCCTGCAAACGAACAACAATCCGAACGAGATTTAAAAAAGAGACCAAATGGGACGATCACATTTTTCATTTCTTAATTTGGTTTCTATAGATTTCAGTGTTTATTCTGGATATTGATTGATCATGACACAGTTCTTCTCTTCAGCCTCATATACACCTGGTTTCATCCTTTTCAGTGCAACACTAAGCTGCTCTATCTTTGATCTGAAGCTCACCACGAGTGTTTAGTTGCCAAACCTGCAATAAACCTTATTAAATCATATCTAATGATGTGAGAAGATGAATTCACAAATCTCTGGCTTTGTGGAGGTAAATCTTCATGAGACCTAAGCGCTGGAATCGTGCACAGAGCCTCACACCGAGCGACGAGCCTCCGAATAAGACATCAGTGAGATTCACAGCAGCTCCACGTGACGCCATCCAGGTCTCAGGATCTGCTGCCGACCCCTCGGCTCTCCCTGAAGCTCCTTCATCAGATCAAGGTTTATAAAGTTGATTAGCTTGTCAAGAAGACGGTGTGGAATATTGTGTAGAATGTAAAATGTCAGTATATGTGCATGGACCGGTATACATTCCTTGGCATTAAAGTTTTACAGGAGTTGTGTTATGTTTTCCTCCCTGTGAGATTTCTCTCTGTCAAGCAGATGTGATGCCAAAGTTATTTCTTATTGTTGTGGCAGTGATTACTTTAAAAAAAAACATGTAATTTCCAAACCCTGGGAACTGCCTGGCGCATATTTCAGCTCACCACAGATTGAAATTAAAGTAAAACGTTTGTCCGGGCAGTGTTTTCCAAAGGGAGCGTTCTTCAGGCCGGTGTCCTGTGGACGGAGAGGGAGGCGTGTTGATCCTCCAGAAACTCCTTATCTCTTCTTTGTGGGCCCTGCGTACATTGATCACGGCCATTGTTGTGCATTGAGGCCCGAGTGAATGAGCCTGTTGTGTAGCAGCTACCAATGAAGACGTTTCCCACAGAGAGAAACCGACACACGGAGTGAGACGTCAGCCGGCCCGTGTGCTGGAAAGTGAATTATATCTTTAAAACCATTTATTTATTACTAATTAGTGCTTTTGTCAGATTAGTAACTTTAATAAAAAATTATAGATATTAGAATCCAGACCATATCACTGTATTTCAGCTTTTAAAAACCTGTATTTTCTAAATGACCCAGACAGACTTCACCACTTTTCTGCCGACCTTGAGTCTAAACTGTATTTTATCCACTTTTTTCTCTCTGTATATTTTTAACTGCAAACTGTTTTACCATTCAAGCCGCCCAGCTGCATAATGTTGGATTTTCTAAATTAAGACGTTCCCTCGAATGTGCCGCAAAGACTCGCCCGACCGTGCAGCTCATACTTCTCGGCGACCTCCTTCTTCACGCTAACTCAAGCACAATATTTACTTTACTCTCATTTGCCTCCAGTGACTGTATTTCCATCCCTCTGCTTTATAATTAATGCCTTTTTTTATTCGGTTAAGCTTTATTTTTAACCCAAGCTCTGTGAGCAGAATCCCATTATTCAGCCATTCAGATATATATATTTTTAGACTCAGTGTTTAGAAGAAGCAAGAATATGTGAATTATTTAGTATTAATGGTTTTCAGCCTGGTGACCATTGCACAGGATCAGAACTGTGACACCACTCAATATAGACTAATTATCTTGTGTTTCAATTGTAGAAAAACCTTTCATGTATTTAACAGAAATATATTTACACTTCACAGACGAGTGATTTCATCTGTGTCTGACCTCAAAATGCAGCCTCGTAACTTTAACACCTCTCGCAGGGCTCTGGTTGAATGTGCTGGTCTGGGTGGGGCGACTCCGGGGGCTGGTGGCAGTTTGCTGTTCGGTGTGTACGTGGGCATCTTTTACCAGAGGAGCTGGGACTCAAGCGCCCTCTACTGGTGGAGACAGGTCCCTGAGCACTGTGGTGGGACCTGTGTCTTCTCCCAGTCATTGTCTCTCTTCAGTTTATTCATCATGAAGTTTCCCCCCATGATGTTTATTCTGTTTTCATTCAGACGTAAAATAATGAAGTTATATCGTGATTCGATAAATGTCGGAGTCTATAACCTGATCTGTTTATTCATGTCTTTATTTTTATTTGCCTGAAGGAGTCACACATAAAGACACTTGTTATAAAACACTTCTAAAGCCGGAGAAAGAACCAACAGTGCTGAGGATCAGATCTCAGACTTGCAGGTTTTGGGGTCGACACCAGGTTACAGGGGGACGAACCCCTCAGTGAGCACATCTGTCCAGCTGTGGGAGGGAACAGGTAGGAGTGAAGCCTGCAGGAACCTGGCTCCTTGTTTTCCTGCACATTAAGTGTAGAGGAGGCCACTTTGTGTGGAGAGAGCCGCTCTGCAGTGTGTTGCTTATCTTTCCCATGATAGCGCGTCTCACGCTGCGTGGGCTGGACTCGGCCCTCCTCCCGGCCAAGCCCAGGCTATTCTCCTGCCTCAATAGCTCTGTTTGACTCCCGAGTTTGTCTGAGGGCCCGAAGTGGAGTCCCTCCTCTCTGTAGGACCCTCAATCCTGCCCCCCCCCCACCACCATCATCCCAGTGAAAACCAAGCGCCACAGGCTGAGCGGAGGAGAAGAGGGGTCGCTCACCACCCCGGGTCCAAAACGCTCCGGGACAAAGGCAGAAAGAAAAAAGGAAAAGACGGGAGCTCTGCTGCCGGGCTGACCCAGCGCTGGCCTGCGTCTCTGACAGCAGAATTAATGGCGGAGTTTGAGATACTGCTGGAGCCAAGCTAACAGTTTACACACAGAAGGGTTTCCAAGGACGGTCCCCAGACGAGGGGGGGGAGGGGGGAGGAGAGACATTGAGACAGAAGGCGAGGAAGAGAGGGAGGAGGAGGAAGGAGGGTGAGGGCAGAGGGAGAGAAAAAGCAGGAGAAAGAAATGGAGCAGAGAAAGAACAGAGAGACAGAGAAAGAGATGGAGTGAGAAACTTTCAGCTTCAAAAAATCTAACTTTATGTTATTCGGCCGAAAAAAAGCAGGGGCTGATCTAAGATTTTCCTAAATCAGGGGCCTAGGGGCCACAATTTCCACAGAGGAGCCAATTATATGTCCAACATCCAGTTCCTGATTCAGTGAAGTGCACATTTAGGTTTTGTCTTATTTACTGTTGGCTCTGTAGCTTTCAAGCAAAGCCACACATCACTGGATGTATTCAGAAAATTGTTCCTAGTTTAGTAAGTGACCAATACAAAAAAGGCCCCCCTTGATCAGATTTCAACTGGAGCCAGTGCCCCCCCCTGGCCCTGCTCCTGGTTCCGCCCCTGCCTATATGTCTCATTGTGAATGTTTTGAGAATTTATCCCTTTCCACTCGTCCTCCGTCCAAACAGAAAAACATCCCAGGACCAGGGGATGATGCTTTTTCTCTGTGTGAAATACAGCCACACTTTTGGCAATCTCCAACTCACTCACTCTCTCAGTCCATAGGATTTGTATTAGATTCTAGACGAGCAACAATGCAAAGTACACTTTAGGGGTGGGGGGGGGAGGAGGATGTATTAATCTTAATAGTTTCAAAAGCACCTAAAAAAATGTGTAAAATTCTTTAGGGGATGTGAGGACTGGGAAAACATCTCTCTCAGCACGGATAAATATTTGGATTAATCCTGGTGTTCTCATGCAAAGTGAGGCCTCAGCGATACCTTCAGCCGAGCGCCGGCTCCTGGATGAGTTCAGTAAGCCCCCACGGCTTAAAGAGATCAATTGGAATCCCCCCCGCCTCCATTTTCTCCCTCTGCCCATTCAAAGAGAGGCCAACAGCATGAGATGGAGACACACTCATGTGTGAAATAGACTCTTCATGGGGACGCTGGTCTTTGGTCGTCTTGTGTTGGGAGCCTCGTCTTAATCCCCATCCAGATCCTCCGAGTGGAGAACGAGGCCTTTTCTTTAGGAACAGGGGGGGGGGCAGGGGGAGTGGCTGATGAGTCCATTGACGAACAGTTACGTATATGTGGAGATTTAAGTGAAGATTTCATAAGCGACAGTCGACTGAGCAGCAATGAGCCTCAGCGCGGCTTCTTCCTCTGTAACGATGTGATGGGTTTGCAAACCAACTGGTGAAGCTCTTCAATGCAAACAATATATATATATATATATATATATCAAGGCAAACATCAAGGCATCATCAAGGCATATATGCATAGACGGACACAAATCTGAACACAAATACAAAATATCACAGAAACACAATCCGAGAGAGATTTGCACCAGATGAACGTTTCTCCAGGAGAAAATGTAATTACTTGTGAAATGCCACAAATACCACTTAAATTATGCAAAATGAACCCCCAAGTTTAATTAGACAATGATCCTCCTCTGACTTACCACTGTTAGAGGTAAACAAAAAGGGGCAGTTTTGTGTTTTAAGACCTTTCATGAGTTCTCTATCGCCACCTTCAGCTAAAAATGAACAGAAAATATAGCGTGATTGTCAAATTTCTACTACAATTGTTTGTAGTATTCAACAGTTTTCCGGTGGGTTTGATAGTTCATTGGTTTACTTGTCAGCAGAATTACTCAAAAGCTGGAGAACCCATGTCATTAAGGAGCGATGCAGATGAAGGATTGTTTTTTATCTACGTGTCCTTTGGCCGAGCTGTGTACTCCGAGTGAGGCTCCTGTTATTTGTTCTTTCATTATCCCTCACACACTGTATCATGGGTGTGAAGTGAATACTGCAGCTGCTGCTCAGTAACACACTGTCACATTGTCAGGAAACAAACAATCCAAGACGTACAAACTGATTACAGTTCACATCCAGTCTTCTATCTGGTCCTGAGGAGTTTCTCTCTGGTGCTGAATAGAAACCAGACGCCTCTAACACCACTGTGCCCTCTTCAGCCTCCACTATAATCAAGCTCTCTCTCTCTCTCTCTCTCTCTCTCTCTCTCTCTCTCTCTCTCTGACTGGCCCGTAGACTCAGCTCGCTCGCAGTAATTATCCGTGCTCTGCAAAGTCCTGGGAGCTCAGTCCCTGCTAATGTCTAAGGATTCATTATAGTGTAAAATAGATAAAAATTCAATTACATCCTCCCGGGTACACGCATTACTCCGGAGTGTCCTTCTTCTTCTTCTTCTTCTTCTTCTTCTGTTGAGGCCAAGTCTCTTTGTCTGTGGTATCAACACCACATCACAACCTGATGGCAACTGCAGCGCTTCTGGTTCCACAGATAGAAACTAATTAAACAAGGGGGGGGGAGAAAGTTCCACTGGTCTTATTAAATGTCTCTGACAGTTTGTCGTCTGGTCACAAAGTCGTAACAAACGTTCAGGTTGAAGGGGAAATAACTACAAGTGAAAAACGACTGTTTTAAAACACAGATGCAGAAGGAACTCGAGTTTATAGTGAATATCTGAATCGACTAATTAATTAAATGTTGCTCCTTATTGTTTCCAAAAAGGGAATCAAGTCTTAAAATAATCTTCCTAAAGCTCAGCAACTTTTTTTCTAAACCTTCAAGTGAAAAACTGCAATTTGTGCTGTTATGACACAATGGACCAGATGTTTGCACAGTTAAAGATGATGAAAGACGGAAGTTTGAATCCAGAGTTTTATCCCCGACACCAGAAAAACAACTGCTCAAAAATCTGCAGACAAGTTATTCACGAGGAGTCGACTTCTCCGGAGCAGCACAAACATCCATCTCTACGAGCTTGTCTTCTAGTCTCCGTCTCTCATCCTCTTCTTGCTAATGACACCATCGCCGTCCCGTTTCCTCGCTTTCATGCCATTTTACTCGTGTCACAAAATGTCAGGTCTCACACAGATCGCTTCTCACAGATCCACATCCGCAGTGCATTAATATTCAGCCTGCTTCTAAATATTGTATTCTCTTGATCCCCCTTGAACTTAAAACATCAGGTACTCTGCGTCAGTTTGAGGATAAAAGTCAGATTCCTCACGGCGGAACCTGGGTGAAGAGTTTTTTCCATTAATTTCTTTCCCAGAGACTTTCGGGATTCAAACTAGCAACTGTTCGGTACTAAAAACCTTTTATTAAATCCCTTAGACATATATTCCCAAAAAAATGCATTGATTAATTTTCATTATGAGCAAACCACATTGGATTTGTTCGATGTTTCTTGACACATTTGAATTGTAATGTTATTTAAATTAAAATAGATATAAACAATGTGTAGTTTATCAGTTTATCTTTGCATGAATCCACTAAACATTCATCTCGTCCCTGTGACTGAGACTCTGTCCTCACACCAGCAGCAGGATTCCCTGTTGCACCAACATTTCAAACTCACTAATTTGTTTCCTCGTTTAATCGCTTAATTAACTTCTGGCGTTTGAGTCCTGACGATCAATATAAACCACCGATACAGACGGGGACCCGCTAATGAGATCAGATTAAGTGCCGGAGTTACACCCGCTGCTGCTTGGAATAATTAGAAATCACTAAGTATCCCTCCATGCTATTAAAAGGCCATTTAAACAGCCTCCATATAACCTATTTCTGTCTGTGTCCGGCAGTCATTACAATCCGCGGCGGTTCCCCCGGCGTGTGGTGATGGACTGATTTGTTTTCACGAGCTCTACGTGTGGGACGGCAGCAGCTGGGCCTCCTGTGCACGTTTAATTATGTTTCTGTTCAGCCCCTGAAATCTGAAGTGTGTTACAGACGAGTCGGAGCTGGTTTTACAGACGCACACAATCTCTGCGTGTAATTGGCTGGATTCACGGTGGGGAACTCTTTCAGGGGACGCCGCTCATTCAATTTTTGAATGGGGTGATGGCATGTGTTGCCGAACTGCATCGTGGGTAAATTTTGCATAGCAGAAGTTGAGAAACCATCGTGTTTTCAAGAAGCGCCAAAGGCACGACCCAATCAAATCGCGTTCAACCCGTTAAGACTGAATCCGATATATAAATAGATAAATGATGAAATACACTCTAACTTGGTTATTACTTATTGGTAATTATTGAGCTTTTAAATATAAAAAGCCTTTGCCGGTTTAACGCTGGAAAGCAAACATGGCAGCATCAGCAGGGACTTGGGTCACAGCTCCAGGTCCTGGTGTTTAAAAGCCACGTGCACCTGATCAGATTGTGATTATCAGGGTGGATTTGACCAGATAGTAAAAGTTATCAATCTAAACTTTATAAATGTCAGAATTTTTACCTCAAAATCCATCAATTGTTTCCAGTTAAAACTGATAAACATGTGTAAAACCTCTCCATGTTGCAGACAGAGATTATAAAGTGCTCTTTCCTGGGCAGTGCTCCATCCCTCCACCGGGTTTAGACTCACAAACCAACTGTTACCTCCCTGAGCTGAGAGGAAACAGCATCTCCATGTTTCTGCACCAGGCACACCAGCTATTTCCATTTGAATTTGCCTGTAGCACGTAACAGGCTGCAGTGGGTTGTGGTGCAAATCCAGTTGTTTGCCTCGTCCCTCGTGCACAAGAATCCATTTCAGAACACAAGAAGATCCAGAGTCCAACGTGGCTGCTGTCGATCTGTGTCAGTCAAGTTAAAACTTGTTGACACCAGGAGAGAGAAGTGTGAAGTGACGTGTGTGAGCTCACAGTATGTTTCGCTCTTTAATGTGTGATGATATACACACGGTGTGAAAAGCAACAGTGTGTGGAACAGACTCCACTGGCATTCGGATCAACATTCATAATCAGAGAGTCGAGGGTAAATGGGCCAGTTTGAGTGTTTGAGTGACAAATCTCCAGCAAATGTTAGAGGATTTCGTGTGTTACTCTGCTTCTCAGGTTGTGTGTAGTGATTGTTATTGTCATCGATGGCTAGTTCCTGGTTTTGATACGGTGACAGAAAGAGCTCAGTGCACCTCAGCTGGAGGAAACAGCATCATACAGCAGGACAAGAATCAACCAGTGTTTTAAGCTGTGGTGTTGAACTATGTGTGATGCGTTAGGACACTTAACAGTTGTTTAGTGGTAAGGTAGTAATTTAGTAGTGATGTTAATTCATGAATTTGTCAGTGTGGTTCCAAGACTACAGGTCAGGATCCTGTGGGAGGGGGCAAGGGGTCAAGAGACACAGGAGGAAGGTTGTGAAATCAAATTCAAAATTAGAAACAAAGTGAATTCACAATAAAACCATAACAATTTAAGAAGTAAGACATTTTATTTCCTAATTTAATCTCCATGTGACCCCTGAGGTGATGACGATAGATTGGAGGCAGCTTCATTTACAGCATCGTGCACGTCGGTGAATTATCTTTATGGAGTTTCACAAGTCTCACAGTAAATTTGGGGGACGTGAGCTGAAAGGTGTCGGAGCCTCTGGTCTTTGGACTGTTTGAGGTGATGGGACCTTCAAATGTTATTTACGCTTCTCACCCGCTTGTGAGTGGGAGAAACGCAGATAGAGAATCAGCTGAGCAGGAAACCACGGCCGGGTCTAAACACCCGCTCCCACAGCATAGACATCTCTCACACTTTATCAAACCCCACCGAGGTCCTCCCGACCTTGTGTTGGAATCGGCCTCCTGTTCCGGCCCCAGGTCAGGAGGGCTGCCGTGGACGGGAAGTCAGGAAACGAGGTAGAGTGCTCTCACGAAGATAACGCCGCTCGCTCTGTGGAGAAAATTCATTCACTGACATCAAGAACCGGACAAACGGCATCTCCGTCCTCGATTTAATCAAACTGCACCAGATTACACACGAGAGGAACGAGTGGTTTTAAGGGCAAGATCCATGAATTGTCCCCTGGGAAAATAGTGAAATGTCAAAATGTGGAAGAAAGAACAAACAACTTGGATCTGGCTCGTTGTTCGAATCCAAAATATAACGTTTTCTATCTTGACTGAGAAAGAACCACAGGAAGTAAAATACTTTGCCAGGAGCTTGCAGGAATTCAGACTTTCTCCCTTTTTCAAATGTCCCCGTCACTTTTATTAATTTCTCTAAACGAGGCCTCTTGGATAAACTGTGTATCTTTGTTTATTTGAACTGCTTCGAAACGACTCATGGTTTTTGGTCACAGGCAGAAAACTTTCTCCACATGTAGAAAGTGAGTAAAACAAATCTATCTTCACAATGACAGCGAGCTTCCAGAGACGGGTTGTCACCAGATCTTCTCTCCTCCACAGGCGACGTGTTGGGCCACAGCCGTTCAGGTTCAGCTGGATTTATTTCTAAGTTGCCCTCGAACGATCAGGTTCCTCAGGGCGAGCGGAACAAAGACTGGCGTGCTTCTGTGTGAGGAGTCAGGGATGAGTCCTGATCCCTCACAGAGCTTCCTGTCAGAGTGTGAGAGGGTAGAGCAACATGGCTCCATCTGTAAAGACTACAGAAACCCTGCAGTGTCTCAGCTCCATCCCTGGCACCCGGGCCCGGTACCAGGCTTTATAAGGCCTTGAGTGATGCCAGAACCGGGCTATTCCTGGAGACGCTCCTCCGCGCTCTGTACCCAGGGAGCTTTGTTTGGACTGAGGCCGGGCAGAAGACGTACGGTTCCCCCCCCGCTCTCACATCACCTATTAAATCTTTACTGTCCACGCAGTCCGGTACAGGCACAGGGAAGAGGACACACTTTTAATTTGTACGTCTCTAGCTGTGAGACGGGGACGGAGAAGATGAACAGTGCAGAACGTTCTCCTGCTCTGGTTCGGAGGGCAGCTGTAAATCATTGTGATGGGTTGTTTAAACATGCATGTGCCACATGGCACCAGTGAGGCTGACTGGGGCTGATGGGTCTAAATATAAAACCTCACTGATCTCAGTTCAGTTTGCTTTTGAAACCCAGTTGGACTGAAGGAGCAGCTTCAGTTAAATTGGTATTAATTAATCAATGTTTTTTCTTGTGATAAGGTGCCGACTGTAAAACGATCTATAAAAGTTATTTAAAGTTTCTAAAAAGAGTTTGTTTCATCAGGTAAAATTGGTGGAAAGTCCCTTTAACACAGAAGAGAACTGTGAGTCATGATAATTCTGACCTCTTGGATTATTTTAGATTTTTGACACAGAGAAGCAAAAGTGGAGTAAAAACATTTTACACAACTTTTAAAAACGTAAATATTAATTAAATCCAGTGAATGAATCACAGCTCGTTAACTTCTGCTTCACAGTGGACAGACGATGACGCTCTAAACTGGGACTGGGAGGAAGCTGGTGATTTCCCAGTGCATGAGAAGAGGTGATTTACACACGTCTGTTCTGATCTGACGGATTGACTCTCCGTCCTCTGGGATCGAACCCGGCTCGTCCTCAGCTGTTGGACGGCAGGATGGTGTGTGTGGCTGCCGGCCAAATGTCATGTTTACACTAACACACACAACTGTTCTGTACATTGCCACGGGGAATTAACAATCCTGAGACGGGGCACTCTCGTGCACTGTCGTGATTATGGTGAGACAGGTGCTCGGTGCAGTAGTGGGAAACAGGGAGTGTGTGTGTGTGTGTGTGTGTGGGGGGACTGACTGACACCTCGTTTGTTATCGGGCCCTGGTGAACACACTGGTTTCACTGTTCTGTCACAGTTTGACTTTCACATGGATTCACTTTTGTTCACTTTTAAGAATTTAGATATTTCAGAAAGAACTTGATAAGGTGCATGTTTTTTTTGGGACGTGTGTAAAGACTCTTTGCTTTGAACCGTGTTTCTTGTTGCAGGTGAGACACAAAACAAGAGTCGCAGTAAAACAGAGGAGTTTTAAATATGAGAAGGTTTTTGTTTCCTCCCTCGGCGCCGCAGCAGGGATGCTGGTTCTCACTCATGCTGGTTCTCAGTGATGTGTGTCTTCTTTCACGACCACCAGACAGCTAATGACAGAAACGCCACGAATCCACAGAGCTCCGCCACTCTGCGTCGGATTTCTCCTTTCTCCAGGTGGTCGATTAAAAGTCAATTCCAATTCATTCTCCAGTCAAACGCATGCGTTCAAATACAAAGTGTTCAGCTGCTGAGAGAAAAATGAGACAAATCCCAATCCCTGGGATGTGAGGCTGCAGCAGCATCTCAGGAACATCTACTGTATCCATTAGCAGGAGGATGGAGCAGCTAATGAGCAGAGGGTCATTGGTTCAGGTCTCCCAGGGGCCCACGCTGCTGTAACACATTCAGCACTTAACCTGAATCTTAACCTGAGCTGCCTCATTAAACCTCCAGCTGTACAAATGGAAAGAAATGTTTGCCGTTCAGGGGGGTTCTCTCAGGGAAGAGGCCGTGAAAGAACTCGGTTCCTCGGATGAGGGGAGTTCAGGTGAGGTCGGAGCTGGAGGACCGACCTGGATTTTCATCTCTCCTCACTCCCGGAGGAAAGTGCCAGAGAGGAGAGCACCTTTGGTTCTGGACATCCCTGTCCCTTCTCCTGAATCCGAAAGCTGCTGTGAATCGTTCAGCCACAGGTTCCAGGTCCAATCAGCTTAAAGAGACAGGAGCGAAAACCAAGTGTTTGAGACAGAGGCTGAAAAGAGGAGCTGCAGCGATGGACGGTCTGAGGACAGTGTTTTCTGAACATTAGAACACGTTAACCTTTTCAAGTTATTCTGAAACTGAACATGAGCATAGTTTCTCCTTTAAGAGTTCATGTTTTCAGATACTTCTTTAAAAGTTTGTGTATTTAGATTTCACTTCCCACATGAGACCAGGGAACATTAATTACAGTCCGAGCAGAAACAAAATGGCAGTTTTGTGTTTTGCAGAAAATGTTTATCCAGGTCGAAGGACGACTAGATAAGTTGATGAAAGGGAAATGAAGGAGTTCCTGAAGTATCTCCAGGGGAAACAAAGGGCGCACACTTCTCGTTGACCCAGCTCTGAAAGGTTAGCTCATGTTTTTCATAGATAAACTCTGAACAGAGTTTCATTGTGCAGCAACAAAAAAAAACAAAAAAAAACAGAAGCTAATTAAAGAGTGCAGCAGCAGTTTGTTCACCTTCTCTCAGTCCGATTCATCCTCCACCAACCACAACACAACACTGAGCACTCCCTGCTCGCCAGGTCTGTGTGTGAGACATGTGTGTGTGCGTGTGTGTGTGTGTGATAATTATCTGCTGTTATTTACTGGAGCAATATTCATCCTGAATGTAAGAAGCTCAAGTTTTTGATTACTGAATTTTGTTTGCGTTACTATTCTATTTATTTTTTTAAGCAAGGAATTTGTCGTTTTCTAAAGTAAAATATTTGGGGTTAATATGTGTATTTGATGTTGAGTAATTTAGCAATTACTGCCCAAAAGTTGTTTTGTAAGCAGCTTATTGTATTTCCCTCTTATTGCACATCATGTTTTGTGAAATCTTTCATTGCTGAAAAGCTTTTTAATTGAAAAGGACAAAGTAACATCACATTAAAACAAAATTGTGTTTACATGATGATTATGTCCTGAGCAGCATCATTTATTTGCATGAGGAAATAAAATTTGACAAAAACGTTGTGTAACTGGTAGAAAATGTATTTATATAAATTCAAGGCCATGGCTGAAACTGAACTACAGGTGGCAGCAGGTGGAAAGGAAAGTCTTCTGGGGAAATTAGATATTTAAAAAAGCAAACACCTCAGACTTCCAATCAGGTGCAGAAACTGACCCAGGATCCCACAGGCTGTAAATCAGTTTGGCTGTTTGCCCACGTAAGACATATTTATCCCGAACAAAAACCCGAATGTGACGGCTTCTTCTGCCAGTTGACACCAGAGAGGACGGATTAAACGCTTTGCTCAGGGGCACATCTGCAGCAGGGAAATGTTCTGCTGTGTGAAACCAGCATGGCTGAAGAGGGTGATCTGAGTTACACAAGCAGGGGTCAGCGTGCCGGAGCGCTGCCCCCCGGCTCTCTGCAGCTGTCCGTGTTGGCAGCAGAAGCTGCCGGGCCCTGGCAGTCACCAGCGCTGTCAGATCAAGTCAATAACGATCTCCTGGAAGCTGTTCAACAACCCAAAGCCATCCGTCAGGGAGACAAAGCTCGGCCCACAGCACGGCCTGGCCCGAAACGCAGCCATTCATCGCGAGGGAGAAGCCGGAGCGCTGGCCAAGCCTTTCATGGCCAGAGAAAAGGATCTGTAACCAAACCGTGCTCAATTAAGGCTCAGATTCACCGGGGAGAGAGATAAGGGCTAATCAATCATCCGTGACCGGGCCTGTGACCGGGCCTTGTGCAAACAGCGTGGGGATGTGTGGGTTCCGGAAGCGTGGAAGTCAGCTGATGCCTCTCAGACAAAGGTGCGAGGCCTCGACCTGTCAAACACTTCTCACACTGAGCCGCTGGGTCGGAAAAACAGGTCTGTGCTGTAATGGTGCTCTGTGCTGACCCCTGGGGGTGAACGTCTGCTTATCATCACGTCACTGGAGGAAGTGGATCAACAGGAGAGCGACTGTTATCTAGATCGAACTATCAGGCTCTCTTACCTCATCTGTGTCGGCATGGGAACCGTCTCTATCAGCGGCTGAGCACAGTGATGTAGAATCATTCACCTCAGAGTGGAATCCACTGTTGATTCAACAGCTCCACCTCTGGGAAGCTCGTGTTGTTTCCCTCGATGACGTGATTCTGCTTCTGTAGATTTAAACTCTCGAAGCTCTTTACCTGCTTTGACTTATCAGCAAGGTGGGAGAAAAAAGTCATCTGAGAAAACATGCAGGCACAGGATTTACCGGGTGATTAAATATAGACTTCCCGTACACTGTATATTATGTAAGTGTGTTGTCTTATTTCGGCCAAGCCTCTTTCAATAGAACATTCACGTTGGGTGTGGGATCTGTTTGTGGGCGAGTGCTTGGAGGAATGTCTGGAATAATAATGTGTCACCAAACACTGCTTCACTGCACAGGTTTATTTTTAGAGGTTTAAATACAACAAGCATCACAGGAACTCTCCTAGTTGGTTTCATCACCTTTATACATCAGGATCTTTTCTTATTTTACTAATAAATTTGATTTTGTTTACGTTTATGGTCCCAAAGATCTCAAACTGTAAAACACAGCTACACACAAAACAATAACATCTGCTCTGTGACTGTGATGCTGCAAATGAGTTCAGTTTATGGGTTCTAATAGAATATAGTAATACTATGGAGATTATGTTATGTTAATTTATTAAATTAAATGAGATTCAATATGTGTATCGTATATAAATATAATGGTGTGAAAAATTACAGGGAAGCTACAAAGATAAAGTAAACAGAAAATTATATTAACATTAATTCATATGTTTAAAGTTACTACACAGCAAGAGAATAAGAAGACTCGTTACAAACACGTAAATATGTAATATGTAAATGCTCTTTTGTGAAAAAGCTCTTTTGGGTTTTGCTTCACTTTTCACTCTGAATTCTTCTTCTCCTTTCCTCCCTGAGATGTTTGCTTTTCCTGAGCTGCCGAGCGACTACTCTTCAGATCACAAATAGACACGCTCTCGTGGAGTATCTGCAGTTTGCCTCACAGGTCACAACATGGACCTTCTTATATTTATATATAAAACTGTCGTGGATTGTTACTTTGAACTGTTTTAAAGTTGAGAAGGCCTCTGCAGCGCCTCCTCTGCTTCAGCTCACACGGGCAAAGTTTCCGTCCCAGCAGACGAGTAACAGCAGCTTGTTTTTCAGTGAGTCACCGGCAGCTGGGCACCTTTATACTGCTGCCGGCTGCTGGTGAGAATATCCCCCGTCTGTCTGTGTCGTGTGGATGATGAGACGTCGGAGGAGAAGCACAGGGCCGAGCAGAAGGCGGCTCCGTCTCTATGTGAGTCATCGTTCACCTCCTGCCTGCGGATTCTGACACTTTACAGAAAAGTCTGACGAGTGTTTTCGTCTCCACGTGTCGTTCTCAGCACGGATGCACTGATACAGTCATCACCACTCAGAGAGACATCTGAGGATAACGACAGATGACTCCTGAAATCAGTTGCTTTTCAGATTAGAGTTATAGTTTGATTCTTATTATATCCATTCGATGATCCACCCAAGAATCACACTTTTCCATCATTGCAGATTAAAAAAAAATGTCTCTAAGACCCAATAAGTCTTGAGCTTGGACGTGAAATGACTCAGATAACAAGAATAAACATGAAGGTCAACACAGTCATCGTGTCATCAGGGGGACTGAGCTCCCCGCCTGCAGAGGGCGCCTGCAGAGGGCGGGCAGGGTTCGAGGTCATATCAGTTCCTGGGATTGTCTGGGACCATGTGATGTGAGCAGCTGTGGTTGATTGGCCCAGAGAAGGACGGGGAATCAAGAACCTCTTTCATATCATCCCACAGTGCTCGCCGCTCTCCGAGTCTCAGCATCTTCTCTCTCTTCTCCTCACGTCTCTTCTCAGAGTATAAACTCTGGCCGGGGAAAGATCCAGAGGAATGGAGGAACTAAACGAGCACAGATAAGAAGCTGTTGTCTTCACAGTTGTTGAACGTTACAATAAGAGCTGGGAGCATCTCCGAGGTTTGAAAACACATATTCTGTTTCACATAGTTGAAATTTGAGGCCTAAGTGGCTGCAAGCGGACAAACTCCTGCTTGTTTATTCTCGTTATTTACAAACTGTTTTTTGTTTTCCTCTCCTCCAGGTACCCTTGTTCTCAGGTTAATATCTCTCTCACAGTATTATTATGTGTTCCCCCACAGCAGAAATAAAGAACTCAGCTGTGACCCCTGACCCCCGGCCGCCGCTGACCATCCTCTGCCCACTGTGCCTGACGAGTCACCATGGCAACTGACAGAAAGAAAACTAATTTTGCTGAAATTTGGCTTCTGAAAAAAAAAGTGGACGGTTGTATTTGCTGTATGCGCCATGGGAACCCTCCTCCTCCTCCTCCTCCTCCTCCTACCTCCTCCTCCTCCTCCTCCTCCTCCTCCTCCTCCTCCTCTCCTCCTCCTCCTCCACGAGACTTAGGATAAAAGAGAACCGGTGGCACTGAGATTGATCTGGATTTAATTAACCGTTAAACATTGATGCACGAGCTCTGCCAACCAGCCGGCATGATTTAGGGTCCGCCTGTGGGTGAATGGCTACAGGAGGCGGCTTCAGCCGGGCTCCTTCTTCTGTAAGATGCAGTCGGGGGTAATTTAAGACCACAATATTTCACTGAAAGTCTGAGACACAAAAAAACACACAATCTGATTATTCTTGAGTCACCATTTAATTTCCACAATTTTTCTCCAACAATGATTCTTTTAATCAGACAATGTCAGTCACGTTAATGTAAAAGTGCAAATAGAGCTCAATGAGATGAGATAAAAAACATAAAAGCGGAAGAAACAAACACACAAAGATCATCAAAGTACAGTTGTGACATTATGAAGTTCTGAGCTATGTTCAAAACGTTGTGTTTGTAGTAAAGTTACTTCGATACTGTTTATATTACGAAAACGTATGTTTCTTCAAAACTAACCTCCCAACCGGCTGCTACGCCCCAGCCACCGCAACAAATTCCTGGTCGCTCTCAACTGGTTCAACTGGTTTCTTCTTTTTAAGACCCCGCCTCTCAGACGGGGATCGAGCTGCGGACGCACAACCACCAGTCGATACTTAAAAAAGACATGAAAAAGAGGAAGGCATTAGCATATCAAAGACCACGGCCCTGTCTAAACCTGCAGTGAGCGTGGAGGAGGAGGAGGAAGAGGAGGAGGAGGAGGAGGAGGAAGAGAAAGAGGAGGAGGAGGAGGAGGAAGAGGGATGAGAGTCCGCCGGTCGAAGCTCGATGAGGGTTTTACTGCTGCTCCTCAGTCACAGGAGGAGAGGGAGTGTGCACCCACAGGACCCAGATTAGGAGGAAGACGAGGGGGGTAGAAGATGAAACCTCTGCCGGATGAGAGCTGTGCTTTCTGCCTCGGGGCCTCGGATTAAACCCAGCACACACATGCTGCAGAGTTCAGCGAGGAAGGTCAAAGGTCACAGGTAGAAGCGTGAGAAGGAGAGAGGTCATGAGGGAGTGAAGGAATAAAAGAATATGAGGTGGAGAATGATATCAGAAAGAAGGACTCGATTTTATTATAGTTTTTTCTGCTTTCATCCCCTGAACCCCAGATATTGTTCTAGAGTTTTTCCTGCTCGCTCCTCAGAGCTCCAGATGAGGTCAGAGTGAGTCCACATGAGAATACAGCAGGAAAATGTCACTGTAAGAAAGTGGGTCATCCTGCAGAGCTAAAAGGACGACGGGATGTTCCTGTTTCAATCTCTCAAGGAGGAGCCGTGGAGAACTGAAACTTACAGCTCTCCCAGTTTGGACGCCTTCCTGAACATAAGATCTGATCCTCGGGCTGTGACTCACCTGCCAACTCAGCATTTACACTGAGCAAATGTTTTCTGCTGTACTATTCATGAGAAATGAAACTCAGCCCTCTGCTAGTAAATGATTGTTACGTTAGGGCCGTGCAGGCAGGTTATAAAGGTTCTTTATCTGCAGTAATCCAGTGTTCACACAGAAGCTGATAGATGAAGAGCTGAAGACATGGCACCAACGGTGAGTCTCCTCCTGCTCATTAGTTACAGTAGATTTAGATTTTGTTTAGAAAAGTGTTTTGGTTATATGAGTAAAATACAACATTACCATTTTAAGGCAGCTTTAAAATGTTATTTTATCAAAGAGTTTACAACAGAAACCAGATAAACATGATGAAGTGTGAGATCACAGCAGCTTTTCAACAATAAACAGATTTATCTAAAAGTGAACAAAGTACAGAGTTCTGGTCCATAAGAGGTCGACTGAACAGAACTTAAGTTTAATAAACTTTAACCAAATGTAACTGAACTGAATCGAACCTGAACAAAGACAAAAACAGATCCAACAAAGGGGAAGAAATATAATTACTGAATCAAAAGGAACAAACAAAGACAAACAGCTTAATCACAAATTCCAACCCCCCAAAAAAACTATTAGTAAGTGAGCGTTAAACATTAAACCAGTTAACCAAATTAAATTATGATTCTAAATCATCCTCCCCTATAATGTGGAAGGCACATGGTACAGTCCTATTAGCTTCCTCCTGTATCTAATGACCGGCTTCAGTGAGTGACTCAAAGTTGGAAAACTAAACGTGTGCACCACCAATAGGAACTGAGGGGCTGTCGGTTCATTAAGAATAAAGTATGTTGCATGGAACAAAAGCCAGTGTGTAATATGAATAAAAACAAAAGGTTTATATAATAAATAAATATATGTTAACTATTAACTGAAGTGAGTTATTGACAGTTAAAGTCCTTGTGTGGCACAAAGTGATGCAACAAGTAAAAATATCTATTTGTTTTAAATGAACAGGTTAGTTTCTAAAGATGCTTTCACAACTTCCTTGTTTGGTCCGAACCCTTTGACTTAAATATCAGGTGTGAAAGGTTCCTCCGACCAAAAGAGGCGTTCAGGGTCAAACTGAAACATGGTTCGGTTTGTTTGCAGAGTGAAAACTAGAACTGCAGAGTTTGGACTTTCTGATTTAATGCAGGATAGTGACTTTTCAGACTTTTAGGTGTGAAAACGACTCCAGTAAACTTTCCTCCAAGTCCTGATTCATTAGTCGAGTTTCTTTCGTACGTCAACCTGTGGCAGGGCTGTGTCCTCGTATGACCCTCGTGCTCGTGCACACAAACAAATACAACAGGAAGCCACGATGAAGAGCACTTTGATCACTGCACATTCACATTGACCACATGTACACTTTGTTATTTATATTTGTATTTTCATGTTTCTTTTTAGTTTAATGGAAAACCAGGAGACCTGATCGAGATCTTCCGTGGGCCCTATCAGCACTGGGCCGTCTACATCGGAGGACAAATGGTGGTTCATTTAGTTAATGACGGTGAGTGAAGTTATAACTATATTCACGTTAGAATATCACATGGACATGACGTGTATTTCATGATGGCACCTTCCTCCTTTCCTCTTTCTTTGCCTCCCTGTTCTTCCTGTTTGTCTTTTCTATTAAACACACAGGTGGTCAGTCATCTGGCTCGTTTGAGCGTCCGAGCAGCAGAGCAGAGGTGAAGCGTGAGAAGCTCACTGACGTGGTCGGCCATCACCATTTCAAAGTCAACAATCTGAAGGATGAAGAGTACATGGCTCGTGATCCTTCCATCATAGTGAAGGAGGCCTGTGAGATGGTGGGCTGCGTGCTACCGTACAACGCTGTCACTTACAACTGTGAACACTTTGCTACCAACCTGCGATACGGCAAGGCAGAGTCCAGACAGGTGTGTATCTGACTTCCACAGCTAAATTAGTATTTAGATGTTGTGTTACTGTCTTACTTTATATTAACATCAGGAGCATGCCCTCTCTATGGAGGCAGCCATGTTTTTTTACAGTAGCCCAGACTGGACAAACGTAATCTTTTGAGTTTCTATGACGACTGAAGCTGCCACAGGGGGGGTGTTCAGCTGCAACATGACACTTCACCACTAGATGTCACTAGATTCTACACATCGAACCTTTAGGTGTGGTTTCATAAGGGGACTGTGGCAGAACCTAGTGACCTTTGACCTGCAGTTTGTCGATTATTAATTAATAACCATTCTTCTCATCTTGTCTCTCACAGGTTCAAACAGCAGCAGGTTTGATCACAGGTGTTGTAGCAGTTGGGGTCTTAGCAGCTTTAGGTGCAGCCCTGTTCAGCAGCCTTTCCAGCAAAGAGGAACAGAAAGAGGAAGAGGAAGACTACAGGAAGAAAAGAAGAAGACGTCATCAACACTGGCACCAGTGAGACAGAAACATGACAACAAAGATCTCCCCAGTGTTTGAGTTGATGCAGCCGACATTGATTATGATTGAAACTATTTAAATAAACAATTTCACTTGTGCAGACTAGAGAGGAAACGGTTGTTGTGGTTCATTCAACACAGTTAAAAGACTGGACCTGGAATCAGAACTAATTGAAGTCTTTCTTCAGTGAAAATGATTTTACTAATGTTAAGACTTGAATCTAAACCGTGGGGGCGGTGTGGCCAAGGGGGTAGAGCGGGTGTTCTCCAACATGAAGGTTGCCGGTTCAAACCCCACTCTTCCCCATCTGCATGCTGAAGTGTCCTTGGCAAGATACTGAACCCCTAAGTGGCCCCTCATAAATGTTGAGTATACTAAAAATGTAAGTCGCTTTGGACAAAAGCATCAGCTAAATGACATGTAATATTTAGAAAAGCCATTTATCACATGTTTTCATTGTACTTATTTGTTTTGTTGTGATCATTTATTCATTACATATTTAGTGCAATAATCGAAGTAGAATTAAATGAAAACTATCTTCCCAACAATGGATGTGTTTTTTTTTATTTCAACCCGTTGCGTTATGTTTCTTTTTAAACATGTATCTGTACTTTGCAGGAAAATATAATGACTGATCAGATCATTTCCAAAACAAAAGGAGCAAACAGAGAGAGAGAGAGAAAGGGAGAGAGAGAGAGAGAGAGAGAGAGAGAGAGAGAGAGAGAGAGAGAGAGAGAGAGAGAACTGCAGTTTGACTTTGTTACGAGTTCCAACAAACTAATGAAATCAATGGGTTCATTAGTTTTCTCCCATCAAACGAAACACAACCTTTTTTCACGTGCACTTTATTCAAACCACTTGGTGAATACAGCACCTGAACACGTGGATGTTAGAAACACATGTTGTCTACAATCTAATCAATGTCAAGTGAAGGTTGGTCTCAGTCCACGAATTGATACATTAAATGTAATACCATTAAATTGTGTACCTTTCGGCATTCAATAAATTTGGTAATCAGAAAGAATATTACAGATGTTAACATTAAATAATTTCTTTAATTGATTAAAGTTACCTCGGGTAACCACCCTTCAAAGAAAGGGAAAAGATAGCTAATTTATTGATAAAGGCTCATGAAAGTACTAAGTAAAAATCTGGAACTCGGATAAACAATTACATTCATAACTATAACCCAAATTACCATAAAGATAGTTGGCTAAGGTTGAAGGATATGAAGTTCTTGACAGTGTAAGGTTTGGCAAAATTCACGCTTGTGCGACATTAATGAAAACAACATTTGTTAAAGAAAAACATTCATTATGAAGATAATAAAGTATAAATACACAACTTACTCAATGTGTACCTACTTACTGAGTGTGTGTGTGTGTCTGTGTGCTTTCAAAATGGCAGCTAGCCACTCTAAAGATAACGGACCCCTTTGGAATGTTTACGACCTGTAGCTGGGGTCAGAGAGATATGTGTGTGTGTGCATGTGTGTGTCTGTGTGTGTGTGTGTGTGTGTGTGTGTGTGTTGGTGCCAGTTAGAGAATTTAGCTAGTTGCATGCAGAATCGAATAAACAGTCTTCGCTTAGCCTAGAATAATTATTAAGCCCAGGTTTCTGTGCTGTTCAAAGTCCAGTGAAGTCGTCTTGCTGGGTTTTCGCTCCAGTTTTTGTGGTTCTGCTGTGCGATGCAGTTGTTGTGCTGAGGTCAATAGACAGGCGCTCCAGTCAGGCCTGCTTGAAGGTTGGTAGAGCTTGGATTTAGAGGAGGTTTCCTTGATGAGATGAGCTACAAGCTGCAGTTGTCCTCCATGGAGGGTTGCGTGGAAAGAGCGGTGTTCTCCTCTCAGAGGGATAAGTAGGAAAGAGATAGAAGGATGGGAGAACTGGGCTTATATTGGCCTGGTCTCCTCATGGGTCATTGGGCCCAGAGTGACCAATAGTGGTTGAAACTTGTGTCTCCGATCGGTTTTCACAGCTACGTTGACGCACACTTTGGAGACTGAGTTCTGGAGGCTCTGGTTTTGTCCCCAGAACAGAGAACATGTGCTCAGGGCTTTGGATAAGGTTTGGGTTAGGGTTAGAGCTAAGCGACCACCACAGAGTGACAGGTAAAGATACTTTGCATTGTTTTAACGTGCTTGTTTTGTTCCACCTGTCGTTTGCTTCATTTAGTCTGGCTTTCCTGTACTTTACCTTTCGTTTGCTTTACTTTGTTTTTTTGTCTGATATGTGTCTGCTTGAGTTGTGGGTCTCTATTATTCCCTGTTCTTTTGTTTATTGTATATAATTTATCCCCTGTCATGAATTGATTCATCAGACTTATTTGGCTTTTGAATAATTGTGTGGATTGTGTTCTCTTGTAGTTATAAATTGATATTGTTCTGGGATTGTTTCTTTATCTTTGTTTCTTTGACTGAACCGTATGGAGCCTTACTGATGTGTGTTCCCTCTTTACTTTACAGGAGCTGAGAGCACAAGGTGGTGGAGGCTGGTGTTTTCTGTGGTGTTGTCTCCCTCCTGTGTGCTATTCACCCCCAATCTGGTTTTCCACTGATGTGTGTGTGCGTGAGGATGTGTGTGCACGTGTGATCATGGTGACTCTCCTAGTGATGCCCCTCCACTTTCACCAGCTCCACACTGGGCAGGCAAAAATTATAATTGTTAGATGGAACCACATCTCACGCTCCATAGTATAATGAACCTGATTGCCTTATGGTGAATATTGGTTGGAAGTGATCCATACTCCCTGGATTAATATTCCAGGGTGGTGTTGTTGACTTCTTCATGATTGGACTATTTAAATGTTAAATTAGATTAGTCAATCACTAAACTTCAATTCGCTGACCACACTTACATCGTGCAAATGTGAATAAACCTGATGAACAATTCATAAGAAATAACACTCAGCCCTCTGCTAGTAAAGTATTGTTAAAATAGGATCAGTGCAGGCCGGTTATACAGGTTCTTTAACTTCAGTATTCCAATGCACACACAAAGGATGCGTCAGAAGCTGATAGACGAAGAGCTGAAGACATGGCGCAAACGGTGAGTCTCCTGCTGCTAATTAGTTAAATTTAGTCTTTGTCCCTTTAGAGTGAACCAGTTTTAAATGTTCTTTGTGTGTGGAAAGGTGAAGGAACAGACATGAGGTCATAAATAGGTGAAGATTGAAATATATCAACAAACTTCTCCTTGAGGTTGTTCACGTAATGTGTGCAAAGTTTTTCACATATGAGTAAAATACAACATTAGCATTTTAAGGCAGCTTTAAAATGTAATTCTATCAAAGAGTTGACAACGGGAACCAGAATGAACAGGATGAAGTGTGTGATCACAGCTGCTTTTCAACAATAAACAGATTTATGTAGATAAAAGTGAACAAATTACAGAGTTCTGGTCCATAAGGGGTCGACTGAACAGAACTTAAGATTTATAAACTTTAACCAAATGTAACTGAACAGAATCGAACCTGAACAAAGACAAAAACAGATCCAACAAAGGTGAAAAAACATTATGACTGATCTGAGCATTTCAGAAACAAAAGGAGCAGAGAGAGAGAAAGTGAAAGGGAGAGATTGTTTTGGAAAAGCAGACTAGGTTAGCAACAAAACAGCAAACAGTAAATGTTATTTACTACTTGAACGTTACAAACCTACAAAGCCATTGGAGGATTTTACACCACAGCAACTTCCAATCAGAGGTTCCTACTCAGGACACGCGGCACAGTCTATATTGACTCATGTCATGTTTTTTATTTAATTTAGTAATTTCATGTTTCTTTTTAGTTTAATGGAGACCTGATTGAGATCTTCCGTTGGCCCTATAAGCAGTGGGCCGTCTACATCGGAGGACAAGAAGTGGTTCATTTAGTTAATGACTGTGAGTGAAGTGATAACTATATTCACGTTAGAATATAACACGGACATGACGTGTATTTCATGATGGCCCCTTCCTCTTTTCCTCTTTCTTTGCCTCCCTGTTCTTCCTGTTTTTCAACTCCTTAAATCACACAGGTGGTCAGTCATCTGTTTCGTCGGCAATTTCGAGCAGCATCAACGGAAAGGTGAAGCGTGAGAAGCTCAGCGATGTGGTCGGCAATGACCATTACCTGGTCAACAATATGAAGGATGACATGTACATGCCTCGTGATCCTTCCATCATAGTGAAGGAGGCCTGTGAGATGGTGGGCCGTGAGCCAAAGTACGACCTTGTCTCGTACAACTGTGAGCACTTTGCTACCGACATGCGATACGGCAAAGCAGAGTCTCGTCAGGTGTGTATCTAATTTTTGTGTTCGTTAACCTCGTTAACTCTTCCACAACAAACTAAGTGTGTAGATGTTGTGTTTGTTAAAAGGCGATTGACAGTAGACGAGTCTTCCTTTCTGTTTTCTCCACAAAGTGAGTCATGGTCTTGAACGCTCCACTAACTGAGAAGCTCTCTCTACAACTCTGATATGACTCAAAAGAATCAAAGAGACAGGATTCATAATAGTTATCTGAAGTGCATGAAGTAGAGATACTGATATTGGGGATATAAAACATTTCTCATAGTAATACATCAGCTGATATATATTGCTATGGTGTCGTTATCAAACCCTTATTACATAAAATGTAATTGAGGCTTGGTTTTATACTGTTTAATTTCAAACTCTACTTTAAATTGATATGAATATAAATTATATAAATAAAGCAAATATATAGAGCCTGAAATGTGTGGGAACGATTAAAATGACCATCGAGAGGAGTAAACATTTTCTGAATGGCTTTCTACATTAAAGGGTTTTATTTAGCTGAACAAAATACAGAGTTCTGGTCCATAAGGGGTCAACTGAACAGAACTTAAGTTTTTTAAATTTTAACTTAATGTAACTGAACTGAATCAGACTAGAATAAAGACATGAACAGATCTAACAAAGGGGAAAATATATAAAGACTGATCAGAGCATCTCAGAAACAAAAGGAGCAAACAAAGACAAACAGCTGAACTACAAATTCCAACCCCCAAAAAATCGGCTAATTAGTAAGTCAGCATTAAACATTAAACCGATAAACCTGTGGCAGGGCTGTGTCGTCGTATGACCATCGTGCTCGTGCTCACAAACAAATACAACAGGAAGCCACGATGAAGAGCACTTTGATCACTGCACATTCACATTGACTACATGTCCACTTTATTATTTATATTTATATTTTCATGTTTCTTTTTAGTTTAATGGAAAACCAGGAGACCTGATCGAGATCAACCGTGGGCCCTATAAGCAGTGGGCCGTCTACATTGGAGATAATGAAATGGTTCATTTAGTTAAAGACGGTGAGTGAAGGGATAACAATATTCACATTAGAATATCACATGGACATAACGTGTATTTCATGATGGCACCTTCCTCCTTTTGTCTTTCTTTGCCTCCCTGTTCTTCCTGTTTGTCTTTTCTATTAAACACACAGGTGGTCAGTTGTCTGGTTCATCGGCAAATCCGAGCAGCAGCAACGGAAAGGTGAAGCGTGAGAAGCTCACCGATGTGGTCGGCAATGACCGTTGCCAGGTCAACAATCTGAAGGATGAAGAGTACATGGCTCGTGATCCTTCCATCATAGTGAAGGAGGCCTGTGAGATGGTGGGCCGCAAGTTACAGTACAACGTTGCAACTTACAACTGTGAGCACTTTGCTACCGAGATGCGATACGGCAAGGTGTGTATCTAACTGTTGTGCTTGTTAACCTCGTTAACTCTTCCACAGCAAAATCAGTGTGTAAATGTTGTGTTTGTTAAAAGGCGATTGACAGTAGACGAGTCTTCCTTTGTGTTTTCTCCACAAAGTGAGTCATGGTCTTGAACGCTCCGCTAACTGAGAAGCTCTCTCTACAACTCTGATATGACTCAAAAGAATCAGTGCATGAAGTGGAGATACTGATATTGGGGATATTATCAAACCCTTATTACATAAAATAGGGTTAGGGTTAGGGTTAGGGTTAGATGAGGCTTATTATTATACTGTTTAATTGTAAACTCTACTTTAAATTAATATGAATATAAATAAAGCAAGATAAATTCAGCTGCAACATGACACTTCACCACTAGATGTCACTAGATTCTTCACATTGAACCTTTGAGTGTGGTTTCATAAGGGGACTGTGTTAGAGCTTTGCCGAGTGACATTCTACACCAGATTCTATTTGAATTAAAAATTAGTTGATCAGTTTGTTGATTGTTTAAAAAATAACGGTTTGTCTCAACTTGTCTCTCGCAGGTGAAAAAACCCTCTTGGATTGCAAGCGTGGCAGGCGCCGCTGTCGCCTTGGTCACTGGAGGCTCAGTTGTCGCTCTAGGAGTTGCAGTAGTTGGGGCAATTGTTGTCTGTGCAGCTCTGATTCGCAGTCGTTCCAGCAGTTAAGAGGAAGAGGAAGACAACAGGAACTTTGTCTTTCACGTAATTTTTCACTTTTTAAATGGATCAAATAATCATTTGCACACTATTTATTTGCAATAAAAGAATTTAAGATACATTTTTTCAGTGTAAATGATTTTCTCATTTCAAAAATATATTTAGGAAAGACCTTTATCACATGTTTCCATTTTTTCATTCCACTTATTATTACGTTCTGATAAATTCTTCATTATATATATAATGTAATAACCCAATGAGATTTAAATGAAAACTAACTGTCTTCTAATGAAGTGTTTTTTATTTCAACATGTTGTGTTATGTTACTTTTGAAACGCGTATCTGAACTTTGCAGGAAAATAAAAGGATGATAGATTTGTTTTTGAGCAAAGTAGATGAAGCAGTGAGAGGTGGAGCAGGGCAGCGGAGAGGAAGAGGAGAACACAGTGATGCTTCTCTTGTGCTCTAGTTATGAGCTCAGAGGGTTTTTATCCTCCGTCGTGTCTGTACCAACATTGAGCTGCATCACAGTCCGACACTGTTCACATGTGGAGCCTGTTACAGACGAGGCAGGTGGAGCCAGGAGGAGTCACACAGATCTACATGCTGCATGGGTGGGAGATGATGTCTGTATCTCTGTGAGGACCAATATGAGTGTTCTAACTTTCAAGTGGAGACATTTGTGTAAAAAAAATGGTATGTAGCTGACAGTGATTATGATTTAAACTTTTTAAATAAATGATTTCACTTGTGCAATCTGGAGAGAAAAAGGTTGTTGTTCAACACAGTTAAAAGACTTGACTTGAATCAGATAAGACAATAATAAATAAATTAAATCATCTGAATGATTAGAAAGATGACTCGGAGTTCTCACACGTACAGAAGGACAACAATTGAGTATGTAAGGATGTGTACAAGTTTATGGCTGCCTGTGTGTGTGTTTGTGTGTGTCGGCAGCTGAGTGAAGGATCACCACACCTCCGCACCCCCATGCCATGACGGAAGAGGCACATCTGTCCTGCAAAATATATAAATATTCATCTTGAAGACATCTTATCATCTTAGGGGGGGGCAGCTGGGCTCTTGAGGGTACGGCCGGAGAGCTCCATGAAATCCACGGCTGCAGAAATAATACAACCACACACTCACCACATTTTGGGAGTCTGAGAAGATGGCTTTCCGACTCTCACCTACGAGCTCAACAAACAGGATTTGTTTTTTATCCTTAAAAGATCACCGTTTGCCAGGAGAGTCAACAAATGAGGGCCGATGAAACCTTGTTCATCGTGTGAGGGGCTTTTAGTGAATTGGGTTGTGTAGAAAGAGAGAGAGTGGGGTGGGAGGAGGGATTGGGAGGTGGAACGAGAGCCACATGAAGAGGAGAGCCAGGAGGACGCGGTCTGGAGGTGGCGGGTCGGACCTCCCTAAATGTCAGGTTTTCTGGATGTCTGGCTTTTGAGCTAGAATAACAGTCGACTCAGTTCATGACATTTCAACCATTAAAGACACTCAAAAAAAATCCATTAGCCAAGTCAAAGAGAGACCGAGCAGGAAAGTGATCACCACACAAAACACCCGCAGCTCATTGTCCCATTTTACAGCCTGTTCTCTGTTTTTCATGCTACTTTTTCATCTTTTTTAGACAGTGGCTTGTTTCACGAATTAGCTCCAGTTACTTTAAGGCCTTCCACCCAACTTCTTCACTCAGCTCCACTCATCATGTCGAGGCTGCCGAGTCGGAGCTGGCAGCGAGGGGGCCGCAAAAAGAAAAAAGAGAAGAGAAGGCTTTGAAGAAGACTGAGCTCGCAAAGCTGTGTTTTAAAGTTGGATGGCACATCAGAGGCACGAGCGGCTACAGTTCTGCCTTTTTAAGGGATGCACTGTATACGCTGAAACTGCAGCATCCAAAAAGGAGCATTCTCTTTAAAGTGGAGCGAGACCAAACATTCGCCGCCGCGCTCCGAGGCCTAATTATCCTCTGGATCTCAAACGCAGAGCTGGTTTCAGAGGAGCAGGGACGAACAGAGGCGAGCTGTGTCTGAAGATAATCAAACGTGACGTGATTTCAGCTGTTATTTACATTCACATTATGGGCCGACGCTATCATTTACAACAACTTTGATTTCCTCTGCTCGCTGTGTCCTTGAAGTTTAAGTTTATGAGAGCTGAGATAGGAGAAGAAATGAAAACGGAACTAAAATAAATGAATTCAGCCAGAAATATAAAAGCTCAGATGAGAGTTTGTCGTCTCATCGAGGGTAAGCTAAATGCGCTTTAAAATGAAATCCATGCCAGATTGAAACTGAAGCTTTACCCTTTGAGGGTCGTAGCTGGAGCGATTCCCAGTTGACAATGGGCGAGAGGTGGGTACAGCCTGGACAGGTCGCAGCGTTTAACAGGTCCGACATATAGAGACAAACAATCACTGGCATTCCCGACCGACTCTTGGAATCATCCCAATCTCTACGTGTTTGGACGAAGCAGGAGTACCTGGACAACATGTAAAACTCAACACCTAACCCTTCTTGCTGTGAGGCGACCATGCTAACCACTGCACAAGGTTCATGATTTGAATAAGTGTCATCACTTGACGAGGTTCACGTGCTCTAATGTTCACGAAACACGTCACTGACCTCAAACTGTTCATCGCTGCTGCTCCTCTTTTCAGCCTCTGTCTCAAACACGTGGTTTTAAGCTCCTGTCTCTTTAAACTGGAACACTCTGTTGTCATTGGTCAACTGCTTTCAATGGCGTTTAAGAAATGTCAGTCCCTGCTTTGAAAGGGGGTGTGTCTGGTGCATTATGCAAATGTAGTGGGTTTGTGACATCACAAGAGCCCGGAGGCGTTAACCCGACTGATGAGGTGTTTCAGGAGCTTCAGGGTTTTTCTGTTGCTTGCTTCCTTTATCACAGACTTTAGGGTTTTTATCTTAGCAGAACTTTATCATCAACAAAAAAGCTTTACAACACTCTTGCCTTCATGAAAAGTCAGATATCATAGGTGCATCGTGGAAACATTACACACTGATACCAGATTGGCTTTCGTCAAGGTTTTGGTGCTTTGCTGGGGTAACCATGGATTTCAACTCTCACAGGAAACCTCCATTTAAAGCGGCCAAGCTGTGGTCCTGTCAGGCCATTGTACACTGTGCCCATGTAAAGCCTGATCTGTTTTCTATAACTGTGCCAAAGGCCCCTGTTAACTTGAAACAAACTGGTTTGAATGAGGCGACGTCTAAAAAGCAAAAGTGTTTTTTCCTGCTCTGAATGGTCACAGAGCAAGAAGCTTCTCTTCAGAGCATGTTACCCGCTGCATCACAAGCTGCAGGGATTCTTTTTCTTCTACGTTCTATTTGGATGTTCTCCAGATGTTCTCTCCAGGTTCTCCAGCTTCCTCCCACAGTCCATCACATGCAGGCGGGTTAAGTCGAAACTCTAAATTCTCCTTAGGTGTGACCACTTACATAAATGTCCACCTGTCCCGATGTCAGTTGGGCCAATTACAATTACCAATGATAACATAATTAATGAAGATGGCCTCCGTGTTTCCACCTCCTCTCACTATCCAGGAATGAAACCCTGAACACTTGAAGAAGCATCATAAGTCATCCAAGAACATTTTAATAAAGAGTACTCTGTCCTTTTGGTCCTTGTCCCATCCACTCACATGGAGGAGGCAGTGTTTATGAACTATAAAGGAGGGGAATGAGATGCTTGTCTTCACCTTTGTGTAGACGTCACGTCGTCCATCTTTCAACAACGTGGGCCACTTCAGTTCAGACAAGCTCGACGACATGTAGGTGGATCAACAAGGGAGTCAAAATCATGAGGTTCTGAAAATCAACAATTTCCCAGCTTCAATCAGATTTATTTTAGAAATCGAAAGCAGCTGCAGAGCAACTCAGAAACTGTGCAGCGGTTCGATGAGGCTGAACCTCCTCGGTGGCCGCTGCAATACGAGCAGCCGGCAGAGAGCGAGACGAAGGTCAAACCAAACATTACAATGCACCAAAATATCCTCCTTCAAATATTTATGTCTGAATCCCCACATCTTCAACATTACACTGAATCAACATTTCAAGTAAGTAAGACATGTTGACTGCCGGGGTCGACGCTGAGGAATCCAGACGATGGACGGTCACAAATATTCTAATATGCTGGGTAGAGAAACGAGAGGCGGCTGGTGAAAAGGAGGGTTGAGATTGAATATATACAGAAAGAGAAAGAACAATTAGGATGCCTGTTTATGATGAATGATGACGTGTGACATGTGACGGGCTCTGTTACAAACGCTCAGCGCCTCCCTCCCACACAGACTTGGAGAGGTGACGGGGGGAGACAGGAACTGAGGAAATGCCTGTGGCCGAGCCTCTTATTTTTCCATGGCAGAGTTATAAGTCTCCCGTATGCACCCCGCCCGCAGAGCTGTGGCCGGCCTCTCAAAAAAAGCACTATGTTATGTGTGTGTGTGTGTGTGTGTGTGTGTGTGTGCGACTCGTAATAAGTGCAAATGTTTATTTCCAAAGGCTGCCTGTGTAAATTATCCAGCAGGGCCTAACACAGGTAGATTCATGGAGCCTGACGCGGGGGGTGTAAATTTGTCACAGAAATAGACTGGAGGTAAATGGTGCAGATTGTGAGTGAATGGGCCCGACTGTCTCGGGAACAGGGATAAATAGGTCTTTGCATCCACACCTCTGCAGCTTAGCCTCCCTCCTCACCAGTCGTGGTGAAGCCAAACAAGTTTACCTGTTTATGTGCATGTGAGGAGTTTATTGATGATTTTCTGTACAGTGTTAGCGTTCAGAAAATCTTCTACCACATGTAAATCATTCAGCGTTTGCATGATTTCAAGTTAACCTGAAGGTATAAATCAAATTCTGATTTAAATTCGTTATAATGTTTAATTTTGCCACAGAACAAACTTCTCCTTTTTGTTGACGATAAGTCTTTGTGTTCTTTCTGATAAGCACATAAGTCGCATCTTTTTAAGAAAAACAATATGTCAACATACATTTTAGGAAGTGTGTGTTTACTGGGATCTGTTAAGCAAATGTACTAAGACAACAACCAGTTAGAGATGAAAAGATATAAATGTGTGAAATGGTCCTTCAACCTCCCTCAGAGTCTGTAAATCTTCCTCCTCTTTGTACATAAAACATCTGACGATGACAAACATCAGACACAAAAATGCAAAAACAAAAACAACAGCTAAAAGCAGCTGTTTGGATGTTTGTGTCATGAAAATAAAACTCTTGTCCTCGTATATTCCGACATTCTTAACCAGCCACCCCCTGTAATTTATTCAGCATCAAAAGGTTTTTTATGATAGTTCAAATTCTTTGAGGTGTTGGGGAAACATTTAGTGTGACTCACATCCCTCCTGCTTCTGACTGGAAATCACATTCATCACGTTTCACTTTATTGGTCTGAACAGAAATACATCAGCTCCACTTCTCAGGAAACAACACACACCAATAAGAGTTCATTTAAATGTGTGCTGTTTGTTGATGCGTGTCTGCTGTTGTGCTTTTCCTGTTTTTCTCCCTTTTGTGTTTAATCACAACAAGCACCATCCCTGAAACTGTGTTTGTGTCTGTTTCCTCTTCTCTAAAATTAAATTCAATCAGACAAAACCAATTATGTCCTAAAATGTGTTCTTTGCATGAGATCTCCTGATTAGGGGCTGAGCCGGCAGCCTGCTCGCATGTTGTCTCCGTGATTCACACGCAGCACACGACATCGACATGCCAGCGCTACACTATTCATGCGCTCCTCTCGTTTTTGAGGCTTTCGTTAAAGATTCACCAGTGAAGTGCTTTGAACAGGCCTGATTTTCACTGTGAGGATGCAGAGCTCAAAGTCTGCTTTCACTTTTTCACATCCTGCCTCCTGTCGCGCTCTTGTGCGGCGACGTTGTGCGTCGGCTTTCTTTGCACGTGCACAAACACTCATGCTGCACGTGGAGGTTGTTTGAATAAAGGTGATGAAGAGTCTGTCAGTAGAAGCAGCTAATGAGGCACCTGCGCAGAGGAGGTTATGTTTTCACCTCTCTGCGTTTGTTTGTTTGTTGGTTTGTTTGTGAGCAGGATTACACAATAAATACCTGAGGAAAGAACCCATTCAATTTCCGGGGGGATACAGGAAATCGTGATGTCATGTAACGGCACAATGTGCTTAATTTACACTGAGCGCCTTGTTGGACACGCCCCCTAACAAAGACAGGTAGAGCGAGATCAGAGGCCGACATTTCCTACACAAGCATTTGACCAATCAGCTGGCCAATGACAAAAGACTGGGTTTTGTTGGGAGGGGGGGGTTCTTAAAGAGGCATGAGGTAAAACCAAGATTTTCCGACAGAGGCTGAAAAGAGGAGCAGCAGCATCGGGAAATCTGAGGACAGTGAACATTAGGTTCAACATTAGAGCACATGAACCTTTTTCAAGTCATAATACAAACTATGATTTTGTGTGGAATATGTTTTAAAGTGTTAACATTATGAGCTGTTATGACATTTTTATCTGTTTCCCTGGAAATAATTCACAAATCTGGATTTTAAAACATCTGGTTGCTTTGATTGATTGAATTTCAGGGAACTATTGGTCCTGGCTTGGTCTTGTTTTTAATTTGTATTCAATTCCAGATTTTGAGTTCTAGTGTCAGTCAGAAATAATAATAAAAAACAGTATCAGATGACAGAAAATCCTATGTGTCACAAATCCACATTTTCTGCCTCCCACCCCTGGGTCCTGTAACTCAGAGAGCCGTCGCTATTCATAAACCTTTTTGCTGCGTGTTCCCAAAAGCTCTTCATCTTTAAAAGAGTGTGTTGACAGGAGCTTCAGAGGCCGAGAGTCTTCCCCTTTTCCACAATCTCAAATTTTCATACATGCATTGGAGTTTGTGAAACAGTTTTGGCGACGCATGATGAGCCTGTGGATTACTGTCATAGCCAACCCCAATATTATAGAATTACAGTCAGACAGAGCGACTCCTGCTGCTGCGTGGACAATTACCCTGCGGCCTGGATCTCAGTGGAAAAGCAGCATTAGGGAGAAACCTCAGTCGATCAGATGCTGAAAAACAGGGAAGTGTTGGAAGATAATGTGTCAATACCAACCAAAGTAATCACAGCGAGGCTCAGAGGGGGTCTGACTGTGCTTTATTAGAAAGTTCCTCTCCAAAAAGAAATGCAACACCGATGGCTTCTCTGCAAAGCGCAGGCAGCCTCCGGTCAAAGTTTACATCGCCCCTTTCTTTTAAAAGCATGAGAAACATTCTTTGGTCTCTCACCAACCCGACTCCGGGCTCTCCGGGCCGGACCGACCTTTTGATGTGATCTGAAAACACACGTCTTCAAAGACTCTCTGGATCTGCAGGAGTCCTCATTTGAAAACCACATTTTCATATTAGATTTCTGAGGCCAAAGCCGACAAGGGTTTGATGGCTCCCTGGCAACTTTCATTTCAACCCAGAGCAGTTTGTTACAGCAGCGTGTGGCGCCCTCCTGTGGACGCATCACGCGCTGCCCTGCAGGGTCACGCTCTGAACACCGAGCAGTCAGCTGCCTCCCTCTGGTGGTGAATGCCATGTTCTACATAAAACCCTGGGGAGCTGGTTCTCTGGGTTTTGCCCCAGGAAGGAAAAAGCATCTCCAGGTGGCAGTGTAACCCAACAAGTGAGTTTTACACGTCGCAGTCAGAGGAACAAGGCTACAGGAGGAAGCACCGCATTGGTTTTTATTTATTCCACCTTTTAAATCAATTGAGAAAGGGATTTGAAGGAGAATTGATTTAAAACTAATAATAAATAAATAAATAATTACAGGAAATAGGAAACAACATTAAATAAACAAATGATGTTTTTTCAAAAACTTAAATTTAACACACCGTAAAAATATAAACTTACTTTAACATGGTACTTTGGCAACCATGTATTCCATAATGATATCTTTATTTGTTTTATTGACCTTTGCGAATAAAAACACAGAAATAATTTCAAGAAACAACAATTCAATTCAAACACTTTAAATCAAAGGATACAAATCAAAGAACATAAAGAAAAATATGAAGTCTGCATGTTGATTAATTAAAATCCATACTGTTCAGAGGGAACAGATGAAGACAGTTAAACAGGAAGTTAACGAACCCACCAGCTCACGTGAAGGTGTTGTCAGATGTTTTATTTAATAAGTTTAATTTGGTTTGTTGGTTTGTTGCTGTTTTATTCTGGTTTCCCTGCAGGTAACTGGTGGAGTTTCAACATCAGCTCCACAGGAATCACTTTATTGTTTTACACAACTTCCACTGGAACAGCACTGAAAACCAGTTTGGATCAGAGTTATTTTAATCCCATCAGCTTCCATTCAAAACACTTCAACACCAAAACGTTTTAAAGGAAATCAACTATGTGAAGAAGAATTCTTGAATCTGTGTTTAAAACGATACTTGAAGCAAATACAATCTCTTCGTTCGAGGGAATATTGAAGATATGGAAGGTTAAGAGCTTGGTCATGGATATTTTACTGAATGCAATGATCCAATTGCTTCAATAAAAGGCTCTGAAATATACATGTACGATACAGACACTTAAAAAGAGATTGTTTAAACAAACTCGGTATTAATAAATCATACAAGAAGTGTAGCTGTACAGTCAGTTCACTGTATACGACTCAAAGTCACACTTACCATGTAAATCATGAATGAAAAACTGTGACTTTGTTATTCATCTTCTTTTTCATGGGTTTTTCTGAAAAATTTAAATAAATCTTTTCATCAGGATAAATGAAAACTGAGGAATGCTTTGAGGACAAGATAAAAAGCTAAAGTCAGGATTTCCACGACACCTTAATTAGCTCTGAAGGAACAAATGTTCTTCAGAGACACTGACTTGTTGCTCCAGGCCTCAGGATACACAACAATAAGAGCAGAGGGATCATCGGGACCTTTCTGACAGCTCACAATATCCTTGCATAACTGAGCTGCAGTTCTCCTCTGTTCAGGTCACAGATCTGATGAATCAAATCATAACATGAACCGTCAATATAATTAATCATGTCACTATTATAACATGAGAAAACCTGATTTCAAAATAGTCGTATTCATTTGTATTAGGGGTATGAAACGTTTGTGACTGAGGAGGAAAAACAGTAAATACTTTTCATTGAAATATAAAATAATTTTCAGCTCTTACTGAATCAATATTTGCTTCATTAAACTAAATCAAAAGAAAGATTAAGAAATATTCTCATGTATTACATAATTATCCAAGAATTCTATCAGATCGTGTATATCAATTAATTCTGTGTATTTTGCTTTTTGTTGATAATTGTACACCAACAGCTACAGTATACATCTATATGAAGTTGAACATTTAAAGGGAAATAAGTTTAAATTCATCCTATCCTTGAATAAAGCAAATGAGCTGTTATCCAAAACTTCGAAGATGATATTAGGCATAACATTATTTGCTCTGTTTTTAAAGGTGTTTCATAAAACAAGGTGTCCTGTAATAACGCGTGTTCTTCTCGTGCACGGAGCAGTTGAGTGTGGTGTGTGTTCCCCGGGCTGAAGTGAAGCTGCGTGTCTCCTGCAGGGTTTCACAGGAGGATCGTCTGGAGCCTCTGAACCAGTCCCTGCAGCATGACCACTCCTCCTGCAGCTCGCTGAGACTCGATTGGCTGCTGGGACCTGATCTGGATCCTGATGTGGCCACAGTCACAGGTTTAAACTCCTCGCACGGCTCCATCCCCCCTGACACTTGTTGCTGCAGCACCGGGAGAGAACCAGCTTCAGCCTTCTCCTCTGGGATTTCCCGCGGGGAGTGATGAACTCCATCGACCCTCAGGCCCATCACCAGCACCAGCACCAGCACCAGCACCACACCTCCCCGACCGGCGGCTCCCTCCCACCCAAAGGCCCGCAGGAGGCCCCGGACATGGCCGCTGTGTACTGCGACAACTTCAGCAGCATGTACCACCAGCCGAGCCTGCAGGGCGCGCAGAGACCCGCCGGCTACGGCCTCGGGGATTACGCGTCGTCCCCGAACCCGTACCTGTGGCTCAACGGGCCGGGGGTCAACTCCTCCGCGTCCTACCTGCACGGGAACAACCCGGCCTCCTTCATCCCGCCCTCCTACGGCTCGCAGCGGCAGTTCATCGCCAACTCACCTGGCTTCGGTGGGCCCGACCTGGGCTGGCTGTCCATCGCCAGCCAGGAGGAGCTGCTGAAGCTGGTGCGCCCTCCCTACTCCTACTCCGCGCTCATCGCCATGGCCATCCAGAACGCGCACGAGAAGAAGCTGACCCTGAGCCAGATCTACCAGTACGTGGCCGACAACTTCCCCTTCTACAAGAAGAGCAAAGCCGGCTGGCAGAACTCCATCCGCCACAACCTGTCCCTGAACGACTGCTTCAAGAAGGTGCCGAGGGACGAGGACGACCCAGGTACTGACCGGGGGCGCAGCGGGGGGCCTGTGGGTAGAGAGAAGCTTCCCCTGGGAACCGCAGACCAGAGGAGAAGGAAGCAACTCACTTAAATAGAGTTATTACTATTAATATGTGGTCAAATTAATCTTATTATTGAATCCAAATTATTTTATCTTTAAAAAATCCAGAGCAAAAGCAGATTGATGCTATGTGGACTTTTATTTTGTTAAAAAATTGCTGCTTTTCTTTAAAATGTAAAAAAAAGAATGACTATAAGGATAATGATTATAATCACAAAAGCACAATGAAACAACAAAGTGTTAAAAGATGATCAAACAACTTTTTTATTTCCTAGAAATCTGTATCGGATTTTAATTTTTTACAAAATAGTGGATCTGTTGTATTTAAATATGAAGCAAGTGTTGTTTTTAATTGTTTTGTGTATTTTATTCTAGACTTGAAAAGTAGTTATTGACAGACAGTTATTTATTAATGTTCCTTTTAACCTGCAGAGTTCAGTAATTTATTCATTAATAAAAACAACTTCCAGGAAACAGAGAGAAATAAAAATAGAAAATTGGTGTTAGGATTGTAAATTTAGTTTTGAAAATGTTGATTAAAAGTTTGCTCTGACAGATGCTTTTAATTTGTTGAATCACATCTTGACTCAAAAAGGCAGAAAATGTGTAAAATCAAGTCCAAAGAATTCGGACGATGAACCTTTGACCTCCAGCTTCGTGCTGCATCACTTCATTCACGTCTCATCTTCCCCCACAGGAAAAGGAAACTACTGGACGCTGGACCCAAACTGTGAAAAGATGTTTGACAATGGCAATTTCCGCAGAAAAAGGAAAAGGCGGTCGGACCCCGGCAGCGTTGGAGGAGCGGCGGCGGCGGCGGCAGCGGTGACCGTGGGACCCACTAAGGTCGAGGATGGCAGGCCGGCGGGGTCGGGCCCCCTGAAGCCCTCAGACAGCCCTCAGCTCCTGGGGCCTTCCTCTCCGGAGATGGAGGCGATGAACGAAAACCACAAGAGCTCGTCTTCGTCGTCTCCGCCGGGACCGACCTCGTCCGCTCCTTGTTTCAACAACTTTTACAGCAGCATGTCCACCCTGAGCTCGGGGGCCCCCGGCCGGCAGGGGCCCCTGGGTCTGGTGAACGAGCTGTCAAACCGGAACATTACGGCCCTGAGCCCGTACCACGCCAACCACGGCGGACAGGACGGGGGGGGTGTCGGAGCACAGCGAGGGCCTGCATTTCAACCGTGGAGTGTACTACAACACGTTTGGCGGGGGGCAGAGCGGACAGTTCAACGGCCACTTCTACAACAGCTTCAGCGTCAACAGCTTGATTTACCCGAGGGAAGGGACCGAGCTATAGGACAAGACCCGCTGAGAGGGACCCAGAGTGCATGCTGGGTAGCGGCTCCTCGACCGTGACGCTCCCTTCGCTGATCCGTTCAGATCAAAGGACGTTCTACGCTTGATTTCACTCGACGAAAAAGAGTCGAATGGAGAAATTAGCACTTATCGTAATTTTTTTTTGTTCCTTCTATTTCTATATCAAAGCTCCTACACTGCTCTTATTGCTACAACTGTATTTTCAAACTAAAACAACCACTGAAAACTTGTTCCAGACGTCCCTGCTCAGCACATTTTGATATTTCGATGCCAAATCTCGTCCGCCCGTGTTTCTGTGCAGCAGCTGAAACTCGTCCAGTCGATTTCACGTGTTTCAACTTTTTATTCATCATCGACAACACAGATCTGCCAAAGTTGCCTTTTGAGAGAGAGAGAGAAAGAGAGAGAGAGAGAGAGAGAGAGAGAGAGAGAGACCGCCATTACCTCACAACAACATCACATGACATGAGCGTTGAGGGTTAACCTGCGTATTTACACAACTTCCAAATGCAGCAATAATTGATTTAAACACAGACGTGATCCAAAAACATTGCCTTATTTTGTATGTCCTGTACGTTCACTGAAACCATAGCACTAAGGCTCATGTAAATACTTTATAAATGTGTATTTTTGTAAATTATAAAGATAGTTTGTGACTATTTATGCTATTTATGCTAATAGGTCTTTTTTTTTCCCTTTTTTTACCTGTTGTCTGAACATAGTTTGATTCAAGCAGACGTGAATGATATTAGCTTCCAAAATGTGCCGAGAACAGTATCACTGAAACCCAGATGTCATAAATATTGATATATATATATATATATATATCAAAAACAAATAATATGCTGTGTCATGGTTTCTCTCAGGATTCAATATGACAATCATTGAATGGCTTTTGTAACTATTGTCTCTTTTTGTATCTTTATACAGGACATACAGCTTCCAGGCAGTTTCATATGTGATTCTGAATAAATATCATGTGGTCTCTATTGTATTGTCATGCATCATATTTAATGTCATTATAGTCTGAATGCTCGTCGACTTTAATCTCATATTTAATTACTTCTACTCAATTTCATCTGAATGCAGCCTCTCACCACTAAAAACAACCAAACATCCCGACGTCATGTCGCTGCAGGCTTCATTCACTGTGGATTCATTATTTAAAATCTATTTGATTTCAATATATTAACTTTTATACATATTTTACACATGTGATATATGTACTGAAAGTTTGGCTTCAGGATTAAAAGTGAGAAACATGTATGAACTTAAATTTAACTCCTCATTTCATACTTTTCACTAAATGATTCGAGATCGAGTTCAAATCCGACTAAAACAATATGAAACCACCTTTGTCTTTTATTCTGTGACTTCTCTTCCTGTCAGATAAGAGATTCACGTGTAGGAGTAATGTTGCTTTCAGAAGACAAACTTGTTGGTTTAAAGAAAATAATACAAATACATAGTTTGTTAAATTCATTTAATTTTAATTTCCTGCCCAACTGTCACCACAAGGAGCCGTTTATGAATCCAAGCAGGTCAAAAGAACTGTTGTAAACACAACAAGTAAAAGCTTTGTTTTAAAGGTCACTTCCTTTCAATGTTTCCCCGAGGAATTTATTTAATTTAATGTAAATCACAGTCAAAATCTGGACACAAATGCTGCACCTACAATTAATGCTTGAATTGTCCAGCTTGATCTAAACCTGAGATTTCACCATGTTAGTATAATGAATAATTCAATAATTAATATTTATACTTTTCTGTAAAGGAAATGTGTCTTACAATTATCTTTGTTGCCTTAATTGGTTCAAATATAATTCTTCTTGTTAGTTTTGTGTGTTTAACAATTAATCCCTGCAGCAGATCAAATTAATCAAATTCCTATTTTGTTTTTTAAAAATAATTTGTAACCCTACGGATCACATCCTCAAAACCATTCACTCCCTTTGAGAGAAGAAATGTCTCCGTGCAGAGTCAGTGTCATCGTTTCTTAATGAGTGTTTATGAGTCTGCAATGAAAATGATCCGCTCTCACGTCACAACTTAATTCCTACAACACGTCCCGCGGTGTCACGGGCAGGAAATCGAACGAGGACACGTCTCTGCAGCAAAGAGAAAGTTGGAGTTTGGAGTTGGGCCAAGCTCCCTGCAAAGACACCGCAGCTGACAGACGTCTTCATTCAGGAGACAGTGAGAGCTATTGTCCTCCGTCCTTCACGCCAATCTGCATGTATCAATTAGGGACTCTCTGAAGATATCCCCCTCAGACCGAGCGGGTTTAAGCGTCTCCTTTGTCTCCATTCTCTGGCAGTGTTTGCCCCAAATTAAGAGGAGGCCATCTTGCTTTGTTCCTTGAGAGACGACGCATCAAGAAAATTCCCTCGGCAAATATTTGCCACCCATCGCGCAGATTAGGGACAATGATTTGTCCATTTATTGAGTCTTCGGTGTTTAGGATTCACACCAGGCATGTGTGCAAGGTACTTAAGTGTTTTGCCGTGAAATTGATATCATAGTACTTTCCCATCGTCTTGGATTTGGCTCTCGGAAGAATTTAGAAAAACGTGAGATATTACGGGAGTAAACGCTTAAAGCAGTTTCTTTCTGCCTTGCGTCCCTTTTATTCAGCCGTGGATGTAAACACATTTAACTGGTAACCATAAGAACATAAATGCCATGTGATAATAATCATAAAACATTGTTAAAACTCTTTCACCTCATGCCACGTATTCATGCAGTCCTTGTTTAATTAATCATGCCATGACCCACTAATTAAGGCCCATGAATTTAGCGATTGTGGCCAAAGACTCAAACTGCTTTGATCTAATTTTCAGATTCAGACTCGGCTGTTTAGAACATGGGTAAATCAACACGTCCATGTTGAATCCCTGCGTGTGAGACGACTCGAAGTGGAGCGGCTCTCTAACCACGATCAAACCCCCCACACCCGACCGGAGGGGTCAAGCTCAGGTCTATGTGCATTTGCACGGGCACTTCCCAAACTTTTCCTCTCCGCCGGACTGTGCCGGTGCCGCCGGGTGAATGAGGAACCCGGCTGCCAAGTGTGAACTTCTCTGTTAGAGGGGATCCGCTGACCCAGGCACTATTTCATCACCATTTACGCCTCGAGCACCGGACACCCCGTCCTAATTTGGCACCGGCGCAGCTCTGACGGGTGGCGTTTTGAAAAGAGGCATTGTTGGTCCGGCTGGGAAGCAGGTTGAACATGGGAGCGCGAGTGAAGAGTGACTGTATACTGTAGGTTCATGTCCTAAAATGACCCCATAGGAACCCCCCCCCCACCCAGACCCAAATTGTTCCTCAGATAATGGACGGGGAAGAGGTGATGCCTCACTAATGAGAAACAGCTTAGAGGGAGCACAGAAAGCAACTGTTCTGTGGTAGCAGCATGTTTCACGTTAAGGGCTGGGGATCAACTTCATCAAGGGTCTCTGACTGTGATGTGAAATCAGGACAGGGCGGCCGGATGGCTCACGTCAGGACACAGGTTGCCAGTGTCCTCAGATGATCCGGCTCCAGATTCTCCTGCAGAAGTTCTAGAGTTTTTGGTTTTTGTTTGACGGGGAAAGAAAAGGAACGTTTGAATCTGAGTGGTTCCACACGGAGGTGGAGGAGGTAGACGTTCAGGTTCACTCCCGTGTGATCCTGCTGCTTGATGGCAAACAGGAAAACTTGTTTCATATATCGTATATCGTATATCGTATATCGTATCTTACGGTATATTGTATGGTATATATTATGGTATGGGACCATGTATACCATATTGTATTGTATGGTATTGTATCTTTTCTTCAAAGCAGAAAGTACAGGTAATATAATATTACACACATACATGTATTAAACTGAGGTTGGTTATCTAAAAAAAAATGGAATCGGACATTAAATCTGACTTAATGTATTTAATGTGTCTAAAGTAGGAAGTATAAGCCTCTTAATGTTATACCAATATATATATATATATATTTAACATTATTATCAACTTGATTCCTTTGACTGGTTTACACTGATCTGTGAGGAGATGAATGGACCTGCTTCTGTTCCATGACAAAACAGTGAAGTAGATGATGTGTGAGTGGAGGAATGAGAGAGAGAGTTTGTGTGTGTGTGTGTGTGTGTGTGTGTGTGTATGAAAACATCTTAATGGGTAGTGTAGGAGGTTGAAGTTGTGGGGCGGGTTGATCATACGGTGTCTCCTGAGTATGATTTGATCCTGGAAGGCTCAATTAAGTGGTTCGTTTACCCCTCGTGTGGAGCCGGTGAATTGGAGCCAGGTCAGCTCCGGGTTGAGGTGTTGTTCATTATTTTTCCGCCTGTCGGATCCCATGAGCGGCGGCTGGAGACGGTGGCTGCTCGGCGGCCGGGGAGCAAAGGGGCCTGCCGGTGGGGTACGTCAAACACACTCAAAGCCTCTCCCCTTGCCGGGGGGGATTATGATCAACAAAGCATGTCCCACACCTGCACCGGCCGGCACAATGGAAACTCCGCGGGCCAATGGAGACGCAGGGACAGACCAGTTATTAGAGGCCCCCACCAATGAAATGGATTACATTAACCCCTTCTGTTGTTCCTCCTCCTGGAGCTTAAACATTGAACTGACAGACTCCACATCCCATTGAGAAAAATCCTGGTAACACTTTGTTACAATAGCTTTATTCCAGTTTATCCAGCAGTGGGAAATGTTGTGTCTCTGCTCTGAGAGTGTGTGACGACTCGACAAAGTTAAGATCGGGTTTATTAACACGTCTTGTAATTGGTGACCATGCAAAAAAAAAGAAAAAACCTGTAAGAAAAAGATAAGACGACAAATCAGAACTTCAGCTACAGGAGTTCAATTCTTCTTCCTGTTCAATCTCCAGAGCTCCCACCTACACCTGCAACCTGCTCCCATTGGACGCTGCCAGCTGTCAATCACACGGTATCCAACGCATACACTGCTCTCTTAATGGGACCGGCATTATCATTTTTCTATAACCATATTTTGTGTTTTGATTTTTTTTTAAGAAGCGACGACGGATACAGGTTTGGGTTGGAGGGTAAGGAGGGGAGTGGGGAGATTTGGGACCAGGAGGGGGGTTATCAGGGAGGAGGGAGTTGAGGTGTTGTCTGAATGTCAGACGACTAATGACTAACGACTCTAATGCCGTCTGATCTGCAAATTACTTTAAATAGTTTCCTATCGTTTGCCTTCAATTTGCTTTATAAATTGATTATCATAATTATAATGATAATAATAATAATAATTATAATTGTTGTCCTGTGTTATCACTTCGGTTGAATCTCCTCTGATCAGAGCTTCAGCTGATTGTCGGTAGCTGCTCTGCCTCCCTGTACGTGCTGTGTACTGTCAGTGCAGTAATGTCCCGGCTCCATATTCTCAGTATCCCGTTTCCCAAACTGTGTCAACAAGTAAACAGCGTTGTTTAGCCGAAGCTGTGCAGTGGTCACATCGCCTGGGAGTGTTTGGGGTTTGTTCCACATGTGTTTTGGAACAACAGAGCGGGAGGATACTCAAATATTTTCAGCGAGGGAGGGTGCCGGTCCCCAGGGAACCCGTCGTGGGCGAATTAGACGGAAGCTCAGAGGAATGTACATCGCTGCCCTCGTCCTCACCCCCTCCCCGGTACTCCCACCGCCTCTGTCCTCTCCATACACACTCACACAAACACACACACACTCCCTCCTCCTCCCTTTTCTCCTTTAATTGGACCCGTTCTCCTGGCACCTCTCCAGATCACACTGTCACTTTATACTGCGTAATAAGCTATTAGCCCCAGCTGGACCGGGCCCGGCCGCCACCCCACGCTAATCGACATGGACATGCTCATTGTGTGCGACTGGGACTAAGGACAACACAGTCCAGCTATTGTTATTGCCACGACCTCGGAGGCCTGGACGCCCACGCCCTGGCTCGCAGGAGGACAAGGAGGGAGGGAGGGAGGGAGGGAGGAATGGATGGTAAACAGACGGGGGAGATCAAGGAGAGGTGAACTCACTCTCACTGCCCCCCCGGGAAACAACAAAACAAACTGTAACACCTTCGGATCAGCCATCTTGCTTTGGTAAAAATATGACTTTCTGCCTCGTCCCAAAACAAAGCAGCACCTGCTCGGAAGTTAGACGCCCAATTCCACTGAGTCGGCAGCGGCCATTTACAAAACGGACTTGATCGGGTTGGTTCTACATTCACAGACTGTGCAGAAGAAAACAACCTTGTAGGATGTTGAAGTATTAATACACACACACGTTTAGTTTTTACCCACGTACACAAGTATGATGCAACTTAAAGGTGCGTATCTTAATTGATTCAGTTTACTAATATTAACCCAAACCCACAAAAGTCAGAGTGAACAATTTGAGTTTCATTGATTGAACGTGAGGAGACTCACGGTGGAGGTGTGAGCTTCTACTGAGTGTTAGCTCTAGTTTCTCATTTGTGAATCAAACACAACAACACAACTGTTTAAACATGAATTCATGGTTAACTGGTTATTTTACCATCTACAATATTGAGGAAATTAACATCAAATGAGACAAAGTCAAATGAATTCCACTGTCATGATGATTTATCTGAACATACATTTAGTGGTGATACAGCCTGTTTGACACATTGGACACACATTAGACATATTTGTGCTCGACAAATACCTGCAGTGTTTGTTTCACCTGCAGATCTTTGATCCACATGTATTTGATGAGAGCTTACGATGGAACCGAGGAGGGAACCTTCCTCCACCACGGGTTACATCTCCAGGACAAGTCCGGGCACCTCCAGGCAGAAGATCCAGGGGTTAGACGAGGCCTTGGCACCGCAGCCGCTCTGAGGTGCCAAGGCCTCCACACGGCCTTGGCAGCGGGGAACACGGAGCTGTGTTTTATGTTGGGGATGTACAGACTTCCCTCTTATCGCCAAGCGTCAATCTCTCATTTGTCACGAGGAGGAGATTCTGAACGTGTGAGGCTGCAGAGCTGATGCACAGAGGAAGTCTGCAGAGAGGAGCCGGGGGTTTGATTACCCTGCTGAAAACACAAATGGTGTAGTGTTGTTTGTCGGGTTTTGTGTCTCTTGATATCAAAGAGGTCGGAGTTTGTGTGTGCTTGTGTGTGTGTGTGTGTGTGTGTGTGTGGAGGAATGCTGCAGGGGGACGGAGGGCAGGCTGAGACAGAGCTGTGAACAGGTGCATGATGGGGGTTGTCCAGAGGAGGAGCCCCCCTGTGGTTCAGTGTGTGTGTGGTTAGGAGTCAGGTGGGGATTGGAGGGTCTTTACCACCACAACCTGAACTACACCTCATCTAACAAACGCTGAAAGAGAAGCGTCCAACACACGAAAGAACTTCCATCGTTCTACTGAAAACGTGTTTGTGTTCATATAAAGCAGAGTTTGTGTATTTTTTAGGTTTTAAAGCTTTTGCCGCAATTTTTGCTTTATGTACGAGAAGATTGAGACTTAGTAAAATGGAAGGATTATATCATAAAGTCTTTCATTATGAATAATCCATCCATCCGTCCTCTCTGCTCATCCAAGCTCAGGTCACAGAGGGACCCGGCCAAGTAGGGTCTTCCAGACGTCTCTCCCCAGCCACAGTCTCCAGCTGGGGAGACTGGGCCTGATGGGATATGTAGTCGCTCCACCGAGTTCCTGGTTCTACCACTGGTTCTACCGTGGGTGTCTGATAAACCTCCAACGCAGAGGAAATTCATTTTGGGTGCTTGTGTTTAAGTCACTACAAGTTATCTGTGTCATATAGCTTTTGAAGGATATAAAGAAGGATATAACATAAGCTAATGTTCTCTGTACTGACATCTGAAAATATCCTAAAACATCTGATTGTACCACAGACACATTTCTGAGGATACAAAAGTTGTCAAAAACTTTTCCTTTTTTCAACCATCCCTTCAACACCAGTTTCTCATATATCCAATTATTGAAACAGAAGCATTATCACACGTTGTTGTAGCATCTTTATTTGACTTTCACATCAGAATCTATCTATCTATACTCCCGACACACACACACACACACACACACACCTCCTGCCTCCTCCCTCTAATCCAGCCCCCTCTGAGCTCAGGGTCCAGGGGAAAGGTTCATCCAGAGGGCGGAATCAGCCTCCATGGCAAACTGAGCGCTGAGGGGCGGGGGGGTATGAGTTTCTATTCGTGGTGGTTTTCTAGTAGGCACGTTGGTGGTTGGTGTGTGTGTGTGTGTGTGTGTGTGTGTGTGTGTGTGTGTGTGTGTGTGTGTGTGTGTGTGTGTGTGTGTGTGTGTGTGTGTGTGTGTGTGTGTTGGAGGTTGACTGGTTCCGAGGTTCCTCACCCATGTGTGTCTGGGGTCACTGCTCCAGGACTCTGCTCCCGGGTCACAGACGAGCTGCGACTCCGTGGCAGCTGACTCTGGAGGGGCAGGAGAAGTTCGGCTGTCGGGAGTAAAAACTACTCAGAAAGTTCTGGTGGGGGGGGGTCTAAGAATAGAACAACAAGCCTGTAAGTGAACTGGGTTTAATGCAACCATCGCTATTACTGCAGCTCTATTATTGTGTTTGATCTGACAGAGAGTTATTGTATTAAATTAAACAAGTATCCAGTTCTTTATTTATCTTTAATCTACTGGTTGGAGGAGTTACCTTGGTCCTAAAGGTCACAATAATAAAGTCACACTTTAAGCTTTATGGTTTGATTAAGGTCAAAAAACAACTTGGTCTTCAATTTATCTCTGCAAGTAAATAAATCAATATTTCACCACTGAAACCAGCAAACTGACCACTGGGCTACAACTGGAGTTGATGGTTCCTTCGGAGCAATTACAGCTCAAGTGTCTTGCTCAAGGGCAACACACTGCTGGTAACGAGAGGGAGAGAGAGAGCTGTTCAGTTGAAGTGTGTCGGAGAGCAACAGAGTCAGAGTGTGTGTGTGTGTGTGTGTGTGTGTGGTTGTGTGTGTGGTTGTATGTGTGTGCACTGTTTACAGTTTAAACACTAGCACAGGGGTAGAGCATCGACACCATGTTTCTATTTGTTATGAGGTAAAAACAATAAAAACAACTCTGTCATCCATGAAACCCCCAACAGTCCAAACCTTCAGGGAAGAAAAAAGATCAGAGATTATGATAATAGAGTCGTAATATTACAGGAATAAAGTTCAGTGAGAATATCAGAGGATCAGCCTGTCACCTGCGTTACAGTGAGGACACATTAATAAAGTTTTATTATAAAAGCTCATCAGCGCCACATCATAAAACGTATCAGTATTTTGAAAAGATTGTATAACATGGTTGTCATATTTGGCCTCGTGTCAGCTAAGTGAAAGTCAACAGGTTGATTTTTTATCAGACACAAACACCAGTTGCTTGTTGTTGTGATTTTGTGAGTCACATTCTCCCAGTTCTCCCACTGACGATACGTTAACAATCTGGAGCAGCGTTCTGTCCCAACAGTTATCACGGCCTCGGTGAATCAGTTTGCCATCTGATTGAAACCCACAGAAAGAGGGATGTGGTCTGAAGACTGTGTGTGTGTGTGTGTGTGTGTGTGTGTGTGTGTGTGTGTGTGCGCGTGTGTGTCAAGTGAAGGAGGGGAGAGAGAGCTGGAAAGCCCCCAAATGCAGGTGCAATCCAGGGCCATCCGCGACGCTCCGTCAGCTCCGTGCCGGGCCAGTGAGGGGCTCAGACGGGGCCGGGGGGGCCGGGGGGGGTGCGGGGGGGGGCGGAGGGTGAGATCTTCTCACCCCGCTGGCCTTCTCCTGCAAAGCAGAGCTGGTAATTTGGACAGAAATCTGGATTTGTGCCGAGCGGCCCAGCAGAGCCATGGGCAGCAGGGCGGTGAAGCAGCCCGCGGCCGGGGCTCCCAGCGGGGGGGGCGGGGGCTGAACTCAGGATGACCAATATGTTTTCACTCGTTCATTCATTCTGCTCTTTCCTCAGATTGCCTCCCCGCCCCCTCCTGTCACTGTACAGATCCACTTCTCTGTGATCAGCTTAGTCTGCCTCCACGCCTACTGATGGTTCATCGACTCCATTGTTTACTGTGCATTCCAATGGGAATACAGTTTACCTCTGAATTGGCCTATTCATCCATTTCTAATTCTTAAGAAAGAAAGAAATGTCATCCTGTAAATAATAAATTCAAAATAAACCATAATAATAATAATAATATATGAATTTGAATAAATAAGCAAAAACTGAAAAAACGATTTAAATGATATTATTTGTTGATATCATAGCACAAACATATTAACACTGAAGATTATATAGTCAATATTATTCATCAGATGAACCTGGATTTGCTTGATGACTGTTCACCGGTGTGGTTTATATATACATTTGAATGATTTACTGAACTTATCATTTCATTCATTACATGTCAGCTAATTAGTAAGCAACCGACACACACTCCTCAGAACCAAGTTCACAACTGTTCAAAATAAAAGCTCTATAACTACGCAAAGAAATGAACGTGTGCTTTTACTCTGAATACTAATTGCTAAAGAGGAAGTGGTGTTATTAATGTTGTCGTCATGATGGAGATCAGACAATCACGACCCTGACAGCTACAGAGGTCACATCTTTATTTAAGTTTTATTCATATTAAACGCAAACCACACAAAACTGCACTGTCTCTGGCAATTTGAAATAGATCTGTTAAGTGTGAAGCTGATTTAATAAAGTTTTATTCCACTTACAGACAGAAACACAGACAGACGTTTGTGGAATAACATAGACTGTTAATGTGAACATATTGATTAGTGCATATTAAAGCTGCAGACAAACAAGCAGCAGCAGCAGCAGCATTGTGATTCCAGTGGACTCTCATCTTGTTAGTGAACACTTTTGTTTTTCCAGTTCATTAAAACCTGACCTGAATACGTGCACGGGCTCCTGCCGGCTGCTGGGAGCTCTGGTCCTCCTGTTGTTATTATTTAATCCACCTTTAAAACGCTGCTCTTTCTGTGCCTCTGTTTTATTTTCTTGCACCAAAACAGAAAAGCAGTCATGCAGATTCACCTGCCAAAGCTTTGTTAGTCAGTGTGAGGTCCACATGTGCCAAGGCAGGCACGGCAAAGTCATAGAGGGTAATAAAGTACCCGGTAATAGAGCAGCGCAGAGGAGGTAATTACAGTGAGGGGTGTCTCTTAAAGGCCTGTTTGTAATGATTCATGGTTGCACAAATGCAATTTTCCTGTCACTCCCCTCTCATCACTCGCTGCCGCTCGATCTGCAGCGAGGAGCATCTCTGCTGCGCTGACATCTCACACACGGCAACACAAACCCATTCATTCACATGAGGTTGTGTAGCTCCTTTAGTACAGGTCTGACACCAGAGAAGCTTCCTGCACAAACAGTTTTTCATCCCACACAACAAAACAGCAGAATATCATTGTTGACAATCGACTGTGTGCGTGTGTGTGTGTGTGTGTGTGTGTGTGTGTGTGTGTGTGTGTGTGTGTGTGTGTGTGTGCGTGTGTGAGCTTCCAGACTAATTCTGAATCCAAGTAAAGCCCAGGATCGCTAGGATGTAATTACTTTGAGATATCTCAGGTGTTTGTTATCATGATACTTGTTTGTTTGTTTGTTTATTTGTTTGTTTTTGTTTAACAGAATCCAATCACATCTGAGAGAGACACTGAAGCAGACAACGAAAGGAAAATTGCAATGTACCTAAATACTTAGTAATGTAAGTGTAAGTATGTAAATTTAAATTGTATGAATCCAAAGCAACATTTAATTGGTTCTTTCAAGGCCCACGACCCGTTATTCAACCAAGTTTCATGGAAATTCATTTTTGCGTAAACCTGCTGACAAACAAACAAACAAAATAACCTCCTTTAAAAAGCAAAAAGTAAATTATGAAGATGGTGTGAAATAAAGTGAGCAAGTAAATGTCTGATAACACAAATGCAAGAAGAAAAGTGTGATGCTCCAATGGAACATTACATTTAAAGCAAAGAGGCAAAACACAAATTTCCACAATTTGGTTTGTCCGTTCTATAAATTCTATCTGTTAGATCGTGACCTTTACTCTACATAGTTAGAGGTCGCCATAGTATTTGATCTTCTTGATAAAGATGCTGCACAAGAAGAGTGAGTCAACTTCAGGATATTCCAAAGTCTCTGGTTGTGTGAATTCCTTTTCTTTTTCGAAATTCCAGAAAAGTTCATCTTTGCCTCTTTTTCATGTGGTTTCCATGTGATGTATTTAAGTGGAGGGGGTCGTCCTCGCTGCCCCGGACTCTTCTGTGATCCTTGTGTCTCGATAGGAGTCTTGACAACTCTCCCGGGCCTATTTGTCACCACAAGAAAAGCTTCTCCGCCGCCGCCGCCCTCCTCCTCGTCTTTAATAACCTGGGCTCACAGGAGACGTCATTCATGTTCAGAGCCGTGCTCCGGCGGGCTGGAAGAGGCTCTCGGCCCGAGCGTGCAGCAGCACACACCGACACACTCTCTTCTCCCTCCGCGTCCCGGCCCCAGCCCAGACCCAGACATCAAAGCCAGGTGGAGTGAAACCATGAAATTACAGGTAAGGTGTCAATTACCCTTTGAAACCAAGCACTCTCCAAATCCAGGCAAGACCGAGCTGGTCCCTGGAATTAGAACAAATAAAGAGGAACCGAGGGGAGAATGGCAGAGGAGTGGAGGAGGAGGTTTTACAGGCTGTGTTGACAATGTGGCATCGGTATAAAAGGTCCTAATTCAGCTTTAAATTACCCCGCTCTCCCCTGCTCACACAACTGTGCAGCCACTGCCTCTTTGGGCGACATGAAACAGAGAGAAAAGGTTGGTTACAGGTCAAATCTGCATCTACACTATTGTTTTTAATCACACTGGGTAAAAACAACATTTCTCCATCCAATCACATCCCTGATCTTTGTCATCCGCCCTTTTCTGCACCACCCGAGGCACATTTCAGCATCAGGGAGGGGAAACCCGACAACACAGCTTCTAATTTACAGGACTGAGATGCATAAAAGTGTTAATACGTCTATTACACGGAGGATCATTAAACGAGATTACAAGTCTTTTCAAGTTTACAGCCTTTTAAAAGGGTTTTAAGAGATGAAAGATTCATTTCTTTATCGATTCTTCTTCCTTCCAGTTCAACAAAAGCAACGCATGTCGTCATCGCTGCAGCTTTCGGATCCAAACACAACAATCTCATATTTCTCTGAAGCTTCCACTTGAACAATATACTATTTATTATTTCCCCCATGAAGAAAACCGTCACTGTGGGAATTAATTGAATTAATTATTGTTCCCAGTTGCCTGCTCCATCTCTTTCTCTCTGTGTGTGTGTGTGCACCATGAAGCCAGTTGACAGCTCATGTGGGAGAAAAAAAAAGTCCAACCACAGCTTTGGGTTACACAACACAACACAACACACACCCACCCGCCGAGCCACAGACATCGCTATCGCCTGGTTCAGCCCAGACGCAGCAGAACACCCACAATGCTTCCCCCCCCTCCCCGGCCTGCCCTCCTCTGCCAGGTGGCCGCACCGAGCTCGGCTCTGGAGGAAAAGAGGAGTAGGAAGTACTCAAACATTTGACCTGAGTAAAAGTACACGCAAATACACAAGTAGAAATGCTCAAAATTAAGTACTTGCTTTTAAATGTACTTTAAGTGATAAAAGTACTTGCTGAGCCCATTTTAGGGGATATTGCATGATTGATGCCTCTGCTGCAGGAGGCGGGGTCTAATGTTGGCTGCCCGCTCTGATTGGATCAGTCGAACAATTATCTCGTTATTGATAACTTTAAAAAATAAAACAGTGTAAACATGTGCACGATATATTGTAAAAAATGTATTGGAGTAGAAAGTATGCATATCAGCTGATATTTAAAATTGGCTCTAAACAACTGTACTTCACAGTAATGAAATAAATATAATATATAAGCTACAGACCACCATTGGTATGTAGCCTATATAAAACAAAAATAAACAGTTTGTATGATGGTGTCTGAACCTTCAAAGGTTCAAAGTCAAGCTGTACAGAATATGAATGAAGGTCTTAAGCACCTGTCACATAGTGTTTATATACAGATCGCAGCTCATACCAAGTATCTCCATGTTAACCTAATGCAAATGTATTACATCTCCAATAACCTGAATAAAATCATGGAAAACCAGCATGTTACAAACTGTTTCTATTGACCTACATGTGCAGAGACACAACTTTTAAATCATAGTTGTGTTTTTGTTTTGTCTGCTGTCAAGCTCTGCATCATGTCTGCACTTTATGTGAATTCTTTTTTTTTGTCATGCATTGTGTAACCGTCTCGCAGTATGCCAGCACCAATTAATGAAGTCAAATTCCTGGTGCACCACCTGCACCTGGCACGGAGACGTGGTCCGGACGCAGAGCGACAGCCTCAACCTGTCGTCCTCCATGTGGACACCTTCAGCAGCTTGTGACAGATACCATGGAAAAGATGACATGTCCATCAGCTGGAGTTCAGGAGGAGCTTCGGGTTACAGCAGCTTTTCATCCTTTACGTTTGTTTGTTAAGTCCGTGCTATGTTTTTAGACTAGTGAGGGTTAAACCACTGAATCTGGCTGCACCAACAAAACAGAAAGTGTAGTCTGGGGAAAAGTATCGGTGGTACTCGTCCATTTTAGAGTGAAAATAAACATTTTAAAATCACATATGGCCATTCGGAGTCTGGTATTGTATCGAAGGTGGAAACCATCATGTTATAGTAAGAAGTACTGCATTCAAGTACAAAATACAACAGTTAAGTATCACTAAGAATGAAAAACCAGCAGAATCTATCCTGCTATATTACTTTGAGTTTCGTAAATATTACAAATTCAAACAAAGACGAATGTTTCATAAGAGGAATTGTGCAATTTAGAACTAATGACTTTTTTTTATAATGAGAAAATCATTAAATCTGATCATGCTCACTAATGTTTTTAGAAAATAATACTTTGATTTCCTTTTATATACTTATATACACGTTCAGATTCAGCCAAGTTTGAGAGCTGGTTGCAGATCACATCGGCCCCGAGGCTTCAAAAGAGACAGGAATATATTTATCCTAATGCTCAGATTCAAACCCTGGTGTTAAGACTGTAAATATAAAGTAAACTGCTGCTAATCATCAATTACCATGAGTTATTATGGGGTGTTTACAAACGCTTCGCTTGTTTAAGCAGCTACCTGTATCCTAATGAATGGTGGAGGATGAATCTGCTTGTTAACACATCAGCAGAGAGGGCGCGGCCGACAGAGCAGACAGCCCGATGACAACAATAAGTCATCCACCTTTTCAGATCCATAAACAACTTCCCATTAATGAGTGCCGTGATTCATTGTGGCTGCGGTGTGCAGCTCATCAAAGCCAAGTGTTCTACGCATGAGTTCTGCTGAGATGTTGGTGTGTGGCAGAGTTTCCAGAGCACCAGGCCAAACATCTGTCAATTCCTCTGACACTTCCTAATGAGGCCTTGTCTGCTGCAGTATCAGGTGGTGGTGCCTCGAACACGCTGGTTCAATACCGGGAGAGGATCCTTCTATCAGGACAGAACTGTGCTTTACATGATCACTTCTTTACAGTCAATCATACCTGGAACAGGTTTCATCTTTTACTCAAACACGTTTGGACTTTATAAGATAGCTACTTACCTTAACTTAAAAGTGTGCAGTTGCTTTTAAGTCACTGTAGATGAGATATAGGATTGTAAAATCTTTCTTTCAGCTCATCTGTTGATGCACGTTTTTGGTTCTAAGAAAGTTTTGAGCACTGGTCGCCGCCCCCTCCAACATCATTTATTAGATAATAATAATTTACTCGTACAATGCACCTGGCAGAACATAAGCTCCTGTGAGCATTCAGTAGAAATTGTTTTCAAATTGTATTTGAATGCTACGGATGCGGCAGCCAGAAAGCTTACACTCTGCTTCTCCCACTCTTCTTATGAGAGAGTGGACTCAATGCATTTGGTGTCAGTAATGCATTTTATTGCTTCCCCTGTTGTTTCAAAGTGTCGGCACGGAGGTACTGTGGACAACGACGTGGGTTCGAGACCCAAAACATCTGGGCAACAGCGTGGAAGCTGCCACGGTCACTTAGACACAGTGAGGCTGCATCTTTCAGGAAAGCTTAGCATTGCTCTGCAGCTCGATGAAGGCGACTGGATTGGCACATTGTGTGTTGTGTTGTTTTTTTGGTGAGTCTGGCTTCAGTTTGTTTGTTATTCTATCTGTGACAATGAAAGTCCTCTCACAAGGAAATAGTAACTTTAACCCAGACACAGACATCTTCTAAAGGCTAAGCAAACCATGACCTATGGCCATCGGTACCAACCACGATGGTAAACATTTACTCTATGCTCCAGTGGGTTTTATACACGTGCAGCAACTATAGGAACATGTGGTTGTGTAGACTTGTTGTAGGCTACCCGTCATAGTCGGTCATTGCTTTGTGTATGTGTGTGTGTGTGTGTGTGTGTGTGTGTGTTGGTAGAGATGGTGGTTGGTGATGGTATTTGGTTGATTAATTAATTGATTGATTGATTGATTGGTTGAGTGACTACAAGAGTGGTTGAGCTTCCCAACAGTGCGTGAACTCGCCCTTTGTCTGGGCCACACTCAGACCGACAAGTGAGTGGTGCTTTTTGTCTGAGTCTGCCTCGGAGGGGAAGTGATGCAACGTCGAGCCAAGAGATTTAAAATCAACACAGGGCTGAAAATCAAAGAGGCTGGGCCTTTGTTCAGGAGAGCTGTGCTGCCTCGCTGACAGACGAGGATGCTTCAGCGGTGGAGCCGTGAAAAAGTCTTAAAAGTCTCTCAGGTTTTTGTCTCCTCGCTGCCGACGGTTACACACATTCAGATGAACTGCAAAAAGTCTATCTGGTTGAGCCCGGTCCTGGCAAAGTGTGAACAAGCTTCCAGCTGCTTGCTTACGTTTGGCTGTGGTTCGTTTCCATTTTATCACTCAAACATAAATTATAGATCGTGATTACAAAACATCTCATCCCTCAAGGTTCGCTGAGTAAAACAGAGCTGAGAACACGTGTTACCACAAGTAACCCCAACAACATCAAGTGTTAGAACAAGATTATATGAATATCTTCTCTCTCTGGAGGTCTGTTGTTGTTGCCCAGCTGGGACAAGACAGCTGGGCCCCGTGGCATGCCATTACATCGGATCCCCTTATTACAGAGAATCCCTGCAGTAATGGAAATAACCTGTCGTCCCCGGCCAGGTAGCTCGACAGGCCCATAAATCACACCGGTGTTTGGGGGGTGGTGCCATGGGGAGAGTGGGTAGAAGAGAAAAGGTGGGATGAAGGGAGGGAGGAGTTTCCTGTGCTTGTTGACAGGCTCGAACAGGACTTGAGCAAACAGGCTCCTCGAGGTGTGAGGACCACAGACAGACAGAGAGGTAGACAGGTGAGTTGACAGACGGGTTAGAACCTGGGACACTGGCGCAGAAAAGTCGTTTATCTGCAGCTTATGATAATTAAAAAGAAATACTGCGTCAACAGCAGGAAATCAATGAAGATGATTTTTCAATAAGATCAATTAGCAAATAAAACTAATTATCAAACTAACTACTTTCCTGAAGGAGCACTCAACCTTGTGATTAGAACTACCTCAAAACAACAGACACAATGTATTTTTCATGTACTAACTTTTAGTTTGGTCCGTGTCCCGCCTGTTAGCATGGAGGAAGCGTGGTTTATGACCTGTCCTGCAACAAGCCACCAGGAGGCAATAGAGACGCTTTGGCTTCACTGTTGGGGGGAAGTCATGTCGTCCATCTTTGTATACAATATATGGTCATAGTCTAATATCCTTAGTTAGTTAAAAATGTCTCAATGAAAACCAAAAATTAGCCACTGGCTGCTGATGCTAACTGTCTGCTAGCACTAGATTAGCATTCACACATTGCATATCATTTAGTCAAAGAGTCTGGTGGCATCGTAGTAATCAAAAGTCGTTCTCAGATCTGTTTTACTCAGTTGGGATTCTGACAGTTTGTCTCCATGAATGGTTTTAATACCTTGAGGTGTCCCTGCTAAACAAACCTGTGTCTGTTTCTTCCCCTGTCTGATTGGGCGTCTAATTATGACCCTGATCAAGTAACTTGGATGGATTCCCTGTGATCTCTATGGGAGTACTGTGGAGTACGATGGAGTACTGTGGAGTACGGTGGAGGGCTGTAATACTGTGGAGTACTGCGCCTTAAGGTGCTCATGCTGCTAGTGTGAACTAGTGTGGAGTACTGTGGAGTACTGTGGAGTACTGTAGTACTGTTGAGTACTGTGGAGTACTGTGGAGTACTGTGGAGTACTGTAGCACTGTGTTGTACGGTGGAGTACTGTAGTACTGTGGAGTACCGCGCCTTAAGGTGCTCATGCTGCTAGTGTGAACTAGTGTGGAGTACTGTGGAGTACTGTAGTAGTACTGTGGAGTACGGTGGAGTACTGTAGCACTGTGGAGTATGGTGGAGTACTGTAGCACTGTGGAGTACTGCGCCTTAAGGTGCTCATGCTGCTAGTCATACCACAATGATGATACTGTGGGAACCAAATGAAGAGCTTCCTTTATTTTCATTGTTAAGGTCAGTGAGAGTCGTGCTTCAAAGAAATCCTATATTTCCCTTAACCCACACAGTAACTAGCATTAAAGCATCGCAGATATATGAACATTGTGATCAAGCCCAGCTTCATTTGAGGTGTTTTGTCTGAGAGGAATCTCGAGCCACTTTCAGGGCTGCATTTATCCCTAAGCCCTCTCTGAGGGAAACCGGCAGGTAGCGAGCACAATGGCACGATTGTTGTTCTGGGGGAGGATCATATTAAGTGCTTTTGATATATTCACACACGTCTGTTACCAGTTTGTGTTTCAGGCTGCTCCCTCTTTCCAGCAGGGCTTGTTCAGCGCTGCGCCCTGCGGGGAACAGGTGGATTCTAGGTGCACCAGCCCACACACACCAGGAGGCCACACCACAGAATGGACGGCATAGTTCAAATGTTTGGAATCAGCCTGTGATTGCGCCTTTGTGTCCTCGATCTGCCTCATTTGCATACCTCATGATGAGCTGGAAAAGGGCGATTATGTTCCATCATGCAACCCATCCGTGTTGTTCTGGGCATGCAGTGCAATGTGCGCTTGGCAGGGGAGCCAGTTTCGGCATTTCAACACAAAGCGTTTTGTTTTAGTGGTAATTACACGGCAGGCGAAGGCAGATGGGACCAGTTTCCTCCTCCTCTCTGTGGGTGACAGTTATTGACAATTGGCCCCGTCTAGCCATAATATGCCAGAGGCAGAGGAACCAGCCAGTTCCAACACAAACACTGGAGGGAGAGGTGCTTCAGATCAGGCAGCTTTCACCTGGACGACTGTAACTATGTTCAACAAATTAGTCCCAGAATCCCCGGGTGTGTGCGCACCTTAGATTAAAAGAGGTTGTGCGTTTCTTCTGACTGACGGGGGGGATTCCTTCAGATTTGGCCTTTTTTTGTTTTCTTTGCCGTGGCGGTGAACGTGCATGACGGATGACACCCACTCCAAGATGCCAGTTTGATGCCTGGAGGATTCAGATTGTATCTGAAAGGAAACCATGTCCGTGTCACGTTCCAAATTTATAATGAAATAAATTAGTAAAAAAAATATTGACTGTTGTCAGTTTGGTTGTTGATTACAGAAAAACACGCTTTAGTTTATTTAGTGAAACCTTTAATCTTCAGCCGTGCAAGATTCCCATTCTGTTTTATACTGTGTGTGTGTGTGTGTGTGTGTGTGTGTGTGTGTGTGTGTGTGTGTGTGTGTGTGTGTGTGTGTGTTACCTCTTTGGGACCTTTTTCAGTATTAACACCGACCTTGTCAGGACCAATTGACTGCACGGGGACCAAAGCCTGGTCCTAACGAGGCAAAACTTAATTACTGAGGTCTCTGGTTAGAGTTAGTTAAGATGTGACTTGTGGTTGGATAAGGGTTAAGGTTAAGGTTAAGGTTAGGGTTAAGGTTAGGGTTAGGGTTAGGGTTAGGGTTAGGGTTAGGGTTAGGGTTAGGGTTAGGGTTGAGCATGAATTGGTCACGGTTAAGGTTAGAGAGAGGGTTAGGGTTACTACTGGGATTAAGGGTTAGGCTTTCGTGTCCTAACAGGATCAATGTGCAAACTAATATCCAGTCAGTCAATGTAATGTGTGTGTGTATGTGTGTGTGTGTGTGTGTGTGTGTGCGTCTCCGCCTGTTGAGTGAGTCTCAATCTTGTGTGAAAACGGTTGGAAGGGTCAGCGCCTGTGAGCGACCCTCGGCCCCCCCGACACTTAGTCACACCGACATCAAAGGGGACGGCTGCACATCAAAGACACGCTGTCACTCACACGGGAACCACAGGCGGCGAGACGTCACACTCGATGCTCCATCCTGCTGGTGGAAAAGTGTTTGTTCTTCTATCTGTATTTTAATACTGAAAAGCTCCTATGACTCTAATTATTATTTCAAAATACTGGTAACGCATATTCTCAGCTAATGTCAGCTGGGTTGGCTCCAGTCGCCCATGACCCTCAAAGGATGGATAACATATGGATGAATATATATGTGTGTGTGTGTGTGTTTGTGTGTGTGTGTGTATTCTGTGTCGACATGGTGAAAATGCAACACTCGTCTCCACATTGTGTTTAAACTAAGTCGTTGTGTAGCAGAGGCCATATCAAATCGTTCCAGGGAATGAGAGGGTCCACAGAAGATTCACTATCAAGGTGAGATCCTCTGGTTTCTGTCGATCTCAAGACTGTTTCAGTTTTCACATCTATGACGTGTGTGTTAATGTGCGTCCGAGTCAAAGTGAGAAACACGGAGTCGGAGGCTCGGTCTGCAGCTGCCTCACAGAAAGATCTGAATATAAATGCTTCAACCCTCCTGAATACCTCCAGGCTGACACACACACACACACACACACACACACACACACACACAGACACACACACACACACAGGGCGGAGGTGTCAGACTGTCAGAGCAGCACCGCGAGCTGCCATTGGCCCCCCAGATCTCACACTTGAGTAAAACAACCGGTTTTCTGTCTTCACTCCGGTGAGTTTGGAAGTTGCAGGTGGTCCCGCGTCCTGCCAAAGTGATCTGAATCTGAATCTGTGTAAATTACAGCGTCTGAAAAACCCTCACATTGAAGACGTGTCGGGACGAGGCCTGTGGTCGCAGATCGTTCTCTACCTCTCTCTCTCTCTCTCTCTCTCTCTCTCTCTCTCTCTCTCTCTCGTCTGCATGCTCACGTTTTCTTTGTTTGCTCCTTTTCTTTCTCTCTCAGTCTGTTTTTGTCCTTTTCCAGTTGTGCTGTGTCTCCCTCTCTCTCTCTCTCTCTCTCTCTCTCTCTCTCTCTCTCTCTCTCTCTCTCTCTCTCTCTCCGTCTTCCTATCCAACCCTTTTCTTGTTGTTGTTTGTCATTATCTGTATTTTCCTTTTGTTTATTCTTCGTCTTTGTCCGAGTAAAGTGCGACCGAACTCCTGAGCTGCTGCAGAACTCAGATGTCACCTTCAGATAAAATCATGAAACATCCTTTATTCTTAATTCCCCCACAACACTGGCACAAAGAACCAGAATATAAACTTTGATGGAAACTTTTCTCGTGGCTCCTTCACACAGACAAGTCACATATTTTCATTCTGAGCTTCAACTAAAATTATGAAACCCGTAAAATCCCTGTCAAACTGTCCTAAAGACCCTGGTGACATATTTAAGTTGAGTTTGGTCCAGAAAAAAGTTTATTAAGTTTTAATATCACCCAAGAAACTAGAGAAGCCTTCAGAGAGGTGATCTAATCCATTAATAATCAATTAACAGAAGAGTTTATTAAGAGTTAATTAAGAGTTTATTATAGTGTGAGACGTAAGGTGCAACAAATCCTTAAAACTTGAAATGACTTAATAATAAAAAGCACTAAAATCAATGTAATGAATTTAATGTTTGACTTGAAAAACTCCCCTTTCTTCAGAACTGTTACCTTTAAACTTTTTTATTTGCTAAGTCTAAATCCTAGGAAAAGCACTTTCATAGCAGCGCTCTTTATATTTTATATTTTCCCAGGTTGTGAGTCTCCTTTGGACCTTGAGACATTTCTCTCTGTTCCTGTTTGCTCAGGGATTATTTATTTCTCCCTGGAGGTAATTACGGATTCATCCTTTCTTGTTTTCTTTACATGTTTTCTGTCTTTGTGGGAACGCGAGCAGTCGGTTTTCAGGCTGGTGGGACTGTCGCACGTTCTCACCGCGCTCTCTGGATGTACAAACAAACCTGTGAGCACTGTGCACAGGCTGGGACAAAAGGCAGGCTTATGGGCGAGGCCAGGAGGAGTCAGGTGGATCAAGGAGCGATGTGGGAAAGGTGGAATCTCCCGAGGATCGTCCTGGGACCACCACCAGGAAGAGAGATGTCAGACTTACAGGATTCAAGCGTTCTCCTGGGAAACATGGAGGCTTCTGACGCACTGGAACAGCGGCACACACACTCTCATACGCACGGTTACAGGAGGAGATTGAACCTGTGATGCTCACTGTTTCATGATTTCCTGAGAACACGAGCTGATGGGTTTCACACACTCTCACAGGCAAATTCAAACTTGCAGAGTGGCACATTTACTCAAAGAGGAGCTGACGTGCTGTCGGCGAACAACTGAAACACACAGTCACAGCACGATAACACAAATGAATACACAATGTCAGATTACAGGATTCATATTTACATACACACAAACATGCACACGGCCCCGGTGACATTTTGTTAAGTGCCCAGAATGTACTTTTAGAAAATCCCCTTGAAAACGGATGCATTCACAGATTCACATGTTAAATGTTTGAGTTAAGTTTTTAATAAAGTCCCAAATTAGCAGTTATAGAGTTTTCAGCTTTATGACTCACTCCCAGGGTTATTATTATCTTGAAGGTTACCTTCAGTTTTTACATCTATCATAAAATAATAATAATATATATATTTTCAGATTATACGCTTTAAATTATGAATCCATTTACTTTAAGAGAGATTATTTCTACTGCGTTGTACCGTATGTGTGTATTTGTTATGCACCGGGTTGTATGCTTTCAAAGAGAATACTTAGTACACTACTTAATAGTAGTACTATGATATTAACATTATAACAAAATAAAACCATCTCTAATAAGCCGATGACAAGAAAGCCAAACGTAATGAATAATGACAAAGACTGAATGAACAATTCTCATCAGTTTTCAGATGCTTAATGTCTCGTGAACATTAGACATTTGTTGTTGTTCATTCTATTTCTAGCTCCCATGCACCGATTAGTACTTCCAATGTGTATTTTTTAACTATATTTGTGCTTTTTCACATTTAAATATTAAATATTGCCAGGTTACGTATGGAAACTACAATCCCAGTCTCTGTTGTCTTTTATAAAATAATATAATATCTACTCATATCACTTAATGCAATATATTTTGATTTAATATGTATATTTGTATTTAAATAAAGCTTCATTGTTCTCTACTGAAGTATTTGATATTTACCACAATTACTTTCTATGTGTTCCTATTACATAATAATACCAAATACATAAGCGAAATGTTAAAATACATACGGTAGAAACTATAAATGCTTATATGAAAACCACATATATAAAAAGGGTAATATTCAGAGCATCCACAGCCCTGAAAACTTTTTACAAAGTGCCTCTGTTTTCCAAAGTGAGCATGTTTGTCCCATGTGAGCCTCAGAGGACGGCAGGTCTGTGGGACCCCGGCCGGCAGTAAGAGGAGAGATTAGAGAGATTACAGTTAAAGAGCATCTCGTCCTGTGGAGCCCCTTCTAAACACCAGCTCCCATCAGATGCTCCTGGCCTGCAGGAGGAAACAGCCGAGATTAGACCTGTTTAACTCTAATCCCCCCCTCATCTGGAGCAGAAGACCACCGCTCCACTGCACGAGACAAAGAGACACTCAGAGGGGACGAGTCTTTTACTCCCTCGACTCTCAGACCTTCTTCACTATCGATCGATAGAAACATTTGGACTGTGCAGTTATTTTGAAAGGTTTATAGAACAGAGACGGGATCAGGCAGCTTTGGACGTTAGCTCCTCCAGGTGTTTACTCATGTTTGATTTTTGGACCATGTTTGAATATCTGAATAAAGGACGTAAAGATAATAAAATGTTGAAAAAGATGAAAGAGCCTCGTATTCTTTTTTTTAAATTGTATTCCTAGCCGTGTTCACCAACTTGACACGAGCAGAGAAACTCAGAGTTTCCCTCTGGCCAGTGTGAGCTCATTAATTCTTTAACGTGTTGAGTTAGTCGGGTGAAGAGCTCGTCCCTGATGAATTGAAAACTTCAAACCTTGATGTATTTTTTAACATTTCATCATTAAAACTTACACCGGTGACAAAAACAGCTTCTGCAAAGTTTGAAACATCCTCGTGTCGTTGCCTCGATTCAAAGTCTTCTTCACTTTCAGGCGTCGCTTCTTTCATATTTCTTAAATCCACTCAAATGGCTTTACAACACATTCATACACATACTTCTCTAATACACACAGGAGCCTTTCCAGGGCCATTGGGGCCCCAGACAAAAGGGACATCATTCAAATCTTTAACCAATTTTTACAGGATCAACTAAACAAACTTTATAGAATTCTTGCAGCTTGGAGATTTCTGGTATTGTGTGGCGTTCAGGTTGTTGCATCTCAAAGTGAAGTCATCACAAACATCCTTGGTGATGAGGAGGCTCCACTGTTTACTGTGCTGTAGCTGCGTCGCTATCAGCTCTAAACATCATTTCAAACTTCCCCCCCCCAGCGCATCACACAGTACTTTGTGTACCTGCCGCACCAGTTGCTCAGTAACTTCCATAAATCACAGCCACACGTCAGGATCCGTGAATGAGTCATTACAAACAAAAAGCTGAAGAGCCGGGATCGTGTGCGAGCTTTAAAGTTTCATTCTGTGTGTTTCGTAAGGTTCCCAGATAAAATCAGTTCTTCAGTCAAACAGAGCAACACACTGCTTTGTTTACCAGCTGCAACTCCTGTTTATTACATATTCATTTCGAAACCATTTCCCTTCCTGCTCTAAAAGAGTTGAGAACTAATTAAAAAACAACTTTCAATCGCTTTAATGCTGCAGCACGTCACTGAGCTGCTCCCTCGTTAACAGGCTCCAGAGGTCGGCCGGTAACGGTTCAAGAGTCCAGGTAAAACACTGATGATCACAACAACACAAAATTTATTAGATTGCAGAATGATGAACAAAACCCCACAAAGTGTCAGAAGTCAAAGGAAAAGTCAACAGGATAAATAAAGGAGATCGAGTCTTTGCAGTATTCAGGAACAGACGATAAGTTTTAAATCTCTTCTTTAAACTTACTTCTACTTCTGTTATCTGAGCTGTTTTCACTTCATGTGATTCCGTGTGTATGTACAAGGATCAACTGTTTCTTCATGTTTGCATTTCATTACTTACACCTCCTGTAACATTTCAATGTTGTAATTGTTTTGTGTGTTTTTGCTTGAAAAGCGCTGAACAAATAAAATGATTATTATAAAAGTTTAGGTATTTCTTTGCAGCCTTTGTACTTCATTGTTAAATCATTTAAAACACAGCCCTGCTTTCCTGGTGTGTTGGAAATGATAAGAATCCATCGTGTCAGCAGGTTCAAAGAAGCCAAATTGTAAATTGCATTCTTCTGTGTGTGTCTGTGTGATGGACCTGGTCATCGGCTTTGAAATAAAACACGTTAATTGTTTAAGAGTTGGAACAATATCCAGGGATCTGTGATGAGCCGATGGCAACGAGCGATCAAAGTCGTAAACAGAAAAGTAAGTTAGTGAGTAATAAAAAGACAAATAGACTGATTGAATGATTGATTGATCGAAAACTCTGCCAGACAGATTCACATGCAGGCGCTGACGCAGCGTCTGAGAATGAGAGGGGGAGGTGGAGTGAGCGAGGGAGGGAGGGAGGGAGGGAGGGAGGAAGAGAGAGAGAGAGAGAGAGAGGAAAGAGATAGAGAGAGCGAGGGAGGGAGGGCGGGAGGACATGGAGAGAGAGAGAAAGAGGGAGAGAGAGAGAAAGAGAGAGAGAGAGAGAGAGAGAGAATAAGAGCCAGGGAGGGAGGGAAGACATGGAGAGAGAGAGAGAGAGTAAGAGAGAGAGAAAGAGAGAAAAAGAGAGAGAGAATAATGAAACATTTTAAAAAACAATAAAGTGGAAGATGACAGTTAACTCACCTGATAATTGGTTCAGTGCCAGACCACACACAGGGATGAGCACTCACACACACAAAGACACACACACTCACACACATACACATACAAACACACACACACTGCATTTTGCATACCTGGCTGGGTGGGCTCGGTTGCTCAAGGCGAGAGCTGCAGTTATAACTCGTTGCCATGGCAACAACACCGATGATATATTAGATTCATAATATTTAAAGTGTAGAAGGGTTTGCTGTAAAAAGTTGTGAATCACTCACAGATTGTGGATGTCCATATTTCCAACAAATCTTCATCATCATCATCATCATCTTCATCATCACATCATCATCATCATCATCATCATCGCCATCATCATCATCATCATCATCGAGGTGGATACATGTGTCTTTACTTGGTTTAACCTATAATTTCTCACTGTTGTTCTCTACCTAACTTGTAATTGTGAGAATATGAGTCACGACTTAATTGTCTTATTTCCCCACTTTACACGAACACGACCACATGATCACGAGCAGATCCCCCCCCCCACCCCCCAAAGACACGAGGCGAGGAGGCTCTGACTCAGCACCTGTGTGACTTTAATTATCATAATTGGTCTATTTTCCGGTTGGAGAACGAGCGTAATGACCTGAAACTGTCAAACACTTCGATCGATAGACACTTTGGGACGTTTTCTCATGATTGAAACTGTTTAACATTTGTTCAGTTTAATGCAACTGCCTCAAGAGAATGTGTGTTTCAGAAATAGCGGTTGTTTGTAGCTCGTACCTGCAGAGGGCAGCGCAGGTTTAAAAGTGAAGGTACCTGAGCTGGAGTCTGACTCTGAGGCTCATAAACATCATAAAACTTTTACTCAGATGTTGCTGATGTTTGTGTTTTCACTACATCCGTCACTTCTGCTGTTTGTGTGAAGAATACAACCGGTTAGATTTTGCCTTTAGAGTTATTGTTGTAGTTAGTTTATGCTTTTGTTATGAAGGCACTGGGCCCGGACACCGGACACCAGAAGGGGTTGATGGTCTTTTACCAGAGAGAGAGAGACATCAGACGCTTTTTGTTTGTTTGTTTGTTTGTTTGTTTGCAGAATAGATAAATAAACCACGTGATTTTGTATTTTGAAATCAAGTTTTAGCTTTGATTGTTTTCCCTCTTTCTAATCGACCATTTCATCTGCGGATATGTTAATAACACGGAATGTTTGGACGGCTCAAAGACCTAATTTATGAAAAGAACAAAAACAGGAAGAGGAATCAAAGCACATGAACATATGTAAGAAAACTAGAGCGGGTGAAGTTATATTTCAAGTTTGATTATATAGAACAAGGTTGAAAAAGACAAGGATGTTGCTTCTTCAGACTTGTTTTCGGGCTAAAAATAAATTAAATATGAATCTATGGTCATTTATGTTATTGAATATTCACGTTGTTATGTTTTTCGTATTTTTTCTAATTTGCTGATATCTATTTTCCATCTTCAAATTGACAGACTCTTCTCATAACTAGTGTCTTAACTGATCATAAAGTTTAACTGTGTTTTGAAATGTGCGATATGAGGTAAGTTCAGAGTTGTTATTTACATTGTTATGCACGGAAACCCAGTTATAATAAAATATACTGCATAGTGTGAATGTTTGTGCATCTTTTATTTATGTGTTTTCTTTAGAGCAAATAAATGCAGAACCTTAGTTCATACGTATTCTATTGAAAACCACAGGTTGAATCTGAACAATGTGGCGGCAGCAGGAAAAATAAAATAAATCCAAGATGACAGGACGTTGTAATGGCAGTTTTTAATTACATTACAGGACAGCACAAGCATTTCTCCATTCTGGTTGCTTTAATTCTTTACTCAGCTGCGGCCGGGGGCTAATGCTGAACCACTGACAGATTCGAAGCAAGAGCTATGAACAATGAACTCACAATACATTTATACAGTTTCAGACCCTCCTCACACGGAGGTAGAATGTTGTCCAATCAGCTCTCTTCATTGTCATGACCAAGATGACCAATCCCGTGGTCTGCCCCAGCAGAAGTAGATCCTCTTTGAAGTACCATCACACAATGAATGTTGATTCTGACCAGACTAGAAGAACTGCTTCTTGAGTCTAAAACCTGTTTCCCAGAGACCCCCGTCTCTGGTCATAACACCTATAGCCACTCTGCAACATCTGTTCGATTGGCCCCTGCTGTTAAACCTTTGTTATAACAACAGGGAGATGTCTCCAACAAATACACATCTTGGCAAAGGAAAGTCACAGATTATCTCAGAGTCAAACCTGCAGAAACATATCTAATATAATATTCATATATACTTGTCATTCTACCATTAAACATATCTAAATATAAAATCTCCCGTCACAACGTCCAGAGAGAACGAATTAGCAGCTACAGACATGGAACCTTAGTAAATTTCCCTGGATGGAATATTTGACCTGTTGACCTCGTGCCTCTCTTCCCAAAGCTCCTCCCCCTCAGATGTAATCAGCTCGACCGAGGCCCATATCTCTCTCCACTGGGATTATTCTGTCCAAACAGCCGCCAACAGGAGTTTCAGTCAAACAAACATGTGTCAGAGCTGAACTGGACGCAGGCATTAATGCAGGGGTGGAGGTCAGAGACTCGAGGGGAGACAAAAGGATGAAGGTGGAGGTAAAGCTGCCCAAGCTGCACCGCACACCTCACACCGAGAGGCTGCATGTCCCGAAATGTACCTGAGTCTTCACCTGGGGAAACTGTCAAAGAAAACAGGTTGAAAATCACTTTGCAAAGAAAAGAAAGGCCCTTAAACAGTAAAATCATACATGCTGATATAGGTGTATGAATAATTCCTGTGTGTGCGTGTGCAGTAGGAATGTTTGTGCAGAAAACAGAGTTCATCTGACGGGTTGGGATAATATTTTATGACTTATCGCAGCTGCAAAATTGTTTCACATGTTCTTTCTGCACATTGGCTGCGTTTGGTGTTTTCCTGTCAGATTTACAAGAAACAGAAGAAGATAACGTCCTCTTCCACGAGGTCAGCTCGGGTTCGTCCAAATCTCAGTGTTGTGTAACTTTAAAAATGTCAGATCAGGACATAATAATATAAATGAAACTGTCCGCTGCATTTCAGCTGGAGTCGTGTTTTTGGTTCTGTTTATGATTAATATTTATGATTTATTCGTAAGATAAGAGATCAGACTTTCCTTAGCCGGCTTGCTCCAATATCCCAAAGATATATAATATCATAGGATAGAGTAAATAAAACATTGCTAAGTCTAAAAATATAAATGTAAATAAAGGTAATGTAAATTAAATGAAAATATAAAGCGTATAAAGAGTAATGCCGATATGAGAATAAAATAAGTCAGTTACATGAGACAGTGAAACTAATTCTGAATAACAGTTGCAGTAAGTAATAAGGATAAAGTAAAGAAAATAAAATATAATATTACACATACAACATTACACTCACACAACTTCACCCCAAATTGAGGGAGATGTGATTGTTGTGAAAAATGAGAAGCTGAGCCTGACCCACTGAAATGATCACACTGAATTCTGGGAAATACAAAGTTTGGACGCAGTGTGTTAAATAGAAATAAATATCTTTGAAAGTGAAAGACGTCAGAGGACATGTTTGATGATTTCCTGTTTTCCACTCCAGGAAACTGGGACCAGCAGGACGGTCACACTCCCACTCGTGTCGTGCTCTTTATCTGCTTGATTGATGTTTCCTCTCTTTCACCAGGAAACCTTTAAAAACAGAGACTCGCTGTTTCTGCTTCAGTCAAACCAACATCATGGCGTCGGGTGGAGAAGTGTTCTTTGCTGCTGCTGTTTTTGTTGCTTCCCTCATTTCACACAGTGAGTATGAGATATTATTTCCTTATCTAATATTTCATCTATTGGCTTGTGAGTAATCTACGTTTGAAATCTTTTTCTTTCTTATTAAGACTTTTTGCTAATTAAGAATTATGTTTACTGACTTTGTAGTTACCTCAAAAGCTGGAGCTTCTTCTTAATCAAATCTCAAAACATATTTTTATGATACAAAATTGCCTGATTTTGCCTCGTCATACTTTTTATTATTTCAATGAGGGCCTCTTTGCTTTTATTTCTGTCCCACATGTACAAGTTGTAGTATTTCTATCCTTTCTTCCTATTATGACAATATTTTCATTTGTTTTTTAGTTGAAGTATTATTATGATATATTATATTATGATTGATATATCAAACCTGTTGCCATGGAGGTCGTTGTCTGTTGGTTTTTGTTTGTAGGTTTTTATTTGTTTGCAAGATTTTGTGAAAACCTGGTGAAGTGATTGGGCCTCGGCCGGAGGAGAGCACTTTCAATGTTGATGCGAACGTAGATTAAAGAGCAAATACATGAATATAATATAACATTTTTTACTATGATTTATTAGTTTTCAGACAACTTCCTCATATCTTTATATTTTATATTTCCACTATAAAAACTATAAGAGCATGAGTGAGATCAGCCTTGGTGGAGGAATCTGCTGGGAGCCATCACAATGTGACTGAACCTTTCCACACGCAAAGATAATTGTTCAGGTGTCTTTGACTTTATCTCCTGTGTTTGTGCGTTTTTGCTCATTTCAGGCGAGGGGATCATTGGGGGCAGAGAGGCATTGCCCCACTCTCGGCCTTACATGGCCTCCATCCAGGTGCCAGAGGGGGAGAACCTGAAACATGAGTGTGGGGGGTTTGTGGTGGCAGATCAGTGGGTGATGACGGCAGCTCACTGTCTCTCCACCGGGTGAGGAACCTTCTTCCGAGCACGATAAGTGTAGTTATGTGGGAATAACTTTGTTTTGAGGATTATTTAAAGCAGTAATATCACTGGGCTCTATTCACAGTGCTAACGGGAGGAAGGTCGTGCTGGGTGTCCATTCTCTGAGTGAACCTGAGGGAACAAAGCAAACCTTTGACATTTTGGAGCTTTACAACCACCCAGACTACAGCCAGTCAAATTACGATAACGACATCGCTCTAATTAAGGTAAGTGGTGTATTGTGTGTTGGTTGTAAAGTCACCACCATGGAGAGTGAGTGGGAAAGGTCGATCTCATGCGTGGTTCCTGCAGCTGGATCGTCCGGTCAACGTGTCCGAGGCTGTTAAACCGGTGGAGTTCCTGCGGGTGGGGGGAACAAACCCCGGCACCGGTGCAGAGGTGGACGCGGCTGGCTGGGGTTCCCTGGACGACCTGGGCTCCAGACCCGACAAGCTCAAAGAGGTGGCGGTGGACATGTTCAGCTCCACTCGCTGCAAACGCAGTGACTACTACGGCAGGAAGTTCACCAGCAACATGATGTGTGCGCACAGGGTTTGTCCAGATCCCTGTGATCAGCCCTTCAGGAAAGAAGACACTTGTGATGTAAGCTTTAGCTCCTACAGAAATGTCAGAAGTATGACACTGCTTATGTTTTATAGCAACACTGTGCAACTTTTACCCAGCAACAGCGCCCTCTGCAGCCACACATGGGGATTAACTCTGTGAATCAATGAACAGTGGATATTGCCCATGAACCAGAAGAGCTGCAGCGGTAACAAAAACAACAAACTCTCGCTGCGTCTCTATTTGGATGTTTAGAATTCTTCGTTTCCTGCTGATTATTGGAGATAAAATCTGTTTTTTAATAACTTCTGAGTCTGTTTAACTGATCTCAGTTCAGCTTCAATCTTTAACTGGAGTTGCATGTGACAGTTGAAGCTGAGACTCTCAGTCAGTTCTTATCACAGGAGATGGAACCCACTCACCAGAGTTACAGAGAACAGACGCTCAGGGAGTGAATGTTCACACTCAGTTTAACAAATCTGCTGTTTAAAGGTAAATAAAAGTTGCATTGTGCTGCTTTAAGCAACCTGGGGTCCCCGTCGTTCTCTCAGTGAAATGTTTGACCCTTAAAACGTCCTGATTGTCTCTGTCTCGTCCTCCAGGGAGACTCGGGGGGGCCTCTGCTCTACAATGGAGTTGTGGTCGGCGTCACTTCCAACGGGGGAAAGAAGTGTGGCCAAATTAGAAAGCCTGGAATTTACACCATCGTCTCCCACTACACTGCATGGATCGACGACACCATGTCCCTGCAGCCGAGTGCAGCACCGGACCAGAGCAGCTAGACAGAGCACAGCCGAGACCTCGTACACATGCTTTATATTGTTTAGCAGGTTTGATACAGGCTCAAGCTATTCAAAGTGTTTTACTATATGAAGCTGAGGTGTGCATATAGTTTGTCAGTAGAATGCATGACTCTAGAGACATCATTCCCAGTAAGGCAAACATTCAACAACCACCTACACAAGCATATTCACATGAATAATATCTTGCTCACTTGTGTATGAAGGAATCATTAAAATACATACAAGAAAATAAATATCCCATATTTCATACTTTTCTGGTGTTTTATTTCAAAGTTTTTTACAAATGTTTACTTTTACATCCTCTGTCATAACCTTAAATCTGAAGCTCTTGCAAGAACAGGTCATGTGATGTCAGCCAATCAGAAGAGGAGCTCACAGCCTTTCTCCTCTGAAATGAAGCCCCTGAAATAAACACAAGTCCCTGTGGCAGACAGGGAAGTGTATAATAACACATTTATGTAATTCAACACAATTCGAAAGGAAAACTAATTTTAAACACCAAATCAAAAATGGTCTCAGATATCAACCTCTGAAACACTTCACTGATCTTTAATCAGTGATTTAGCTGTTGGAATAAAAACGTAATATTTGATAATAATGATGGATGCTCTTATCATAGTGTGTAACTGCATCTCCCCCTAGTGGGAGAAGCTGCAGCAAAATCCCCAAAAATATAATTTGATTTAATACAAAAACATTTATTATTTTTTGTACTTTTGCAACTCAGTACTCTCTTCACTTGTGTACTTCTTTACATGATATCGTGCTGTATGGCTCCACTTCTATGAATTATTATTACTATTGAATTATTGCTGAATCTTATCGATCACATGCAGAGATAAAAAAAATGTGACCTGCGAGTAAACAAAGAAAAAATTATTTCAGAATTGCAAAAGAATCAGAAAGAAAATAAAATTAATATTGATTTCGTAGATAGTTGGTCACACATACACATACACACACATTCACCTACAACATACACACACACTCACCTACACACACACTCACTTAGACACACACACACACACACACTCCTACAGTATCATATACACACACACTCACTCAACCACACACAAACACTCACTCATTCACACTCACACATTCACACACACTCACTGTCTCTTTCACATACACACACACACACGCACAGACACGCACACGCACACACACACACACACACACACACACACACACACACACACACACACACACACTCACACATATTACAGGGGAATTGCACCATCACCCCGAGCAGCTGCGCTACTGATGCTGTCAAAACAGGACTGTACCACTCAGTAGAAGGGGCGGGGGGTATCGTCCTCTCAGCTCTAGTTGGTAAATCCCCTGAATGACTCACTCGACCTGACACAGAATTAAATATTAAAAGAGATAAAAAATGAAACTTGTAATAAACTCATAATTAAAGTTTCACAGTGTCGGTGTTTTCCTCCGAGGTCCCGTCAGTAGAGCCTGCCCCCCTTCTCCCGGATGTGGACGTGTCCGCTGTGTTGTGTGTTCTCCGGGGTGATGGAGGAGAGGATGTAGCCGCTCGGGCCCGAACTCATCTTCTGAAAAACACGCAGCGTTCATTCGGTTTTTAAAAAGCACCGCGAGCTCGCGACACAATGTCCGGTATCAGGTCCGTGAACGGGAGACTGTCCGGGATCAACCCCGCTGTCAGGTGACGTGACGGGGGGGTCCGTGCGGGGCTGTGATGGGCGAAGCTAACCGGGCTAATGCTAACCGGGGATGCTAGCCCGGACGGGTTAACGTCGGTTAGCCGGGAGCTCGTTGGCGTTACCATTAAAAATAAGATGCTAACGCTAAGACACACGTTTAGTTGTTTTATTTTTATTTATTTTAATCTGCTGCTGAAGCGATGTTCATTTGTCTGTGTGGTTTTAATGGAGCGACCTGTTTGTCTGAGGCTGTGATAAAAACCCAGCAGTGGTTTGAAATCACATGATATGGAAGATATTCAAATAAATGTGATTCTTTTAAAATATATTTATATTCAGAGAGGCATACACATACAATATAAAGAGGTGTGATCCCTTTATTTAGGTTAATAGTACAGTTCAGTGTTGAGTTAGAGTCAATGGGACACATGACATGATAATAAGCTGTTATAATAAATATATGAAGACATTTTAATGGTAATAGTAGATTCATATGAAATAGAAGAAGCAGTAAAATATACTAGAAAGAAGTGAGACGTGTTAATCTATTGTAATTATACAGTTTGGTGTTTGTTTGGAGTCAATTGGTCACATGACATAAAAATATAATTAAAAACGTCATCTTATATGAAGAATATGCTAAAAGTCAATGAAAGGATAATAATTCTAGGGTAATAATATCTGATATTATTTATAGTCAGTGGGTCACATTAAAAACAATGGAGGTGTTTTCTCTTATTCAAATGTGAATTTACATTTGGCTCCTATGTGGAAGCTCCATGATCAGGAATGAATATCAAATATCCAACTCAACACTGATATCACAGAAGTCATTCCTGCAATAAATCCTGATTATTAACAGTTTTAATAATTGTCTATTGTCTCATAATCTGACAATTGTGTGACTTGAGATAATGGTCGCACCTAGCGTGATACTAAAAGTCACCTGAAGTTTGAGAGATCAAATTAAACTACATTTAAGCTCCAATGTTGTTGAGGGTGAATAAATGTGTTGGTAATTTCTTTCCCCAGTAGATTACTGCTGGTTCTAAAGTATTTGTTATATTTTCCAGTTGCTGTCGCATGCGCCAGGTCCAGTCTCTTCTCTGCGAGGGAGGTGCCACCGCTCCTGATGGCGTCCTGTGCTCTCTTGGTACGTTTGTTGTTTTTCTTTCACCTTTTGTGTCTCTACTGGACCTGGTTAACTGCCCTGGGATCTGTTGAGTCCTGAGGAAACTATTTATAACAGATGGGCGGATACAGGAAGTTATGAAGGGACAAAACTATAAACCAGCTAATGAACATCAGTGCAACGTTTCTGTGTGTTTCAGGAATTGACAGCAGATATAATGGGGGGTGCACTGAGCTGGCGAAATACCTTTTCTACGGACTCTATGAAAGAAATCCGCTGAATCTGGATCACGCCCTTGAGGAGTTTCCAGAAGAAATGCTCGATGGTAAGTTCACTGGATCGTCAATCATTTATTTAGTGTTTATTCACTCAGACTCACAAAACTGCTCCCCTTGACAGATGTGATCCTGCTGATCAAGGCCGAGTGTGTTCATCTGTACTGCAACCCACTGAACTACAGTTACCTGTTGCCCTACGTCTCCCACTGGAGGAACCTGCATCTGTACTGCATGACAGAGGCAGAGGTAATTCACCTTCTCCCTTCATCTTGCTGTTAATTATACTTCCTGTGTGCTTGATTTACGAGTAAAAACTTTATCAAGGGTATTTAGGCCTGTTGATACTTCCACTTGGCTGCAGTTTTAACCCTTGCAGATTAATATCCATCTTTTGCAAGCACTTGTTTACGAGTCAAGTCAGTTTAGGTTGTTTTCTAGCAAATAGAATATAGAAATACACCAGATATTTCCTGAGCACATGGCTGGATCACCTTAGAGTGCTCATATCGCTTTGAAAACTCACATAGATCAAGTAGTTTGTAGTTTTGATTGTTATTCCTTTAGTAACTTGCACATCCCTGTACTTTCCCCACCTCTGTTCCCAGTATGAAGATGAGGAAGCTGCTGAGGAATTCAAAATCTCCAGCTTTGTCAGGATGGTACAGGACTGCCATCGCATCGGAGTACCGTTCAGCTCCCAGGGTACCTTTTATCACCTTTTAATCACCACAGTGTTTCCACGGCTAACACATTAAAGGGATAATTAAAAGTCTTCAAACAGTAATTGCATGACATTACATATCACTGTCAGTGTCTTAATAGCTTGTACTTACTGTGTAATTACACCAACCGCCCATGTAATTACTCTTTATTTACTGTTTTTTAAGGACACATCCAGAAGTTTGATATGTTTATGGTGGAACAGTGGCCCCTGATTCAAGCATTTGCCTTGGAAGGCATCGGTGGAGGAAGCTTCTTTACCATCAAATACAAGGTTCGTTTAAACATGTGACAAATATGTTTGCTTGGCTCTGAGGTTTGAAAAACATGTATCAATTGGTTTGACAGTTGTTGCACTGAGCTCCTTCTATGTGCTTGTTTTATTCACATTGTTTATTTCTTTTTTTCTTCCAGCTTATAGATATAAGTGAGAAGCTTTGGCAGGTGTACACCAGACTGGACCCAGTGTCTCTGGACAGTCTACTCGCTGAGGTACTGCTGACTTAGTTGATTCATCTGCTGATTTAACCTGATCATTGATAATTCCATTATCAATAAATGATTATTCAGTCAGTCAGTTGAAAGAAATTGAACTTTTTGCCTTTTAATGATTCATTTTTTGTATATTAGTAAAGCTTAAACATTTTAAGACATCAGTTGAGACAGAAACAACCACAACCAATGATAGTTTGATTATATTTGGCCTTGCATGGATCATCTGCCACCATTTATCATACTTGCTATGCAAAGTTGAACACAACCATATATGCTATTCATTCTAACGTTGTTTATTTTTTTAATCTTAGGACTTGATTAACTTTGAGAAGCAGTGGAGTGGCTTTTTCTCCAGCATGGACCTGGAGAGTCATCTGTCCATCCTGGAACTGTCTGAAGCTCAGGCAGGGGAGGTGAGTTTATACCCCTCAGAATCCTACATGATAATCATATATATATTATTTCTAAAATGTCTTATAAACGTCAGGAGAAAATATAGTACCTAAATTAGATAATAAGTGTTTTAATGTGTTTTCTCATGAATCTACAGTCATTCCGTTCGTATTACTCTCACGGACTGATCTCCAGCAACATCACAGATAAAAGGTATTGAACATACGGAATAAACTACAGTTTTATTGTCTTGAAGTTTGTGTGAAGCAAAATACTATGGCTCAATCAAACGATTCTTTGTTTCAGGAAAAGCCAGCAGCCCTTTGTGATGTTTGGGAAGCACTCGTCGTCAGAGGACCTGGAGAACGATTCCTTCAACTTCCCTTCAGAGAGTCATCAGGTCCGCAACACGGGGCCTCAGGGTTCTACAGCCACACACATGGTGAGAAGCACGGAGAGGAGAGCCACTGCAGGCTGGTACTCAGGTGGCGTCTGAAACAGGAGTGTTTGATAAACTGAGCAAGCTAACACTGTGAAATCTAGAATGAGGAAAGAATCTCATTAAATGAACCTGAAATACAAACACAACATGTCTCCATTAAAGCCAGATGCAAGCCTGCAGCGCCACCTGGTGGAGTGTTTTATTACAACCATCAGACAGTGATGTACCGAGCAGTGTTTTGACAAATCCTCTTGAGCCCGTCAGGCCTGGAAACATGTGTTTGTTAGTCATATGTCTCCTGTGAATAGAGTCCTTTAAAGACACGTGTTTCTTGTCCATCAGGTTCTGCAGTGTGTGGCTCCTAAAGGACCCTTAGCCTGCTCCAGAACCTACTTCTTTGGGACGACCCACTCTCCATACCTGGGTGAGTTTTAACTGCATTTATTTACTGTGTTTTTCAACTGTGTATTTGTAAAATGGTGATCGTCTTTAGAGTACATTTAATTTTCATAGGATTTAAAGTCTGAACTAATCCCATAATTTGCATTGCTCTTTATTTCAACCACAGGAAATCAAACTAAGGAGCCGAAGAAAATCGAAGTCTTGTAAGTGATTTATATTTTTAGATAACATTTATAGAGATTAAATGTTTGAGAATATTGGAATGAGAGAGTTTTTCTATTTTTCAGACTTTTATCACAGATTTATTCAGCTGCCGTTCAAGCCGTCCTTTCAGGAATCAAGTGCTACTCCTGCACCTCGAGTGCCACCAAAGTAAGAAAACAAACCAAAACACCCGTTTTAACATTTGTCTCACAGCAAGTACAATCCCTCATAGAGACGTGTTTATTATTCCAGGCCAAGGATGTAGCAGAGACCACTTTCCTCGTGGCGTTGGACTCGATGAGTTTAAGCCAGTACCGCAGTGTTCTCAGGTACAGATTGATTTTTCGTGGTTTCACTGTTGTTCTCTGTGTGAGACGTTTAGCCAAGCGTGGAATGAAATGTATTGTTTGAATCGCACTTTGATTGTGTGTTTTCTCTCCTCAGGTCCAAGTGTGAATTCAGCATTCAAGCCGTGAACAAGGAAGGGAGGTGTGTGTGTGTGTGTGGACGTGTCCTGCTAGGTCATCTGTTAAGCCCCTGTGTTGTCTGCACGTCTCCTTCACGTGTCATTTGAAAGTGAATCACAGTAATTTATCCTTTTTGTTGCAGGATCATTCCTCTGACTGACAAGCAAAGCCGTTATGTATTAAAAACAGTAAGTTAGAAACATTGAAAGTACTTGTGTATAATTTTCTACATATTCATCCTCACTGATTGTACTTTTTTTGAAGGCCTCCATGACCGTCCACGACATCCCCGACCTGCAGAGCAGCAGAGGCGACCTGGGCTCAGTCGTCTTCTCCGAATCCTTCTTAGAATCCAGCATCAATATCCAGCAGAAAGGTGCGATATGGATTCAACTCAGTGCAACTAGAATACTTGACTGTTAACAGGAGGCTTTTTTGAAAACAACAGCGGAGTCGTCTAAAAATAGACTTCTTCCTGCCCTGAGGATCATGATTGTGATTCATCTTCCACGTTTGTCCTTCTGTGGCGCGTGTCGTCTGTTTCCTCTCCTGCAGATGGCACTGTGTCCTCAGACAGCTGCTACACCATCCTGACTACCACCGTGCCTCGCTATGCCTGCTGGCCGGTACGTGCCCGGCTGAAAATGAGATGTTTATTATAATATTGTCAAGAACACGACCATGTTTTTGATCTGGAATAATTACTTTGTCTACATTACAAATACATAGCGTTGTTTGTTTCTGTTTTTTTCAGATGGAAGCGGATGTGAAGCAATCTGAGCAAGCCCAGCATCTTACGAAGGTAGAATCAGAGGCTTTATTTTCTCCCTCCACACATACCTGTCTGCCCCCGAGTGTTGTACGTATGAGTGTGGTGTGTAACGACCCACAATATGTGTTTTAATAGAAGGAGGAAGGCACTTGTTTGGGAACTGCTCTGACTGTGGCAGATGCTGCATATGCTTTCTCCAGCAGCCAGCTCTCCACGCCTGAAGAAGGTGACACTCTCACTTGACTCAGTTTTCATACTTCCCACTCATCTTATCGTACGATACATGACATAGAGTTGTGATTCCGTGTAATTTGTTTTTTATGGCTTGTCTAAATATAAATTACAGGAAAGATCGTCTTCTTCTCCGAGGGAATCCTGTTCGTCCATTCTCAGTATGGGAGCATTACTCTGTCCAAGGATCACATCAACACCATCAAGTTCTATGACCCGGTATGTGTGTGTTAATAATGTGACTGGATTAGTTTTATATCTTCAGTTGTTTTCTTGTCTATGAACCCATCTCTACATTAACTCTTTAATTATGTGTCGTCTTCTCACCAGGACTCCAGCGCGGTGGCTTCTCTCTTTGTAGAGTACGACAGCAGTTTCCTCCCACACCTCCCATTCCCTCTCCACAGCTCGGACCAGTGTCTGGTCTTTGCTCTGCAGCCGAGGTCAAAGAGTCACAGGGCCTTTTATTCCAAGGTAAGACCTTCGGCCAGTGACCTCTGACAGGGATCGTCTGAGGGGAGCTGATTCAGAACCTCATCACGACCATATAACATGAATCAAAGGATTTCTTGATAGGAGTGGTGATCACAGTAAATATTGGAATAGTTATTACAGCATTTATAGTATTTCAGTCCGTCTATGACTGAAAATATTTATTCTCATTATGAGTGAGGCATTGTTGAGATAAAATATATGTTTTGGTTTTTTCTTTTGGTCCTTGGATCATCAAATCTAAATGTTATTTTCCTACTTACATTTCTTATTCTACATCTCCAGTGGTTTGACCCTTGTCTCTATTCTTGTGTGCAGGTTTTCTCAGTTTGGCAAAGCTCTGAATCTGGACTCACTCTGCAGCTGCTGGACCAGGATCGACTGAGCTGGACCCAGAAAAACATGTAAGGCTGCACAATTATATTTCAAACTAAGATCTTCTGATCTGTCTTAACATCAATCAATCCCTTTAATAATTAAACAATTGCATTTGATCTCTTTTTTGATGTCAGGCACGCCCGACTCCAGAAGCTGCACAACAGTCAGGAGCCTCCAGTGGCCAAACGCAGAGGCAGCCTGAAGACTTCATACTCTCAGCTGCCAGAGCAGGACATGTTAGTACACAGAGCAGTCTCACACTCAAGTCCCTCAGGGTTGCACTGAGAAAGTAATAAAACCTGATGCTGCCACAGGTATTGCTTATTCATCAGTACGTATTCCCAATATAGTATTTAAGCCTGTGTTCCTTGACGCAGAGTTTTTATCAGTGCTGACCAGCCACTCTTGGAAGGTGTATAGAAGATAATGTAGCCTCATTATCTGGCCGAAAATACGCAGCGCACACACTCTATGACTATGATCAGTAAAGCTGGAACAAGGGAGCATGGGAAGGCACTTCTTGGCAACTTTTTAGTCCTCCCAAATCGCTCCTAAATCTGTCACCGGGTATAATTAGACGTCCAACTGTTTTATGTACTTGTACCCAGAATTAACATACTGTACAGTGCTTATGAATTATAGCTGCTCCCCTTTGCACAACCTTGCATTTTCCGTGTCACATCTAACGGCTTTCCCTCCACCAGAGATTAAAAATTTATTTTTTAATTTTAGTGCTAAAACTCCAGCAAATGCAAGTGTAGACAATTCAGAACAGTGTTTGTGGAATGAAGGAAGAAGTCTCAGCTGTTATGTTGCTGCAAAGTCCATAACACAGGGTTTTAAAAAGTCTACAAACCTTGTGTCGCTTTAAATACGTTAAGATATTTCATACTTTAGATAGGTCTTTATTTTATTAACGTTCATTTAACACATCACGTGGGGAAGTAACACTTGGACTCTGATATTCCTTCATATCTGTCTGACACAGACAAGGTTTTAAATCTGCTCTCACTGATCGCTGCCTTCTGTCCTTCATCAGGTTCCTTCAGCACTTTGCACTGAGCAGCATCGGCCAGGAGCCCATCCTCTACGACCACCTGGGAGTGCTCTTCCCCTCCGCCGAGCTGAAGAACCCAGTCGCTGGGCAGGGAGACAAGGTGAGCAGGTGGAAATAACAACTCTGTATGGTAGAGCTGATGAAGTTCATATCTGAAGTGGACTTTTTAATGTGTGATAGGTGGTCGTTACCATCGTCACTGGACTAACTGGAAGCCACAATAAAAGACTCTGTGACTTCCTGGTCCAGCTGAACAAGGAACGTGGACGGTAAGAGCAACAACTTCCAACAATATGTGCTTTGTTATGGTTTTGTGAAGTGTTATTCTTTCATGCTCATACTTTTATCCTTATAATAAAGAATGCAAGAGAACAGAAATGATTGAAATGAGCTTTTCCTTCCATCTGCAGGTGGGTGGTGTACGAACCTGATACCGACAGTTTCTCAGCCTCTCACCTCCAGCAGTATCTGTCCAGCTTCCTGGAGAGCCAGCGAGGCCAAGGAGGGAAACCCCGTCTGTTGGTGCTGTCCCCTGGGTAAGTCCACTGCTCAGAATTTAAAAAAGACCTGCCCAGAAAATCAGAGCTCAGCAAAATGATAAATTTACCACATTGAACGTGTTTTTTCTTAACCCTTGTTTGTCAGTGTCTTTAAGTGGACAAATGTTCTTCTTGTGCAGTTACACAGATGTTCTAGACGTGGTCCAGGCTGTGCTTTTCCACCCTGACCCGGTTATACAGGCGTGTTTCTCCATCGGGGCTGTCACTGCCTGTGTGGACCCGTCTGCTTCCTGTTTGGAGCACAGGTGAGATTTCTAGGGCGCCTCTAACTCTTGACGTAAACACTGAATATATATGGATTGGATTGATTCAGTTGGCAGGTGAGCTTGATGGATGATGATGATACAGACAAACAAATGTGCCAGGGTATATTTCAAGGCATCTCACGTTGTACATGAAGAAGAAATGGTTCCTAAATTCTTTGCTTTGCTGTGAAAGTTAAAATCCAATCTGGTTTAATTTACATCCAATATCCTGAGCGTCCGTGTAAGATAATATCAATATCAGTGTTTCCCTACAGAATTAGATTCAATCTGTGGCGGCTAACAGACTCAGATTTTGTGCTGAAGAGTTCAAAGTGACGCGTACAGTGCAGAGAGTGCAAGTAATACACCAGGGTCTCCATGCCTGCTGAGAGAGAGACAATAAACAACCCTCCGCCACTGTTTAGGTAATTAATGGTAACACTGAATTCATTATTGGATTTAATTATATCCTGCTCTGATCCGAAGACAATCAATATAATGATCAACCTGCACCAAACAGTTGGATCCTTATGTCATCGTCCAGCTGTTGCTTCACAGTTGATACCTTCATGAGGAACCTCCTGCTTCATGCCCTGTGTTTTATCAGATTCACAAAACGTGGAAGCATGTATCTGTGTTTTCAGCTGTTAATATTTGTTATTACCGTAAGCCTCGTGTTCATCCACACCAGACGATGACGGACAGCGGCGGATGTTGATACATTTGTGAAGCGATGGACGTTTCCAGGACGAGGTCACATGACACTTTTAGCTATTAAAACTCAAGGCTGGTTCCCTTTTGCAGAGCGGATCAGTCCTACATTTAATCTCACTCTCCTTTTGTTACAGGCTTTAGATGAAGCTTACAGAGCTTCTCACTATCATAGATTGACTGAGCCGCTCCGCACAATATGACATACCACTCAAGTTAATGGGCTGTGTACAGCCGAGCTGGGCTGCCCAGTGATACTCACAAACAGATGAAGACACACCGTGGTCCTGGAACCCGGAGAAATGTGTCTCAAGATGTGCCAGTGAAAAGTATAATAAATCAAACTTGCAATCAAACAACTGGAAGAACTAAATCAGGTTGCAAAACTCCTGCAGTCTCTTGGATGAGATGATTTCCCATCAAGCCTAACTCTTTAATAATAAATCTGAAGGGTGTTTGGATCCTGTGCTATAAACAAGCTGTGATGTCTCTCCTTGGATCAGCAGTGGAAAAATGTGTAATGAGAGGTTTAGCAATGTGGTGATCGCTGACTTTTCCATTTGAGGCATCTTCAGCAAGGCCCCTCTCACTGTCTGTTGCTATAGATTGTCTGGAGGTCTGTGGGGCCGTACTATGGTGCTAATTGGGTGTGGTCAGCTCAGTTTAGGCCTGACCTGCCCGTCACCCCTTCTGCATAGCCCTCTAATCCCCCAGATCCACATGTGCGACCAACACACCCTCCTCACTGAAGCTCATCAGTCAGTCATGATCCAGTCCTTGGGATGGATGTAGACAGTTCATTACATCAGGACAGGAAAGATAAATGCCTTTCAAATTGCTGACACCCCACTCCTTCAGGCTGACTGAAGGAGTGAGTGGGGGGGGTTCAGTGGCTGGAGGGGGACCAGGCTCACCACGGCTACTCAGAAAGCACAGTGTCTAACTCTGATCGATTTGGGATTACAGAAAGCTTTCACATTGGTCAGTTGTCAGTCACAGTCGTGATGTCGTCCTGTGAAAAATGCCTTATGATGGATAACTGGCTTGTTAGCCGAGGGCCATAACATGGAATTAGTCTGTTTATGGCTGCACAACCTTGGCAAGCGCCCATTAGTCATAAATAGAGCGATTGTTAGTGATGATATTGTGGAACAAGTCGCGGGTTAAAGGTTCAGCGTGGAGGATTTAGGAGGATCTATCTGCAAAAATAGAATCGTAATATTCATAATTATTTTTTCATTAGTGTATAATCACATGAAACTAAAAATTGCTGTGAGTCCTGTATATCTAAACTGGGAGCGGGTCATCAAACGTGGGGTCCACTTTTCTTTTCCATGTTTCTACGGGGGGGGGATTGAATATGACAGAATTTTGTTTGATATAGACGTTCATTTACCATTATAAATATGAAAGCATGGCAGATATTTAGTTAAAGACCAATTTAAACACATATCTTTGTTCATACCTCAGGATCATAAACCTGAAACAGAATCTCTATTATCATTGCAGCAGGGACAAGTTCAGTCCGAATACATGTCCAATTGACTCATGGACACCAGTTTTAATACACAGTTAATTTAGCAGTTTTAATCCAAAGTAAATGTTGTATATTTAACCAAAGTTTTACTTGTATCTTTGTTGTTAGGTTTGCGTTTCCCAAGCTGTTGGAGCAGTGCAGCCAAGGTAAGTCGTGTTCTGCTTTACAACAAAACACATAGAATTGAAATCCTCTGTAAGAAGTCGTTTTTTAGCACAGCCATGTTACCAGGTTGTAATATAAAACTTGTAAAGGTTAGAAAATGTATGAATTTTGTCAAATGAAGTCAGAGGAGAGGTTACAATATAACAACATCATAATTTCAGCTTCTCACAGTAAAGAAGCAAGTTGGACATCAGTGAGGAAGTGATGTGTTAGTGTGACGGGGGTTTGTTGTTAGATGGAACTCTGACAGTCTTACTACACCTACACATATTTTTAAATAGAAAAGTAAATCCTCTCTTATCCCTCTTACGGCTTTCCTCCAACCCCCCACAATGACAGCATGATGGACTTTTTTTTGTTCTTAAAGATTTTATACAAAGTTAAATAAGGATACTGTGACGTTAAAATATTCAGAAAGCGAAAGGTTGTTCAGCAACACAATGTCCGAACAACTAAATTATACACAATCCATATTCATTTCTGTGCTCAAATTTCCTCTGAAGCCGCCAGCTTGCAGCCTTGATACAGCAGCAGTCGCACCAGTAAACAGACAGAGTGTGAAATAGTGTGTTTCAGCAGTGGCTACTGTATTTTCAGTAAAGTGAGCCAGTTTCTCCTGGAAATTCATATTCCCTTTTTGTGCCTTGTTGCATGTCAGGTATTGTGAGTACAGTGGTGTTCACGGGGCTGACAGCGGAGCAGAAGCACCCTCTCATGCAGCATGTTCAGCAGCTGGTACGCTCTGCCAACCCCACTGCAGCCTTCATACTGGCAGAGAGAGGAGCTGTCACCAGGTAGAAACCCACAGAATCACCATCAATGCTGCAGGCAGTCATTTAACTGCTTCTCTCTTCTCGCCCGAAAATATTCACTCTCCGTGCTTCATCTTATTCTACTTTCTGTTTCTGTGTTTAAAACTGCTGGGACAGTGATTTGCTCAGGGACGTGTCATGCACATTTCCCTTTGCTTTCCCTGCTTAAAGAATGTTTCAGTGTTTGGGTAAAAAGCCTATTTTAGATAGAAGACTAATACAAGACTTCAGCTCAACTGATTTGGATGTTTGTGGGCTGATGTCAATACAGATATTAAGAAGTAAAATTGATCATTGCACCTTTAAGAGTTAAGTATTCACTGTTTGTTGTGTTTTCTGTGTTTATTAGGAATGAGGATGTGAATCTGATTCTGTCTGAGACCAGCTTCCACGAGCCACAGATGCTCAGAGCGCGTTATGTCCTCTACCCTGGATGGTAAGACCCTCGGTCTGTGTTGCCCTCTACTCGCCCTGACCTCCACGCGTCCTCCCGTGTCAACACTCAAACTTTTGACCGCTGAGCCACAGATTGCCGTTGATTCCTGCCTCAGTGCTCCTCGGCCCTGCCTCCCCGCGGTTTAATTGCCACTCGGCCGCAGCGGTGGGGGTATCGGCTTCTGATTGCTGCAAAGCCCCCCAGGACATCTTGTGTTCTATCACCAGATGCCTCTGGGCTGCACAGTAACAAGCTGTTGGCCATGCAGTTGCCATGTACACAGAGGGGGTCTCCTTCCCTTTGGATCCGCTCCATTCAGCCTTCATGCCTCAGTGGTCAGCCTAATATGAACCTCTGCTAAATCCTCCCCACAGATCATACTCTGGATATCTGACCAGTGTCTGGCACTGTTGATTTACTCATCCTGGAGCTTTAGTTTGTTCTGTATGTGTATGTGAGCGAGTTCCAGCTGCTTCTTCCCACACGTCCCTAACGCCAAAACTCTCTTAAACCTGCTGATAAGAGAGGTTACATTTACAAACTCATCAACCCCTTCCACACTTTGAGCAGCATATCACACTCGCTGGCCTCCTTCCTGTGAGCAGCTGGTAGAGTAAACAACTTTACAGCCAAAGGGAAAAAACTGCAGCACAAACACTTGGCTCGCTTTAGACTTAACTTTGTCACCATTTGTGTCACGTGTTGGGTCTTTCAGGTGCAAAGGGCGCTTCTTCTCCGGTTCTGGGTCTCTGGTCCTCACACAGCAGCGCGTGGCTTTTAACCGGCCCCTGGAGAGGCCTCTATTTGTTACCCGGTGTAAAGGTGAGATGGAAAGAAAGCCCCCCCTCCCCTCCCCTCCCCTCCTCCTCTTCCCTCTTCTCCTTTTTTTGACTCCTACACGTGACAGAGGCTCCAGATATGAGCTGGCAGGGTTTGATGATGATTACATAATCTGCCTCTCCTCCAAATATGGAGATAAGTGAAGTCTCAGAGTAATTGTCAGCCAACGCTGGGAAATAATCTGTATTCCCAAAGGATCCACGTCTTACTGCCAGTTTGTCTTTTCAGGGATATTGTTAATTGTACTTTTATCATCCTTAGTTGTTTTTATTTTGTTATAGATATTTAGATTTTTCACTTATTTACTTTTAATTAAATGTTTTTATATATGTAATATCTTTTTGTTATACCGTATATTAATCTCACATGTTATGAAGTCCTGTATTTGTCTTATTGAAATATGCCATATATATATAAACTTGTCTACATAATTATTATTATTTAATCGATATTCCTCACTTCTATTACTGTTCACGTTTCTGTAGCACTCAAGTCATCCCTGAAGTCCAGCCCCTTCCGTGGAAACGTGTACAACGTTAAGGGAAAAGTCAAATTCTCTGGTAAGGAATTTAATATTTTTGAATCTATTTTTATTTCTAATAATATTAAAAATAATTATGGCTTGTGCTAACTATTACAATTTTTCAGATCAGATTTCGAGTTGCCGGTGTCTTGGTTTTGTTTAGCATGATAAACAAATGTGATTTCTGTTCTTGGTAAATATTTGACCTGCATTTGCGTTTCCCAACCTTTTGGGAGTGATTAGAGAAAGGCTGCCCTCGGGGGCAGAGAGGAAGCTTCGGACGGTAGGAAATCTGCTCAGTTGTTGCTCTGGTGTCTGGTGTTTAGACTTCAGCTCATAGTCCACTCGTTTGCTTTCCTCCCCGTAGTTCTCTCACTCCTATTTTTCATCTGAAAGAGCTGTGTAGAGCTGTTGCATGAGGAGAAAGTGCAGGTGCCTGTGAGGAGATGTGCAGAGAGTGTGCAGAGAGTTTTGTAGAGAGTCGGGAAGATGGAGGATGGAGGAGTGAGTGTGGAGACTGTTTGATCCTCTGAGAAATACTCACATTCCCTTTAGTGTGAAGTGTGCATCTCAGTCCCTGTGTGTAGGGTAGTGTATCATTTACATCACCTTATATTCAGTTGTTTTACTTTGTTGTATTTAGACGTTGTACATCCAGGACATATCCTTTACGTTGGGTGAGGGCATACTCAACGTGTTTATTTATCTTGTTTCATTCTCACGTGACTTGTGTGAGCCATTTTGGGATCAGAGGGGCAGTATGGATGTTTCAGCATTAACACCCCACAAACAGCATGCTGTTGCCACATGAAGCCGCCACAGCAGGTGTTGCTCTAGGTGTGAACTGTGTGTGCGATGTTGGATGTAAGCTGCTTCGTCTCTGGAACATTCAGACTCGGAACAAGTGATGGAGGTGAGCTACAACACGCTGAGCGGGAGAATGAGCGTTGTCTCTGAGCAGAGCGCTGACCCGCTCCCCCCGGGCCCCAGGGAGACCGGCGCCTCCTGCTTCCTGGTCTTTGATGGCGTCGGCCTGACGGAGGACGCACTGAAGGACTGGATCAGACTGTGCACCAAGCAGGTAGACGTTCACACAGCCCACTGTCTGTGCTGGAAATACACTCTGAGACCTGGGCAGAGATATTTGATCATGAGTAGGATCGAGATATAAGAGAAGAAACTAACTCCAAGTGTCTGTTTCTGGTTTTTACAGAGACAAACAAAGAAGCCGAAGAAAACTAAAAACAGTCTTTCACCACATGAAATCAAGATTATACATGTAAGTGTGTTATATCTATAATCATACATCTTTATATAATATAGCTGTGGCTGGGTTCTGGGTGGGATGAACTGCATGGACTCCACTTCTTCCCTACTTGGCTACAAGATGAACACTAGTAGCTCCAGGAGAAGAACCCATGTCAACTTATGGATTTATTTACATGGAAGAGGAACAAGTGTTTTTCGTGTGAGATGCAGCAGCTTTAGAAAGTTAGAAAGAAACTAATGAAAATAACACTGTAGCATTCAAACTATTTGCTGTGGCGCTGCAGTTTTGTTCCCCCGCATAATCTTTGCTGTAAATATCCTTTAGGTATCTCCCCCGTGTGGCAAATGGAATTGACTGTATATGGCTTTCAAAGGCACACACCTGCGTATATAAGGTCCAACACTTCACACGGTCAGGACACAAACCGAGTCTCTGTAGACCTCCTCTATAAAAACTGTGACCAGGCATAGATCAGGGCGAGGACATAGAACCATTTCTAAAGCTCCAAGTGTTCCCAGGAGCTCAGTGGCCTCAATAGTTGTGAAATAGAAAAAAGTTTGGAACCAACAGGAATCCAGCGGCCACTCTAAAGTCCTCTGGAGGGACGGGGGGGGGGTAGACGCTGGGGGGGCCGCACTTCATCAATCAGGCCCTTTTGATAGAGTCACTTTGAGTAACAGGCAGGTTGTAGCTCATTGGGAGTTTTTTAGATGACATTTAAGACACTTTGAGGACATAAAGAAAAATATTCTCTGGTCTGACGGGTCAAATATTGATCCCTTGTGATAGAACCCAAAAACCAGCTGTCTAATATTTTCCTCATTTTTATTAGGGTATCGAGGGGTCTAAAATAATACGTACTAGGTCTTAAATATGTTAGGTAAGTCTTATAAGTATATAATATATTATTAGTTCTTTAAGATACATGTTTTGTCTGCATGCTAATAGGCTCATTCATCCGTGTCATACTTTTTTATTCATTACGGTTTAAAAAGCTCATAAAACGTCTTAAATTGAACTTTTTAAAACGTACAGAAATACCAATTATAACCTGCTAACAGCAGCTTTGTATTACGATGGTGCTTCTCACTGCCAGAAGCCAGATGTGCACAGCTTGTAGACTCTCATCCAGGATGACTTGAGCCTAAAAGGTCTTTCACACTCGACTGAATGAGTGTTTTAGATGTTAAGACCTTTTACAACTGGAAAATGTGTGAAAAAACTGGAGCTGTCTAAACGTTTATCTGTGGAAGATTCTCCTACATTGATGTCGGCCTGTAACTAAACCTGATATGACGTGTTTCTGTTCAGATGACCAGACACCTGGACCCACTGCCATCGGGATACTTCTACAACGGTTATCAATATGTGGACATCTTTGGAGAGAAAAGGACCTTCCATCCCAGTATCCTTTTCATCGTGGTCTCCTTGTGTTGTTTAACTTCACCTGATCCGTCTCCCAGGCCTGGAAACAGATTTATCCTCATATATTTTAAATGCTAAAAAACGAAAACCCAGTCAGTTTGAGTCAGTGTAGGTTTAAAAAGCTCTGTGCTTGCCTCTGTGTTTGCTGTGTGTGTGGTGTTTGGTTGTGCCGCTGTTTCCCTACATTGCTAACACCGCAGACATGGAGGAGTTCGAGAAGGAGTACATTGCCGAGGCCAACAAGGAGATCGAGCTATTCAACCATCAGCTGGAGCTGCTGGGCCAGTCCGACCTGTTTGGTCCATGATGGAGTCTGTGTGTGTACGTCCACTGCCTCCATCCGTCATAACTCCAGGGCAACCACTGTGGGAGGGGTAGGGAGGGTTACTGGGTTTATATACCGAACACTAGGGTGGTCAATGTGTGTTCACACCACATGTATCTGCAGGAAGCACTGCTGCTACAGGTCCATTCATTATCTGTGTCCCATGTCACACTGTCTCCTAATGTGGTGGCACGAAATGACATCACACACCCGCGGCCGGTTGTGTCACTTCGTGGCTGCTCGCTTCTCTGTCGTCTGCAGCACCGCTAACCGAGCAGTCAGGTGTCGCTTATCAAATGAAAAGTGTCAAACGGATGTGTTCCCTCGTATTAGTTCAAATCGAGACACGTTTGTCAAGAGAGGAGACTTGTTCACAGCTGCAGGCCAACCTGAAACCCAAGCCAGCGCAAGACTCCATCTTTAAACCGATGTGATTGCACCGCTAAGCCCGCCAGCCAAGAGACTTTCACAATTGAAGGGAATTTCCAGCCACTCGCTCTTACAGCTTGTGCCTCTCTGTTTATCACAGTTGGCAAATTAAAACCTCTATTTCTGGACAGGCATGGATAGCCGTGTGATTCTGGTGAGCTCCCTGGTGGGGTTTCTCAAGAATCGCTCCTCCTCTGTTGTCACCCAATCCACGGCCCACCTGTTAGCTTGTCTGCGTGCCGGGCTGCGGCAGAGGGAGCGCTTGGCCATGGAGCTGTAAACATTGGCCAGCCTGTTGGCTGCAGACAGCTGATGGATGATGCCATTAATCACATAGCTCTACGCCACCCAGTGCTTTATTTTAAGACTCCTAAAGTGAATCTAATGAAAGTTCAAAAAAAGAGACTTCAGTCCCCAGAGCAGTCGTATTAAAGAACAGCTGAGGCTCAGACTGTGGTCACATGAACATCAGAAACCTTAAAGCTCTGTTTTCTGTGAGTTCAAACAATGCTAGTTATCAGTGAGAAACCAGATAGACACAGAAAGGTCAACTAAACGTCCCTGCAGCCGGGTGTCACACATTTCACTGTGTCCGTCAAAATGGTATATATTTTATTCACGTGTGAACATTCCTGTTTTTAAGTATATTTTTGGGGTTTTATACGTTAGGGATGGACGAAGGGAAAATTACATCATCTTGGGAAGCGTTGGGTCGGTCTGGGTAAACACGAGTAGAGCCTCTAGTTCCAGGTTCTGTATCAGTGATGTGATGTTGCAGAGGATCAGAGTTTAGGATCTGATTAAATCAGTAGTGATGCTACTTGTTTGCTCTGCGGTCGTGTGTCACGCTGATGTTCCGCTCCTCAGGGTTCCTCCACAGGTTTTAGATTCTGCCACTTTTTAAGAAAATATCTGAAGTTTCTGTGTTGTCATTTTGACGGCAGCATATCTTGGTTTAAAACCCAGATTCCTAATCAAATGAGCTTTTCAAGATAAAAGTAAATTATTAGAGATGGAAAGTTGAAAAACGTGTAGGAACCCTGTTGCAGTGTCCGGAGATTTAATGGCTGTCATTCATTACGGGGGTCAGCAGTGTAACATCCATACTAATTAACAGGGAATTGATGCAGACTGTAAATAAAGATGGAGGACACATCTCCACCTCCTCCCATTATACAGAAAGAAGCCAGAATATCCTGGGTATGATCTCGGCCAACTAATTAAAACATCAGAGTCTATAAAACTACCTGATATGACTAAAGCCATCTTTCAGAAAAATGTGATTAATTGTCAGGTGGAGATCAAGATGCTTAAACTTCACTTTTTTGCGGAGCTGTCCTGTCGTCCATCTTTATTTACAGTCTAAGGTTCTGACAGAAGAACATTTGAATGCACTTAGAAACGTGCAGCTGCTGAAACGATGGTTCAGCCTGAATGCAAAGCATCAAATCAACGTTAACTGAGATCTCCTCATCGGGGGAGATGTTTGCTAGCGCAGATATTCTTCAAATCAGTGATGATGTCAGCGTTCACATCGCTGGGTCTTTACATGTCTGTGATATCCAGTGAAATTAAAACGCTCAATAGTTTGTTTTTTCAGCCGGAACACAAACAGACGAATGATAACATCATTAGCAAATGATTCCCACCTCCATATGAGCTGTGTGTATCTGATCAGAGTCAGATAATCCTGAACTCAGCCTGACACTGCTGCCCCCCCCCCTCCCTCAGCAGAGTCCCCTGGGACCTGAACAAGCCATACGATGCTAGATGTGCCACTGTCTCTTAGCAGAACCGTGCATTGTGTAGAATATAACAAGCGGTGCCATACGCCTCTTTGCCTCATGTGTTATATTCCGTGAACTTCTCTCTCTTTCCGTCCCCTTCTCCGTCACGCTATGAAAGAAGTGCAATTGTACCTTGTGCTTTTTATATATTCTACTTAGAGCTCCCTCAAATAGCTCTTTAAGGACAAAGCCCAGCAAACAAATGAGCTGCTGAATCCTCCGTCTCTCTCGCAGCTTGGGTTCCGTGCTCGGCTGCTTGTTCCTCAAATAACAACATTAAGGGTCTTAACAGCAGGTGAAGGGTTTGTGTTGCAAATTGAGATGCTGCTGGGTGTGGGGCACACACACGTTCCCTCCACTAGTGAATGACTGATGGACCAGAAAGCAAACAGCTTACTGTGCTTGTTCCTGAGAGCAGGATAACATGGAGCATAAATCCTTTGTTGACAAAATGATAACTCTTGTTGAAGCTGGATCCCTGGTTTAGTGATTTCCGAGATGCCCTCTGCAAAGCCCCCCCGCTCTGAGCAACAGTTGCTGTCAGTCCGTAGTTATATAATACTACAGGGGCTTAGGCTGATTGACAGGGAGATGGCTGTGAGGCTGACGTATGGAAGAGTGAAGCTGCCACCACTTCACAACCAGCTGCACATGAATGAGAGAGGAGCAGCAGCAGCAAATATTTATAATTGGACAAGAGACAAAAAGAATTGTCCTTAAAGAGTCGAGGGTTATATGAGATGTTTGTAGAGTTTAAAGCAAATGACCACTAATACACACACACACACACACACACACACTTACACACACACAAACACTACTACTACTACAACAAGTATTTCTATAATATTTTGCATGTGTTGCGATGTCATGTGAACATGATACCACGTATACTCTGAGAGAATTGCCTTTCACCAAACTGGTACAACCAAGAGAAAACTATCACATTTATTTTACATATCTGCTGCGAAAAAATTTGAATTACCTCAAAACGACAAAGAGTATTTTTGTAAGACTGTGAATTGAGACGCGAGCGAAACGTCTCTTCTCGCTCAAGCTACAAGCTACAAGCTACAGGCTACATGCTACAAGCTACAGGCTACAGGCTACAAGCTACAGGCTACAGGCTACAAGCTACAAGCTACAAAAGGCAAAAGCAGATGCAAATTTCTTTTTTGTAAGAAGAGAATCTGATCGTTTGTGAGATGTCAGGTTTCTCGGATCCAGCAGTGCCTCGGCTACGGCTAAGAAAAAAGAAAACAGAGATTAAAAGCTGCATTCGGAGCTCCATCCTTCTCCCTGTCACGGGAGCAGGAGGAGGTGTTGTCAGGCATCCGTCCTTCAACAGTGTTGGTGAAAGGAATCCGTGGAGTGGTTCTCTTTTAAAGTAATGTGTGTTTTTTTAACTAAGCCAGAGGGTAAAGCAGACGAGGCCACGTGGGGGGTCGACCACTGGAGGGCTCGGGACCATTCAGGGTTTCAACAGACCAAAAAGAGTGAGGGAGTAACACAACCAGTGTAGTGCTGGTATTTAACAATGATTTATGTTTTTGCACTAGTGCATTTATATCTTAGTGATTTATTTTGGACCAAATAGTTGATTTACTTAGTAAGACTTAAAGGGAAGGTGCGCTTTTGTCTGTTTTGTTTTAAAGTCAATAACAGGAACTCACTTCTAGTTGTGATGAGAATCCTCCGTGTTTATCAGAGTTCAGACGATAGACGGTGAATCAAGATGAACGACGCGTCTCCACCTCCTCACGTTCTACGAGAAGGAAGCTGACATACCCAAAGGCGCCATCTTGTGCTTTTGACGTCATTTGAGGTATCAAGGTCTCCTCACCCTGAGCTGTCAATCAAGATCAACCAACTGTAAAGCTCGGGTTGGTAATCCTGGATAGATGTATCCAGATGAGCTGTTCTGCATCCAGCCACCAGGGGGGTTGGGCGCCATCATGTCGTTCATCTTTATTTAAAAGTCAATGATACAGACAAATACAAAAAGCGTGAGGATAGAGTTTGAGACTAAAGTTGGGTGACCCCTACTCATTGCACAGCGGGGCCCCACCGAGCCCTCCACAGGCCCCCCCACTGTGCCTGCTGCCCCGCCCTCTGGCCGACCGAGCACCGTGTGTCTTCATCCCGCGTGTGGAGGCTAACGATTTTTGTAGCTGAAGTTATAGGACAAAAACAAAGTTTGGTGTTAATTGGTTTTTATGTGAAGTTCAGGAGACTTGATGTTCTTGTACTGCGATTTGGGGGTATAAGAATACCAACGTCTTCCAGCTTCTGGAAGACGTTGGTATTCTTATATATTTTTTGTGTTCTTATTGGCGAAAGGCGGCTTGGAAATGGATTTTTAACTGACCAAATGTTTCTCAGCCTCCAGGCGAGTGTTGGTACTAATTGTTTGGGCCGTTCCGTCCCGACGAGGTGAAAAGGGAATCACAGGCTGGTCACCCGAGCGTCCTCACAGACAGCGAGAGGAGGCTTATTAATGCCCCTACCTGAAATTACACACTTGCCCCAATCGAGCCGAGTGTTGTAGACGGAGATGGGGGTGAAATTGTGGTTAATATCTCGTGTCTGTAGCCACACACCGGCTGTCCGCTCAGCCGCGGGTAAAAATAGGACGTTGTTATTCGTGTCAAGGAACACTAACGACTGAAGTTGGGACATGTTTGATGTCACGATGGCAGAATTAGATCGGGGTGATCCTTTCTTCATCTGCAGGCCGTCCAAAGTAGAACGTCAAACTTCTCGTGGTTTATTGTGATGAGAAGCAAAAATAAACTTCTGAAGTGCCAAAATTCCACATGTTTACAGAAAAAGAGGCAGAACTGAACTGAATTGCATTTGCACTAAACTACTGTAACTTCTGTTTTTTTCCTGTGACTGATGCTTTTATAATCTAATTGTATTTATTGCACCTCGTAATCCATTAAATATTTATATGGTTGATCTGTATGATGTCTCTGGTCTTTAATTGATTCATGGAATGAGTTTAAAGAAACACATTCTGTCTCTGGACTCTGGTTTTGTGTGTTTGTGCGGAGTGTTTGTGAAAGAGTGTGTGTGTGTGTGTGTGTCTGTGTGTTTGTGTGTGTGTGTGTGTGTGGTTCAGTCATTCACAAACTTTGTTACATTGAAATGTTGAGATTGTGTTGAAGAATCCTGCTCCGCATACATGTGGCTCAGTTTCAGCATTTCCTCATGCTGAGTGTTTATCTCCCGCTCTTTGGTGTGTGTGTGTGTGTGTGATTCTCTGTGTGTGTGTGTGTGTGATTCTCTGTGTGTGTGTGTGTGTGATTCTCTGTGTGTGTGTGATTGTCTGTGTGTGTGTGATTCTATGTGTGTGTGTCCCGGTATGTCCTCATATTGTTGCCAGGCAGATCCTGTCCCCCACATGGCTGACCTCTGACATCAGCGTTTCCTTGCCTCTCTCCTGCCATCACCCCTGCACCGCCACTTTCTCCCCAGCGACTCAAGGCAGGACCCTGCGCCCAGACACCCTCTTACCGTTTCGCCTCCACCGCCCTGTTTCTCCTTTACCGCCAAACGATTGTCGTATTTTTACTGAGGCAGTGAGCCGGGGCTATTTGTGGGCTATTATGACAGCCTCATGTAAACACTCATCACGCTCACCGGCGTGTGCCAAAGCCGGAGTGGACCAGGGTCACGGCAACAATACTCCAGTGTGCGCTGCTGGAACTGTTCACTTTCACTCAGTGGGGCGGTGGCACGGTTTCATTCTTTCACCGGCCTTGACCACAACCACAGCCGTCCTCCGGGTGCGACTGTTTCCAGCTGCGTGAGACAATGACTTGATTCTGTAACCGATAGTTACGCAAAAACTACCGAATGGATTACAACAAAACTTGTTGGACTGATGAGACAGGATCCACAAAACATGGTTTGGTTGAATAATGTTAAGAAAAACTGTAAAAAAAAAGAAGTCTTTCATATTTTGATATTCTCACAGTATTTCTTTAATAGCATGCTGACAAACTGAACATCATGATGCATATTTACTTGCTTATAACGTGAAAAACCACAAATACACTGATCAGTCTGACATTTAGCACCACAGCTGAGCACCTCTGTCAAATCTTAATAAATCCTGGATCAGATCACAGCTCTCTAAAGATCCAGATACAGAAAAGTTTAGTGTCCCTTTTCTACATAATTACACACATTCAAAGAATCAGAGATAATATCCATACACCTCAGTGTGAGTGGCAGTAAAACCTGAAAGATTGTGTCTCACAGTGCGATTCATTTTTCCGTCTGATTTGCATTAGTCCATATCAGAGTCTCCATAAGGCAGTGAGCAGCTATATTCACAAACGTGTCCATCTGGTTTCCTCCGGCCTTTTCATTCACGCCTCTGTCTCCAACTGCTTGATGTCAAAGGTCATCAGAACAGCCATGTCGCTGGACTCCCCCGTGGACGCCGCCAGCTTCAGTTGCTGGAGACCGCTCCCACTGGAGACTTCCCCCTCCCACACTCTGCTCTTGTTCAGCTTGAGATCAGTCCTGGTCTCTCCCACCACGCTCACCCTCTGGGCCCCGGGGACCCTCACCCTGAAGCGCACCCAGGAGAGGGGCTCCAGCAGGCCCACGCGGGGCTCAAAGAGCACGCAGCCTTTCCTCCAGGCGGAGTAGACGCAGGGGAACGGAGGCCTCGGCTGATTGCAGCTGTTCCTCAGAACAAAGTCACACATGGGGTTGAAGTCTCCACCGGGGGCGGTCCTGGCGTACAGGCCCAGCCGGTACACCCCGGCCTCGGGGAGGCTGGCGCTCACCGTCACCTTGCTGTCTGTGTACGTGCAGAAAAGGTGGCGTGAAAGTGGAATAGCTGCTGTTTCCGTCTCCTCTCTGCTGAGCACAGTGTGGAGCTCCAGGTCCCGCTGGTTGTGGAAAGTGACGTTGCACTTGCCTTGCTGTGTGCTCACCAACGCCGTGGTATGGCTGAACTTGGACAGCCCCGCCTCCGTGGTGCGGGTCCCGGGGCCACACGCCGAGCCGAGGTTCGGAGGGAAGAGCTCATCCAGGCCGACCGCCTTCCCTTTGCAGTGTAACAGGATGTTGGCAGCGTTCTGGAACTTGACCTCTGTTTTCTCGTAGTCCCGCACAAACACCGACAGGCGGTAGAAGCCACGTAACGAGCACAGGACGTGGCAGGTCAGGGCATCCGGCTGAATCTGAGTGGCCAGGCAGCGCTTGGCTACAGCGGCTTCCAGCTCCGGATGAACCAGTTCACAGAGCAGCATCAGAGGCCTGGATGTCTTCAGCACCAGCTCAAAGACCCCGTCCTCCACCTCAGCCACCTCGCTGCCCTGACTGCTGCCTGTGATGCCCAGAGACCCGGCGACAGGCTGCAGGCCCCAAGACAAGAAGGGGTTCTCTGGGATCTCCTCCCTGGCCCGGGGGGTCTGGCACTCCACCGTGAAGGAGCACACCCACGTCAGAGCTGTGACGGCCGCTTCAGGTCTGGCAAACACCTTCAGGTCATATGTGCCGCTGGCAGGAGGCAGGAGCTGCAGCTTCATGTTTCGATGGGAGACGGTCAGGAGGCCGAAGGACGAGCTGCCGGAGTCTTTCTGCTCCGACGCTCCACAGTGGAGGAGGTCCTGGTGCTGAGTGATCTCATAGGTGAAGGTAGCAGGTCTGGAGAAGCCGAGGGACACGTTCGCCTCACCTCCGTCTGCAGAGGATCATATCATTTCAAATCATTTCACTGGAAAGACAGAAAAAGAGGATTGGTTTGAAAACCTCAACAGAACTGAGGGCGACCTGTGACCACGTGGAAGTGATGAGGCTGAATCAGCCTGAGCCCCATGGTGAAGAAGGCCGAGGTCTTGAAGACCCTCCTCTCAAACTCCTCCAGGGGTATGGGCGTCTCCAGGAGCTGCCACTTCTCCTCATCGGGGAAGTGCGACTCGATGAACTCCTCTGGGTCCGTGAGGAAATAGAACTCGTCGAACCTGAACAGATGGAGAGAGAGAGCTGGTTGGAGACTCAACTCACTGCTGGTCTCGGGGCATGAAAATAAACAAAAGGTCGAACTGACAAACTTTTGCATCGTTGCTTCGAACTTTGCAAGAAGAGGAAGGTAAGGTCAGGCTGGAAAATCTCAGTTTAGATTTAATAAGACACAGAAATGTTTTCGTGATGAAGATGGTTTGAATCCTTCTTCCCTCTCTTTCCAAACCTTTTCACGAAGCTCTCATGTTCCATATCCACCCGTCCTGCTCCCCAACAGGCGTCCAGCAGGAACCACTGTCCTCCGAGGAGCACGGCGTTCCACAGGTGATCCGACTTCACATTGTTGAGGCTCTGGCCCTGACGGTACCCGATGCCCTTGCTGTGGCCGGGCACTTCTTGGCACTCGATGCCCACCTCTCTAGAAACACAACCACAACACAGCAATCACCACCTTTCGTGCTGCGTCCAGTGGCCTTAAACTCCACGGTTCTTAGAGCTCAATCCAGTGAAGGTTATTTGTACGGCTGTTTGGGCTGATGAACCAGTGATATGATCTGTGGCAAGTTGATTTATCTAAAGAAGTTTTTTGAGTTTTGCTGTGTTTACCTGCACATCTCTGTGCAGAGGCTGGAGTATCCGCAGCAGACGCCCCGCCCGGCCGCGATCACCTCCTCCGGGGAGCTCAACTTCTCCGAGCGGCCGAGGTACCCGCTCACGTCGTACTCTGCGAACACACAACGTTAAAATCTGCTCTGACACAGAAGGGACGACCATTACGGAAGCATGGGATTCATATCCATGTTTATGTAGCTCAGTAAACGCACCGATGTTGTTGCACAGCCAGACCCAGATGGCACGGAGCCGCTCCAGCTCAGTTCTGACTCCCTGTGTGATGCTCTGGACGATTGTCTTCACATCATACACACACTTATCCTTCAGCTGCAACACACACAAAATATATTCTGTTAGATAACATGTTTCTTTTTTTATTCCGCTCATCAACCTATTTCCCAGAGTTCCTCAGTGTCAGTCGCTGTATCGATCTGCCCCTCCGATACTCAAGGATGTGAGCTGTGCTGTTTGTTGTGGTTTTATTTATTTATCCTGCAGAGCTGAGCACAAAGAAGTGAGTCTGTTGTGGTTTGGTTTTGTTCGGCTCATGAGGCTTTGTGTGTTGAGGAGGGTTCGGGCCAAACATGAGGAACAAATGAACGGAGGAAGATTTTCTTTTCCTTTGGCATTTAGAGCATTAGGTGAAAATGTTGAGTATGTGAGATGAGATTAGTTTCCTTGCTTCTGTGGTTTCTCCCTCACAACAGTCGACACAAGACCCACCACAGATACAACACTGTTCACTATAAGAGAAACATTTCATATATACCTTTAAATGTCAAGGTTATTTGACTTTGTTCTCGACATTTAAAGTTAAATAAAATAAATATCTTTCTCTATCTTTTATAGCTGCAGATATTCTCTTCACCGTCTTCTTACATCGAATCTTAAGTGTGGACTAAGAGAGAATTGACCGTAACAGTTGTTTGAAGCGAAGCAGGTGTTAGTCCCTGTTTGAGTGAAGATGTAGTTTTGATAATAAGCAGTAAATAGCAGGTGAATGTTGTGTTGAAGCCCCCTCACCTCTGCTCCTGCTCTTATAACATGAGCATCGACTCTGTGGAAAGCCTCTGTGTTGGTGAAGAGGTCTTTCCGACGCCTCCTCCCCCCCGGAGCTGCAACGTGCGGCGTCACCTTCTGTCCCAGCTGTGTTTTCGGCTTCAGGTGTCTCTGCTCCTCGGCCTCCTTCCTCACCGCGCTCTTCTTCACCACACTGATGGTCTTGGCCGCGCTCTCACACGACAGTTGCCTCTTGGCTGCAGGACGTTGATCCTCGTTCTCCACAGTCAGTTTCTCAAAGACGCTTCGCCCGGAGAGCAAAGCACTCTGGGAAGCTTTGGTGCAGACCAGGACCTGGGCGGCGGCCACGTCTCCTCCAGGAGAAGCCGCTGGACGCTCATGATGCTTCTTGTGCACCGGAGCTACTATAACTGGACCGGAGTTTGGTTTGCTTAACCCTGGACCCTCCTGGAGGTCATGAAGCTCCAGGGCCTTCACCCGCACACATCCCTTCTGGGTCACCCCATCTTGCTGAGAGAGGCGAGCAGCACAGGAGAAGGGGAAGGAGAACTTCTGAATCGCGACTTCCGCCGACATTATGCTGGAAGCATGGCGTCCTACAGCCAGAGGAAAGACAAACTATTCAAAACATAGTATCCACTTTCTCTCTGCTATTTTTAGCTTAATCCTGTGAGCAGGTACGGCTTCGGTGCTTTGTTCAGTAGCTTAACACGAGACACGTGGCTGCTGCGCCGACCCATCACAGGAGAACCACGGCCCCGATGCACAGGCTGCACTGAGGGAGGCAGAGAGGATGTTCCATACAGTACGTTCAGTGTAAGACAGTGATGAAGAGGCAATTAGATCAAGTCTATTCATGACCCTAATGAACACAAAGGTTGGACTCGTTAGTCACTGTCACAGCGCAAAGAAAGTCAAAGCCTCCACTGCATTCATTTGACCCTACAGCTTCCTGTGTGTGATGAACTTGTGTATCGATGATCATATTCAACACTTCTCAGAACCAAGCAACACGTGTAAACACATAGTCTGGACTGAAACTTAGTAACCTGCTGACAAATCAGAGCGGAGACACGAACCGTCCTTACAGCACATGACCCATGGCCGCTGACAAGCATTCACCAAGCTCAAGTGTCCTTCAGCACACCACTAAGTGCTATCAGTTGACCCTGACCCCTGACCTTCCTAGAGTGCAACTCGAGTGACGGCCATGAAGGAGACTCGAAGGTGTGATGGAGCACGTCCAAGACAAACAACAAAATATCTGAATAATACTTGTTTCCCTATAAACATCACATGTGAATCCCTTCCGTTTTGCATCACAAATTCTTCCTTCAGTGTTTGTAATAACCTAACGCACTTCTAAATGCTGATTTATCAGATTTAAACTGTGAAGAAAAAGGCCGGTAAAGCCTGCGGAGGTCATTTGAACCGTCTCCACATCCCGAAGAGTCGCTGAGGCTTCACTTACCCTGAGAGGATTGGAAATGCCTGCTGGATGTTTGCTGGAGTGTCGGGCAGAGATGTTTCCACTGTGTGTTCTCAGTGGTCCCCACATGCAGGGGGAGCTTATATACTCTGCTAGTGGCCTGCCAGGACAGGCCCCAGAATATCAGACCTAAAAATACTACAAAGCAGTTAAGACCAGCCAATAGAGTAAGCCCCAACTGAGGAGCGTGACGTCTCTGTGTGTGTGTGTGTGTGTGTGTGTGTGTGTGTGTGTGTGTGCGTTGCTCACTGATGTATGGTCTGATGTTTATTCTCTACATGCATTTGCTAATCAGTGCTGCGGCATATCAGGGCACAAGAGTGAGTGTGAACGTGTCATGTGGTGTGTGCGGCGCTGCTGGGCGGGCGGGCGGGCGGAGAGAGAGCTGGTTTGTGCACGTGTCGGCTGCGACGGGGGGGAACGATTCAGCGAAGAGTCGTTGGTCATTCGAAGAAAGCGACAGAAGGGTTTATGAAGAGACTGGCAGAGGATAACGTGCACGCTCATGTCCAACACACACTTCACCTTTGCCCCTGTCTCACACACACACAAACACACACACACACACACAAAGATATCATTTACTCTACTTTAGTGGATCAATATTTATTAGATTAGAGACACATGAAGGTGGGCACGTGACAATAGAATTTTGCACCTTTAAATTCAAAGTTAAACCAAGAGTGAACAGGCCAGAATTTCCTGCATTGTCACAGTTAGACACGATCACCAGCTGCAGTTATAGATCCTAAACCCCGCCTGCGCCATGTTAGTGGACGGGACATGGAGGGGACATGAATACCACGGAGAGAAGCCAGAGTACCAGTCTGTGGCGAGCGGCTCCAGATCCTAAACAATACTCAAATAAAGGAAACGCACAATCAATGTTCCATTGCTGGTGATGTCAGCCACAAGGTTTTGATAAGGAATTTGATCATGTGAAACAAAACATGTGACGATATCTGTGCCGAACTTTCATTGATACTTCTTAAGCTGCTAAATGTTGCATTGCACACCATCTAAACTGCCTCTGATTTAAAAATCTAGATCTCAATTTGTTTTAAATAAGTAAATAACAATTAGTTAAATTGAGTAAAACCAAGAAAGACGAGAGTAGAGACATTAAATAGTCATAAATGTGCACTTTAACTTTAAGAATGATCTCCTCTACTCTCCTCTGCCCACATTCACCACAGGTGCTTTGAACTTTAAGCATGAACCTGTTCCGGTGCCTTTCAAGTTATTTCTTGAGGCTGTTTCCATCAGCTGAGAGCATCAAGGCCTTCTCCCCGTTAACGTCGACTCAACACTGGATCTGTCAGCTCCGCTCTGTTCGTACACACACCACATAAATACTGCAGGAAGCAAAGCAGCCTGAACCCAGCGTTTGTCAAAGGGCATCACCAGAAAAAGCTGAGGCGAGAGGAGAAGAAGCTGTTGTTGGATGATCACTGCAGCATATCAGCCAACAGATTCCCCATTACATAACACTGTCATCTGCTGGAGTTGATATTGAAGCTGGGCATGGCGAGGGAGAGCCTCCTCCGCTGGTGGTGGGTCCTCAGCCAAGTGCCAGGGAGAGCGTGGAATAATAATGCCATCAGGAACAGCTGTCGGCAAAGGGAACTGGCCCCGGCTTATTAGGGAGAGCAGAGGGGGGGATTCTCTCCAAAGAGAGGTGAGACACATGGAGGAAGAGAGATGTGCAGCTCTGATGGCGGAGAGTGAAATGGAAATCACTTGAGGCCGAGGGGGGAGGATGTTCATCTGCTGCCAGGAGCCAGTGAGAAGACTGAAAGGGAGAAAATATAGGTTTTTCGATTTTCCTATTATATATATAAAACCATATAACTGTAGAGGAAACATCAACACACTAGGTAGTTTATTTTCACCACAGATACAAAAGAGCTACGTCCAAATTCAGGAGCTGCATCCCTCATCCATCATGTCTCCTTGTACCGAGCTGAGACCATCTGGTTTACACAAGTGTCAATCAACCGTGATTCCACCCACTGGTTTGCGAGCTGCCTTGACTTTGTCTTTTTGTTCAGCGCAATTCAAACTTTTTGTTAAAGTCTTGTTCCCAAGGCCAAATAGGAACCTTCAGTCTGAGCTTACATGGTATTATTAAAGTGTTTCCAATAGAAATTACAAAATGAGGCTTGATAGTGGCCAAAGTTTGAATGAATCATCAGGTTGTCCTTGGTGTTTTGCAGCATTTAAGGTTAATAAACCTTTACAGTGTTTGCTTGCGATTTGAGGCATGATAAACAGTTTCCTGGAGATCTGAGGGACCCACTGGGTTTAGATTCTACCAGCATTTCAAACATGTTTTGGCCTTTGGCTGTTATGCGATTTACAAACCCGGTAGAAGCACTTTAAAAATCTAATTTTATAACTATACCTCGGAGCTGGTGTGATGTGCTCCGTCTCCTGCTCATTACCGCAGCTACACAGTTGTCACAGTGCAGTTGTCTTTTGAGGAAGATGAAGAAGAGGAGAGCATTGCACCCTGCTGGAGATGAGTTTCTTTAAATCTCATGTGGACACCACACCTCTGATTCTAGATATTTTTAGACCATAAAAAGCTCGTAGTCTCTCGCTGTGGCAGCTCTGTGTCTGAGAGTCCATTAAAACAAAAAATTTCTAGCCTGAGCCTTATAGCTGAGGTAAGAAGAAATGAGAAAGTTTCAGAATACAGTTCGACTGATTTGATCAAAGGTTTGACTCCCACTTACAGATACCAAGAAAAACTTTGGGGGTCTCTGACATACAACCTCTGTAATTGTGTGCTAACAAGGGTGTGCTGTATAAATCTCAGCTACCTGCAGGTTCGCAGCAGGAAATAATTAAAAAGGACGCCTGAGAACTCAATATACACCAACTTCCAGCTCTCACATGAAGGCAGCTTTGTTCTCCTTTTAAAATCTGCTCAATGCAGCTTTAAATAAAGAGCATAATCTGGACAGCTGGAGTCTAAAAACGGGTTATGCATTTTAATTTTCACAGATAATAATCCATTCTTAAAAACCACCAATGGTAAAAATACCCTGTGGTGATAATGGGCTACTGGTTATTTCTCATTCTGATACCTGGAGAATCACAACTCTGTAATAAAGAAAGTATTCATATATGAAAATTTGGTTACCTCCCCAAAGCTGTAGTTTTATCAGTTGACAAAAGAAGATGATTTTTGACATAATAATAATAATGATAAGGATACTACTACTACTACATTTACTACTACTACTAATTATACCACTGCTACTACCATCACTGCTACTACTACTGCTACTGCTAATTATAATACTACTAATCCTTTTACTACTATTACTACTGCTACAACTACTTCTACCAATAATAACAATAATGATACGACTACTAATACTACCATTGCTACTAATACTGCTACTTCTACTACTACTACTACTAGTTAATAATAGTGATACTAATAATAGTGATAATGATACTAGTACTACTACAACTACTGATAATAATGATACCACTGCTACTTCAATCACTGCTACTACTATTACCAATACTACTACTACTACTACTACTATTACTTACTGCTACGCTACTACTATTACTACTACTAATAATAAATTAATAGATGTACACATCTTGTAAATAATATCCCTGAACTAAACTAATATCACTAACTTATGTTGGAGCCAGTTCCTATTGGTTGTTCACCTTTCAGCAGGTGTCTCTCCTTATCCAATCAGCATCCAGCCGGCTCGTGCTCGTCCTGCCGGCTCGTGCTCGTGTGGGTTCGAGGCATATTAGGTTCGAGGCAAACCAACGGGTGACGTCACGGACCCTCCGTCCATTTATATATACAGTCTATGGTTCGAGGAGGTTAGAATCAGCGGGCTCGTGCTCGCGGCGGGCGCGTGCCCTCATGACCACCTGACACGTCGCTTCCCGCCTTGTGGAACTTTTTGGAAACTGCTGAAGACGATGGAGGAGGTGAATTCAAATCAACTCACTGGAGGTAAGAGTCATTTCACTTTTTAAAAACATGTTCACTGTTTCTGTCAAAGCTGGTAACTGTCAAGACTTTTAATCACTAACTGCTGAGCTAGCTTGTGCTAAACGGCTAAGTTAGCTAGTTAGCTCGAGTGTGGTGCTAGCTAGTTGCTACTGGTTCAACTGGGTGAAAGATGGAGACTGAGGTTGAGTCTGTAACTGAAAGAGACACAAGCTGCACCAGAGCTGAAGTAAAGTGTGGAAACAGATTTCATCTTTGAGAAAACAGCCTCACTCATCTTATTTAGCTTAGCTTAAATTAGCTCTGTGTTTGTTTACGGTTTAAAAACAGTGGTTCTCAAATGTTAGCCCCTCAAGGACCCAGGTACTGACACAAACTAGACCCTGGTCCTCCTTAAGGCAGGATCTTAGGTTTTAGATTAAACTGTAGGAAATTCAGGACCATAGTAGTCACACTTGAAATTATAGGATTTCCCATTTCTTTTGCTGGGGGACGACCTGGAACCCTGCAAGGATCCTCAGGGGCCGAGAGAGCTCAACGCAAGTCAAACTAAGATATCACATGCAAGTAGAACAAACACGTGCAAATCAAGAAAACAACAAAAAGTCACAACATATGCAAATACATAAAACACGCTTCAAATTGCAAAGACCACGATGGGAATGTTTCTAGGTGAGCCAGAAAAGGGATGAACCGGCTGTAGGTCAATGATTTGTGAATTTATTAAAATCTGCTGCTCATAAGTGGTGATGGAACTTCACAAAGTATTGAACTACAGCTGGTTCATCACTTTCTTCAGGTCCCCTTGAAACATTTAATCTGTCGTTTAACACACATCTCGAGAAACCTCATCTTAGCACTTGGCAAAATTTGGCGATTCATTCCTAGGATTGACTTTATCAGAGTCTATATGATAAATTAATGTAACTCAGGCTATATCATTTACAGTTGAACCATTTACTTTATCATAAATAACTATAAATAAAAAGAAAACACAAAACAACCTAATGCTGTACATGTAGAATTTAAAAATATAGATAATAAACATAGATTTTCTAAAATTAGTAGCACATCTTAAATAAATCAGTGTGTGTCTAATTGTTAAGTGACATCCTCAAATTTTTAACTCGAACACATGTCGTGACAGCAGAACTCATGAACACATGGATTGATGAAATGTCGAACACTTAAGCAGAGTAAACAGTGTCATCTCTGCCAAAACACGTGTCAACAAGCAGCTTTAAATCCAACAAACAGTGAAATGTGGCTTCCTGAAAACAACCGTCCCTGGCTGCAGACTCACTTTTACATTCGAGGCAACAAGGGAATCGCACACGGAATCGAAGAATAAGTGTGACCTGCTAGACCATCAATATTTGATAGTGCGCTGACCAAAGCAGAAGGTGGCAAAAAAATGAATTCCCATAACCCCATTACAATTTATAAGAGAAATACAATGCTGCATAAAAGAGGAAATGGCTAAATTCTGGAAAGAGGTTCAAAAGCATCACAGAAGCAAACAGTGGGACTATACATGCAACCTATACAATTTGAAGATTTTATAATTACAATACATTAATAATAAGTAAAAAGAATTAGGTCAATAATGCAGCTCTGTTTGTAGATTACAAAGGAACCCAGCACTGGTTCTGCAGCATCTTGTATATCATCAAATAGAAAAACAATAAAGTCAAGAACAGTTTATTATTTGGTCAGTTGCTCATAAACAAAATTGATCGGCCACAAATCCAATGACTAATAAAACATTTAAGCCATTTATTGAGCAGAAAGTGTCAATACTTGCTGCCTCCACCCTTTTAAATGTAGCTCAGCTTTAATAAATTACAAGAATGAATGTTTACAGATGATAAAAGACAGAATTCACACTGTTATTATATAAAATAAATTATAAAATTAAGTGAAATTTATTTTTCTTTCGTCTTCTTCTACTGCTCAATGTCTTCTTTAGAAAATTAAGGCACTTGTAATTGGAACCGCTCACAGAAAGACACTATTAGCCTTTTGAACCTCCCTTTGCCTTATCTTGTATTTTTAATTGGACCTTGTGGAGCAGAAGCTTTATAGTCCTGAATCCTTGCAAAGTTCAGAGCCTTAGTTTTAGAAGAAGCCTGTATTCCTGTGACCTTGGAATTTCCTCAAAGAAGCCCCCCCCCCATCATCCAGTGTGTATTGTGTAACATTCCGTCTTAACCAGGATTACCTCTTTTTTTTATATATGCCATTTGACTGGCACTTTCATCCTGAGCCCCTGGTGGACTTGAGAGTGCATACATGTTGTTTAGTTACCGGTGGGAGTGGAGCCTCTATCTCTGATGCTGTTAACGCCATGCTCTACATGTGGACGTGCCCAGGAGGATACACCCATGACCCTGATAATACTCTACACTTCACTTGAGGAAAAAAAACATTACAAGGCTCATACCACATGGGTTTTTAATGGTTGATTTCATTTCGAAGGAAACTCACTGTTACCATGATTTATATGTTGTGGGTGGTGCACTACAGTAACTTAAATATCTTCAACTATATTTGAAATACTGTCTCTAACTTGTACTTTCGATCGCTTCTGATTTAGAAACTTGACTTGTCCAGATGCTCTGTCTTCTCGAGTCGGGAAAATAATAGAAATATTAAGACTGAATAGCAACATACCATCCCCTTGGTGACAGTAGGGATGTAATGATAGTCTTTTTAATACAGTCCATTTGGTTTGAAACCTTCCTTCAGTTCCGAACGCCTCATGAAGCCACTGAATGACCTCTAACAGACCTTCGTCACACCTCATCCTCGCAGGAAATGTGAAAGTTTAATTGATAGCGTTTAATACTAGAAGGTTGCTCGGATTGTGCATTCCTTCTCCAGGGCTAATGCCATATCTCGCCATTGTTAAAGAGAGAATACTGGATCTGCCTGTACATTCGGATTTGCTCCAAAGTTTAAAGGGTTCTTCTTTCCCACCCCTCGACATAATGAGCGTCTCAATTTCAAGTCAAAATGTATGTCTGTGTCCTTGCAGGTGAGAGATAACAGTGTGTGCGAAACCATGTTAGCCTTGTTAGCCTCTAGACGTATGTTCTTCCTGATATGGCTGGTGTCGTCCATATAGTAAATCCAAATGAGGAACCATGTTTTTTAGATCAGTCATTTGGGAGCTTCACGGATTTAGTAGTAAGTTACAGCAGCACTGGACAGAGAGTAGGACTGGACATGTTGTGTCTCGGTAACACAATAAAACAGGCTAAACCATTCATGACAGTTGAAAAAAAAGGTTTATTTATCCAAAAATCCCATTCACAAGAACATCAATCAACTCTAACTCAAGGTCTTGAATATATTCAGTATTATAAAAAAATAAAATTCACAGATATAAAGCACATGTTCATCTTTAGTTCACCTTCTCTGCCTTCAGTATCAGCCTGTAAGAACAGTGTCAGTGGTGTGTTCATGGTCGGATGTGAAGTTGGTACACAGTGTTAATTATTTGCTAAGTGTCTTTAATTGAGTGCTGTCTCGTGGGACTGCAGTGGACTCCAGTCACTACTGGTGAAGCCATTAATCAATCAGCTCAGACACAGCGACTCTGGACAGTTACAGCTCCCAGTGACCTGAGCCATTTCTGAGAGCACTTCATTATACAAAATATTTAAGTTTAAATATCAGCTTATAATATCTCAAAAGATTGATCCGTTTAAAATCCTGTGGTGACAAAAAGGGAGCCCGTTACTGGCAAGCTAACTAAAGTATTATATTGGCGGTTTGATGTGAGTGGTATGACCCAACCATACAGACTTTTTGACATTATTCTGAATCATTTCTTTATGTGTTAACATGAATTTACGTCACGCAGCTTCAATAACAAATTAATGAATGTTAAGTGCGTGATTCCATGACGGACGTGTTTTTGTTTAATCTCCTTGGCCAAGATCTGAAACGGACAATGTCAGGCAGGAGCCAGTCAGGAGCAGAGGAAACCCCACCCTGTGTTTGTCCACTGTGTCGCTGTGTCTTCCTGCTCGCAGCACAATACAACAAGGTGCCCTTTGCAGTTTATTGCAGTGTTTTTAATGTGCTCTGTAGGTGCACAGAATTTTAACGCTCTCTGCAGCGTGACGTTTTTTTTCTCTCCAGGAGCTGTTCGCTCAAAGCAAAGGGGACGCGCTCCTTTTCAAAACCAGGCAGCTTAATCTGTTTCGGTAATAGTGACATGCTCTCCATGCACTCTTGGAAAAATATTAATATCACAAAGTAGGAGCCTGTAGTCCTCGCTGATTAAATGAAACACTTTTGCAGGAGGGATCCTGAATGATGAGCATCAGGAAATTGTAAATTTCTCCAAAAGAGATGGGTAGTGATTTCAAAATTAAATCCTTAAACTCACATCAGATAAAGTGAGTAGCACATGCAGTAATATTGGATTCACCATGAGTATTAATCTACAATCACTTTGTTAAGGGTAGAGTGAAATATGACACACACACACACACACACACAAACGCACCACTTGATGTCTGTAGTGTCGGTCATAAGCAATCATTGCAGTATTTGTTGATTATTCTGTTTTATAAAGAGGCGTCAGCTCTACTCTTCTTTTCTTAGCGACACTTTACGAGGAGTTTAAACTCGTAAACCGGATTTCGCCCTCATGAAGTGTTCGTTGTGCTTTGTCCAGGTTGTTGTTGTGCGAGTGATTTACAGCGTTTCACTCCCTCACTTGAAAGGCAAAAGTGTCCGTGTCAGCAATGCTTCCAATTAGGACTTTTGGAAATGTAAAGACAAACAAACATTTCCTGTGCTGTGGGTCTGTGTGTGTGTGTGTGTGTGTGTTTGTGCGTGTGTGTGTGTGTGTGTGTAGAGTATGACAGGGAAAACATGTAGGGGAAGCTGGGGGTCAAAGGCTACAGCTGCTGTTTTTACTCGCTGCACTTTTGTGTATCTGACCACTTCAAGATCAGACGAGCCTCTCTGAGATAAGCATCTTGTCTTTCTATGAGCTTTCTCACTTGACTTTTACTTTGATTGTGTAGAAATGGATGGAAACTTAAATCATCTCCTTATTTTAACACAATTTTGCTCTCAACAGGCCCCCAGTGTTTAGAGTCTCTGAGGTTTCCAGCAGAGGGCAGTGTGTATGTGTCTCACTGGACAGCATCATTTCTCCTGTTGAATGTGCAAACGATGCCGCTCAACATCCTGCTCAGAAATCCTCAGCCACTGGGATGACTGGGAGTCCTTCATCATTATTCTTTGATTATTTGTGATGCACAGGATTATTATCAGAATTACATAGAGTACAAAAAGGCCATATATAAATCTATATGTATTTATCATTGCACTTGCATTAGTGGATGTGCATTTGGAATTACTGATCACATCTGCACATCTGTTGGCTGTATTTTAGTCTGTGGCCTCTCATATTCTGCTGAAGCCAACCTGGAGAAACCCCTTACAATAAATACACCATCATTTTGTATTATTGTCCCAGTGTAAGGTTTTCCCCCTTGAGGATAAATGAATTCCACCTTTGTCTCGTTTTTATTTAAATATTATTTATCTCGCTTGCCAAACTGAAGGCGTTTGCGAAAGTGCTGCTGGTTCAAAACTAATTAGCCTCTGGGAAGAGCAAGGCAAGGAAAGTCAATAGCGTCCTTGAGCAAGTGAGGCCGTTGCCTGTACCAGCTCCAGTGTTGTGGGCGCGGAGGTGCAGAGAAATGAACGTGCTCAGTCGACCTTCCTCATTTAAATGAGCATTGACACTTCCACACTGCTCCTGTTGCACTCGACTTCTCTCGTTGTAATTCGGGCACTCTCCTCCTGCGTGTGTCTCCAGGTGAGCTTACTTCAGGCGAGCAGTGGGATTTAGTGTTGCACCTCCCTGGGGCACGTGGGTTGTTATTGGACACGTGAGGATTGATTCTGTCAACACCAGCCTGGTATCCATAGTTACATTAACAAGTCAACCACTACTAGCACGTTTATTAACTGTTCAAATCAATGGTTGTACTCGTGACTGAGTTGTGGTCATAGATCTAGTTGAATTATACTTCAATATATAATTCTCCTTTCTGTTTTGTCCTGATATTAAGTCAACTTTTAATACAGAAAAAGGCACTTTGATATTGTCCTGTTTACCAGTCAGAATTAGTACTGGACACCCAGTGATAATTGAGTGAGCGATAACCAGTAAATCAATCAAACTGCAGGCTACTCAGATACGTTGTGTTAGTGTTGAGGAGGTGGATCAGTTTCAGCCTGACTGATGGATCGGTTGGACGATAAAAAAATCTGCCGATCTAAGACTTTCACAGACGTATTTGTAGTGATGCTGATATGTGCCAATGCATCTAGATTGCAATATAAAAAAAACAGATGAAAATTAAAATAAACCTTGTAAGATTATATTTTTCACAATATATGTCAAGGTCATTGTTTTGTACCACATATAATGCACCCTGTAATGTGCTATATCAATGTAATATGACAGGCACTGCTCGAGGTTGACCTGTATGAATACAAGATGTAAATAATACAGTGTGCAGAATTGTGTGTAAAGCGGGTTTGTCATGAGATCATATGATCCAGTCACGAGGGAGTCAGTGTTGTTCTGGTCACATTTGTTTGTTGGTCTGTGAGGCGACAGATCAGCCTCACGACCAAAGTGATGTGAGTTAACTGTCTGAGCGAGTGATTTGCTGAGGCAGCAAACTTGTAAAATAATGAAACAAAACTTTCCTTCAGAGGTTCGGAAATCCTCTGATATGACTGATGAGATGTTTCAATATATTCAAATTGAAGAAGATCATGTTTACCCTTACAACAAGTCTGAGGTTTTTAGAAAAACATCATCTAAGCTCTTCCCAGATTGTTTGGAAACAAGCTGGGGATTGGACTTTAATCGGATAATTTAATTTAACAGGACAAATTTGGAGCCTGAATTCTTATTAGTTTTTTGGTATGTGTCTGTTCTCTACTTCCTCTAACTCAGCTGGTTCACTTCAAATCTGTGGTGCCCGTCAGCTGTCAAAAAAAATCTCCATCACAATATTTTCATTTTTAACATCGTACACACGAGATGTTTGTAGTTTTTCACAAAACACTCGGACTCACTGATGACATAAGCGCTTTGTGCTGATGTAATCCCCCACGTGTGTGAGTGATTGCACTGTGGTCCGTACAAAATAACATTAGTAAACAATACCCATAGTGAATGGATTTGAAAGTCCATTATCTTTCTCTCTCATAGTCATCGGATAATGAAACAGCGTTTGGCAGCTTCCCTCAGTTGGACATCTACAGACGGCTCAATGTGGCCACTAGTCACAGCGTCAAGTCAATTCGTGTCCCACTCGCTTTCCCACACACAATTATTTTCTCTGACATTTATCACATTTCATGTTTACCAGAAACTCTCTTTGAGCTCGTCTTTTGTGACAGGCACGGTTCTTGGCTGTTTGACAGCGTGTCTATTTCATTTCTGCAGTAAAGACGTCAGGAGAACTTGTTTTTTCACTCGCTGTGAATTTGTTTCCTCTCTGGCAGCAGCCCTCAGAGAGGCTGCAGCTTCAACTGGACAAATCCAAAAAACTCTTAGGACTTAATTAACTGACAGACTCATTATAGACACACTTGAAAAACACTTGCTAGCCTACAGCTATATTAAGGCTATAAACAACCCATAATGCATTATGTTATTATGTTTTAATATTAACATAATATATAAGACAACTCGCATTGTTTTAAATGCTAAATTTTAACAAGACATTACGCCCACTATGATGCCTTGCTAACAGAATATATCATTCATATTCCTGTTGACATGTTAGCATATATCCTCTTTGTCATACATGCAACATTCCTGCCACAATCTTGCTATTGTACCTATTCAAAAAACTTAAATATAAATATTTATATATTTTCTTGTTTACTCTTGAACCAAGGACATGCATCATAACACGATAAGTAACCGTTGTATGTTGATCTCGCAAAATGCTGCAAAGACTCCCAAGAGGAGTTAAAATAAGGAATATTATTATGAGCATGACGTGAGCATGTGCTGTTAATTGGACAGTGACTGTACGACAACACTAATGTCACCACTGCCTCATTCGGGTGCACACAATACTCACACAACAAACAAACTACCGGTGCAAAAGACTGCAACCACCCCTCGTGCACACAGCATGTCTGATTGCACGTGCAGCTCCATGCCTGCACTGACGTGTGTGTTCACCTGTGTCATCTCTGTTATATTTCCCTGAGCCAATTTTTTTACCCGGAGAGAACATAATCAAGTTGTTCTTCTCCAAATTAAATCTGTAGCTATTTTGTGACCTGAAATATGCCCTCATCCCCTCGGCAATACTTACAGCTCAGAACTGAATACACACACACACACACACACACACACACACACACACACACACACACACACACACACACACACATCGGTACCCGTACAGAGGGAATTGCGGGAGGCTGTACTCTGATAGCTCCTGCAGTGATGTGTGCGGGCAGCAGCGTAACAAGAACCAGCTGCTCCCCCCTCATCTTCCTCATCCTCCTCGTCTTCGTCCCCCTGTTTCCTTAATTTCTCTTCGGTCCTTTATTCCCCAGTATTATTATAATTAACACTGTGCCCCTCTCTCCTCCTGTGCTGGCGTAAACAACAACAACAACAAAGATGATGCTGAAGGAAAGATGAAGAGACAGTGCTCCCTTAATGCATGCAAACACACGCACACACACACAGACAGACACACATAGACTAAAGCTGGCAGCTACACACGCTTATAAGCACAGACTAACAAAAAGAAAAAAGTGACGCCTACACATAGACACCAAGACGAGATAGACGCCTACACATGCACACACCGAGCTGTAGTTAACGCCCATGCACACACAGACCTACACAAACACACACTGCCACATACAGCAGCTAATGAAGGTTATTCCCAGTCAAAAGGAAAGAGCAGGATTCCCTCAGTGATTGATGACTCATTGAGGCGATGGCTGTGGCTGTTTGTGCATCATTACTTGCTGTGGCGTATCACCATTATTGCTCTGCTTCTGCAGACACACCTCAGGAGCCCCACGGCTTCTCGACACAGGGTCGACAGGCTTTAAAATCACCACGTGAAAAGTCTTAACTCCGGTTGCAGAGGCAGGTTGGCATCCTGATGAGTTGTTCACCACATCCTGACATCTGGCACAAGGACAAAAGGACGCTACACAGACTGCAGCAGCACGGTCCTGTACAATACCAGACTGCAGATCAGTTAAATCACATCATTTCTGCAGGTCTCATCATGGCTCTGTTAGAAGAACCACCACAGGGACCGGGTTGGCAACAAGGACCATGCCCCAACGACTCATACTGTGTTAAAGATGTGTTGAAAGTGCAGTAACAACCGGAAACAACATCAGAATTCAGTGCAAATTGTGCAAGTTGATTGAATTAATGGGGTAGAACCGTAGTTTGATAATGAGAAATCATCTGCAACTGTTTTAATAATGGATTAAACCAGTTTTGCTTTATTTTTCAAGGAACAATACCAACATCTGGAAGGTTCTATAAACTCTGAAATGTGAGGTGCTTGTTCTTGTCCTGCTTGATGGTACATTGAATATCTTTGGGTTTAAAAACTGTCGGTCAGACCAAACATTAGATCCCGCCTATTTAGGATTAAGGTCGTTGTCGGTCATTGTTCTCAAACTTAACAAGTAATTGTTGGCTGCAGCCATGCTTATTGGTGTCTATTTCATTTATATAGATATTTATATTATGTAATGATAGTAATAATAATCCTAACAACGGAAAAATCTACAGAACAATATGTTGTACACCACTGATCCTCCAGTTTGCTTTGTTCCTCAGATCATTCACTTCACATTGAACGTTTCCCTCTAATACACTTCACACACTCAGTGTGTTGACTTACTTTGCAGCTTTGTTTGCTCTGTGGGACTTGCTTTGAAATAAGGAGACTGTCAGGTCCGGCTCTGTTGTTTAGAAAAGGTGTTACACAGCAGATACCTGGCCCATCTTAGTTTCACTGCAAACCATTCGGTGTTCATCAATCCACAGACGTTCTCTGAATGTTCCAAGTGAGAAGGATTTATATTATTTGACCTTTTTCTGTTTGTTTAACGTGTTGGCTGCCGGTTTGTGACAAAGGGTTGATCAGGAAGTTCTCACTCAGCACATTCTCTGTGTGTTTCTTCAAGACCTGCTCAACCTTTCATGTGTAACCACCCCCATCAGTGAGTGTTACTCCTATTGAACACAAACCATTTTTTTGTGTGCTTTGCTTTCTTCTTCTTCTGCTTTTTTTATTGAAACAGCAGGAGGGCGGAAAGAGGGACAGTATGGACGGTTCTGGCAGGATTCAATCTCAGGCCAGTAGGGGGGTCTATTTGGTTCCCGAGGTGGGGGTCCCAATTGCTAAACTTTCTCTGTGCACTTTATTGCTTTTTAGTGGTTAAGGCAATTCACTAGTGGGGATTCATCACTCACTAACACACACACAGACCCACACACACCCAGCTGTGAGGCTCCCGGAGGCCATTCCCACCTCCAGCCTCATAACACCTGCTGATGACTAGTCACAGAGTTGCTTCAGGGTCATTCCAGATGCTTCCCTGCGCACTCAGTATCATCTCATTCTGAAATCTGATCTCTTGCTTTTACACATACACAGACCCCCCCACTCCATACATGTGGTGGAACTACCTTGTTTATGATAATTGCTCTAAGCAGAAAACTGGGGACGAACTGGGTTTCAAGACCTCAGCCGAGCAGGAAAAGCATTCAACCAAACCAAGAATCTAAAACTCAACTCTGAAAAATGTGTTCCTCCCGAAGCACTTACTGTTGTGAAGTGACAGGGGACACTTGAACACAACATATGGCTCTGGCACGTTATGTGATGCCACATGGTGTGGTGCTCCTCTGATGCAACTGAACTACACCACATGTGACACAAACTCCAATACCACAGTCTAGAACTTCTATAGAAGTATATTCCAAGGTGGAGGAGGGGAAAATTGATATTCACTCAAAATATACTCACCACTATGCCGATGAAGGGTTTAAGTCCACAAAACACTTTTGGAGTTTCAGGGGTGAACAGAGTTGCAGCCAAACCCCAAACAATTCAAGTAAATAGCGACCACTTCTTCAAACATCATAAAATGCCTCCATTCTGCTCCTGTGGTGTCAGGATTCCACTGTTGTCCTCAGTTACTTCTCAGCTGTGTTTTTCACATGGGGTTTGACTTGGAAATGGTCATAAATAACAACATTTAGTTTTTATTCCTGACTTTCAGAGTCAACGAGTGAGAGACAGAGCCCACTGGCCGTCACCTGAAGTTCTTTACGTGAACTTTAAATATAACAAGCCCTTGTAGTTTTAAATTCCACCCACAGCTTAGCCGCTCTGTTTCATTCACACTGCTTTCGAATCCTCATTTCTGGCCAAAGCAGACATGCCTCTGAAAACCCACAGAACATTACCTACGCACCAATCAGCAGACGGAGCATTTAGTGGCAAAACAGCCCGAATTTCCCCACAGGAGTTGACGGGAAAACAAAAGCAGTGAGTCACATTCATGAGGTGGCTTCAGATAATGATAATGGTGATCTGTAATTTAACTTCCCAGCATCTGTACAAGTGAACTGACAGTGGCTGTGCCTGCCAGCTGCCTCTGGCTCCGGGCCCGTTCAGACAGTTGACGTCAAACAGGACCTGCATTTGCATTTTCTTTATTTAATAGGCAGATTCCTGCACATTAGTTTTTGTTTAAAACGCGATGGGATTGGCTCGTGCAACGGAACCACAATGCAGTGTGACCTTAGAAGAGTCAAGGTCACTGCCAATTGCAGGCACACAACCCTGAGGCAGTAAATCTAGTTTCTTTACATTTCCACGCTATGGAGCTTAATTTGACACCAAACTCAAACCACCTCAGCTTCCCCCAGGAGCCACCATGTTAATCAGATTTGGATTTTCAGGCTTCGGTGAATGACAGAGATCAAGGCACGTGTTAATCAACCTCAAGGCTTCAACGCGTCCCTTCAAATACCCGTAAGACACAAGCGTGTTTTTCAGATTGTCAGCTCACTTGCTTGTGTTGTCACGACATTGGTTTTAGCGTTGCGGTGCCGTTTAGTGTTTAACTAGAGCGCCGCCATCATGACACCTGGGTTTGTAGGCTTGTGGTGGATGAGAAGAATTATCCTCCAGGGAGAATGCGCCCTGGCTCAGTGAGTGACGCACTTGCTCTCTCAGTGTGCAACAGTTCTTATGCAAAGCAGACCCACTGGCCATACCACACACAGTGATGTTATATATGCAGGCGTATGCAAATGAGTGACCTTTCGCAGAGCATTTTCATCAGGGTGGGAAATAAATTTTGGGGGGATCAAGTAGTGTCCCTGTCTGGTGGATTTATAAAGTCAGTATCAAGAGAATACAGAATATATTCAGGAGTAAATGTGATCGGCATTCAGGGAAATTTGACAGGATCATCGGAACGTTTGATTTAAAGATGCACATTTGAAGGAATGTTAAATATTAGCTAATGACAAAGGCAATCATTTAAATTAGTAAATGTTATTCTGTAGCTGTTCTTGTTTGCTTTGTGTTTGGCATCATTTAACAAATGGTCCACAAAATATAAAAATTCATGCACGTGCAGTGCACAAACTAACAGAACTTCAGCCATTATTGTATGTACAGAAAGGTTATAGAAAAGTGAACTGGCAGAGCGAGTCTCCTGACAGCAGTGATTTTGATTTGTTTGTCGGAAATACACTTTTAGAGCCTGATCGATTTAGCTGTTTGCCAATAATATGAGCGGATATGAGCCTTTCACAGACATACTGGTGTCGGCATTTGCTGAAAATATTCCGTATAAAGTGTACGTTTAATAACGGAAGGTGTCTGACCTTATACAGATTGTTCAGCCCTGTGAGGCAAATTGTGATATGGGCTATGCATAAAAATAAATTGATTGATTGATAATATTGGATATCTGCATCAGCCCTGAAGATCCATATTAGTGGAGCTCTAATGAATATTGTAAATAGGGATTTTAAGAAGAGTCAGAAACACTGGACTGTGAAAAGTAACAGAAACATGATTTTAGTATTATTTCTGGTGGTAGTTATTATTGGCATGATAGTAATCAAGAAAATAAGATGCTTATTCATCACAGCAGCAAATGTTTAGTGAAAACAGCGACGGTATTGTTCACGAGAGCTGCAGTCAAAGTGTCTGGGATGTGTTGTGCTTTGCTGTGGCACAGTTTGTGGTTTGAGAGTGAACACGCGTTGTTTTTCAAAATAACTGGGTCATTCTGTGTCAAGACAGAGAGAATCCAGGAGAGTGGTTACAGCACCGTCTCAAGATGTTCGATTGAAGTTTGTTCTCAAAATGTTCGGATGCCAAATCTGAAGCCTCCAGTTTGTTATTACATGCTTTAAAACACCACATCTTGAAAAGTAGGGTTATATGGCTATTTTCCATCCATCCATCTATTGTTGCACTTACCCAGGGTATTCCAGACGTCCCATTCCTTAGCTCTGCTTTTCAGCTCGTCCTGGATGACCCAACTCCTCACTCGATATCTAAGGCTGAGCCCAGACATCCAACAATTATAGCGATACTGAGGCTAAAATTCTGAAAGTGACGTTTTTCTGACCCAAAATATTCCTTAAATCTATGTATTTGTGGGACGGAAAAAATTTAAGCACATAGGCTCATTGAACTGTCAATAACAGTACCATGAGGGTAGAAATAAATCATCCCAGATAAAAGATTTTTAGGTTATAAAAGCCAAATCAAGTCAAGGGCTGAATGAATATGAAAACAGTTAATAAGTATTCTGTTGTTTCTGGTGCTATTTCCCTATAGAAGCGTTGGTGAGGGTTGGAAGTTGGGCTCGCTTTTCTGGGCAATTGAATTTTAATGCAAGAATAAGATCACATTTTTGTTTTGCAGTTGTCGTTATAGTACAAACCTCGGGCAGACGCTTGCAGCAGCAGCTCGCACTTGTGAAGAGAGCTGCGGTTACTTGTCAACATGCAACACTGGAGATTTTGTCAACTGAACACTGAAGTACCAACACAGACCTAATCCCAGTCCCTGTCACTTCAGCTTGGCATGATTGACTCGTCTGTGCTCTCTGCCATAATTTTCCCTCTTTGGTGTCAGTCGGGGGAATGTAGATTTGTTAGAATTAGCACCAGTGTTGACTGTGCTTTGCTTTTCAGTTATTTTGTTATGCTGTGCTTTCTCTTACTGTCTAAAAGTTATATTTTAGCAAAAGAATTATAGACTCATGAATTCAATTAGATCATAAATAACTAGTACTAGCCAATGGGTGCAGGTCGCAGGTGTATGTGGGCGTGCAGTGTCCATAAGCTCTCAGTCAGAATCCACCCCTGCTCCTCCAGATATAGTCATATACATATGGCTTCAAAACAGCTCATAAACCATTGGGTGATGTCACAGTGGGAAGCCACATTGTCCTGTACGGTTCCAACCTCTCGTCCTCTGGCCACGATCATAAGATCTATCAGAAGAGAAACAACGAAATGTCACATTTGAGGAGTTGGAACGAGACCAAGATCAGAGCAAGACTATAGTTTGTTTATAGCTTGTTTGTCTGTTTTCAGACTTGAACTCTAAACATCTCTGAAAGGAGTAGGAGGACTCTTGCGTTGGCCATTATCACCAAAAGCTCTAGAATGTCATTGTCTTCCGTTGCGTTTAAGAAATATCTTCAACTTGCCTACTCAGAAAATAGCTGGAGCAACTGTCTCAGACTTTTCTCTGAGACAGTCCTCTTTTGTAAAAATAGACAAAGCAGTACGTCCAAGATAACTGAGCATGATTGCATGCATTGTGACAAGAGTGCACGACAACAACACGTGACGCCCTCGCCTTCATGCCATTCATTGTTTGCCTGCGTCCTAACACAAGCCAACATGGGATTCAGCATAGAGATGTTCCTCAGGCCAACATAAGTCACGCTGAGCTTTGAGAAAGCGTAATGGTGACCAGTTGGTTCAGTATGGCTGACAACAACGTGACATGTTGCAGGGCGGCTGGGATGTGTTCAGAGGAGACTGACGGAGGGGGTGTGTCCTGACGTGAGGTTTCGCCCTGCCGAACGCCGGCCTGCCATAGGCTGCTGTCTGGTGGGCTGGAGCAAAGGAATGGATGGAGAAGCGCGAAGGCACTAGGACCCAGCGGCGAGGCAGCGTGCTGGCAGGCAGAGTGGGGCTGAGTCACTGCATGTGTCTGAGCGGCAGTCAGAATCTAGAGAGAGCCAGAGAGCAGAGGTGATCTCACACTCATCAGCACAGGATAACACAACCATGATGGGTTGACTTGGGGAGGGGGGGGAAGCGGTCGGAGAGAGGAAGTGTGCATTCGCCCAACACTTGTTCAGCCATGGAGACCAACAAAGTTCTTCATTTCGTGCCCTCGGGTAAGTGAAGCAGCAAAGCTCTCCAGAGCTGCTCCTCAGCTGTGCACGAGCCAGCGTTCACTGGGAGAACCTCGGGGTTCCCTGCCTTCAGTGAAACCTGAGAACCTCCCCGTGGAAAACATGTGCAGCCCACCTCCACCTCCAGTCAGAGGGAAGGGCAGATGTTTGGGTGTGCATGTGTTCTGCTGTACATATTAGATGTTTTTTGAATTTTTTTTTATGTTTGTTCTTTCTGCATACTTAGGAATGTGACTGCTTGTGACAGAAATCCTGTTTTGGTGTTCCTTCTCAGGGGAGGTGCGGTTGTAGAAGCGATGTTTTGCTCACAGAAATAAGACCTCTTTTTTCTCTTTTGCATTTGAGACTGAGCACTCTTTTGCCGTTTCTCTTTTCTCTCTCTCTCTCTCTCTCTCTCTCTCTCTCTCTCTCTCTCTCTCTCTCTCTCTCTCTCTCTCTCTCTCTCTCTCTTCTCTCTCTCTCTCTCTCCTCCTCCTCCTTGTTGTTTATGTCTGGTATGCGACACAAGAGGTTCCTGCGTCGTCAGTTTTCTCAGGCTGAACCTTGAGAAAAGATTGCATTGGAAACCTTTCAGGAGAAACAGCCAGTATACCTGTCGAGCAGAGCACAGCTGGAATGCAGAGAACGCCCGGGCTCATAATGCACTTTCTCATGTGTTGCACTGGCGCGGCTCGTGCACGTGCGCCTGCTAGACAGAGCGGCATCGACACAAGAAACACTGTGTGTGTGTGAATGTGTACAGCAACATGTGCGTGTGTCTGTGTGTGTACAGTTGTGTGTGAATGTGTTTTGGTTCATGAGAAATTGAAGGAAAAACACAACATTCAGCTTGTGTGTTTGTGTGTTTGTGGGTCTGTGTGCATGAGACGGACAGATTAGTGTTGGTGACAGCCACAGGGGAGCAGCGAGTTCTCCCCTCACTCAAAGTCCTGAGAGCCTGCAGCCCATTCAGAGGTGTGATGCGGCTGCCTTCTCACTTTCATTTTGTCTGGAAAGGCAGAGCAGGACGCTGCGTCTCGGTGTGTGTGTGTATGTGTGTATATTATATGGGAAAATGCAAATGCCGGAATATTATCTGAGACTGTGTGTATGTGCGTGAGTGTGTTTTGTTTGAGTAAATCCCCTTGTGTGTGTGTGTATGGCTTAATATGCACGAATATCTGCGTGTGTATTTGTGCGTATGTGTTTGTCAGAGTTCAGTCGTGCTCTGGTGAGAGATGTGAGAGTGTGTGTGCGTGTGCGTGTGTGTGTGTGCGTGTGTGCACCAGCGTCATACACTGTGCACACTAACTACATTTCCGAGTGTGTGTCGGGGCGTAATGGACACTGCTGTGGCTCGTCCTCTGAAGAGTAATTTGCATTCATTTGCTTAGGAGCTGATCAGAGGCGGAGAGAGGGCAGGTTTGATATTCACAACAGAACAATTGTGTTCTGTGAACAGAAAGGTATTCCAAAGGATTTCCATTGAGGAAAGGTTGAGATTTGGCAAGGTTGACAGCAGGGAATGTCTAATTCCGTTGATTCAGTCATATCTAATCATTTTAATCCCATTCATTCTGTAGATTTCATCGTCTCGTAACTTAACCTTGGATTTAAATGCACATGTGAAGGTTTAAATGCCCTGTAGACCAAGATAAAAAAAAATACAGACTACCTGCAGGACTATGATTGAGATATTGATCCTCGCCAGCAGGGGTTGGTGATCTGAAGATTATATATCGTGATCGATTTTTAAGTCGTCCGCAATCTTCTTTTTCAAGTGAATCGTAGAGGTTGTGACATTTTATCACATTTACAGTCGGTCCACCCCGATACCATGAATCTGCGTTACATAACTACGTAGGTGGCTGCGCGGGTTGGTCCAATTAGATCATGTGTTCCCTTTCATGTGACATATGTGAAAAACATTTCAACTTGAGCCAGCAGCATGACTACATGTGCAAAGTTGTAAAGATACAATCAACTGTAAACATTCAAGAACAACACAATGTTTAAAATACAACACATCAACCACCTACAAAGGAAGGGTCTGAGGGAATCTGACAGTGTGTCCTATAGACTGTGCATGAAGGTGGACGACATGAAAGCTCCTCAACAGGGAAGCCAAAGCATATGGAGCGCCCTCCGGTGGCTGGTATAACTCATAACTTCTGCCTCCTCCATGTTAGCAGATGGGACATGGACCAAAATGTCAAAGTACATGTCAAATACAATGATTTGGCACGAGATGAAAGCGTTTGTATCTGAGATATTTTGGCTTCATTTCTGGATATTGGAGTCCATCTTTGTTTTTTACTCCATTATGTGTCCTGGGTGTTTCCCTGGGGTCGGAACAACCCCACTCATCTGTGTCACAAACGGTTATCACTGATCTGGACGTTTCTTTAATGCAACATTGTGTTGAGATGGAGCCACTAGATTGTGGGCTGACGGGAGTCTGGATATTCTCACTGGTACATTTAAAATATGGGGAAAGGGTCACAATACAAATCCTGATTAAATGTGATTTGTTTGTTTTTTCGCGAGAGATCCCCTACTTCCCAAATTCTCTTCTCTGGATTTCATATTGTTCTCATCCCACTGTACATAGCAGAGCTGAATCTCAATGAACACTCACAGGCCACAGAAACTGTCTCTCACTGGTGTTTACATCTGAGCATGAGTGATGCCTTATTGCAGCATATTGTGAGTAATCCTCCAGATTGTGTCATTATCAGTGGCAAGCTGTCGACAGGTGAAGGAGCAGCCGATGCCGTGGCAGGAGGTCAGGTGATCTGGGATTCGTTTCATGGACTTGTAAATTACAACAGAGCTTCCTCGTATAATTACTCAATGTGATAATACCCCAGTTCGTTATTTTAATATTCGAACCTGAGGTGTTGATGGTTTTTAACGTCTGCAGTGTGTTAACCCACTTACAGAACATTGTTCATTAGTGAAAATGGGGAAAGCAAATAATTGGCTTCATAGTTAATTGACGTTTAGTTGATTCATAGTTTGATCACATTTTCCTCTCAACATTTCTGAGATCAGTTTTTATTATGCAGGTGACATTTAAATCACACTAACTTAAATTTCTTGTTTAATTATGTTACACATTTAACTGGGCTTTTATTATATTTATAAAGTTATAAATAATAAACTAACATCAAGTTTTATGCATTTTGCCATAATATTATAGTATAAGAATATATTCTCATCTCAGAAGATCAACTAAATTTAACTGCAATTAAATGAATAAGTAAATTAAAAAAATTCAAATGCACCATTCTGAGATGCAAATTACAATTATTTCTTTATCAGACAATTTTTCTCAATGAATAAATGATCTCTTCAGTAAAATGTCTGTGAACGTAAGCAGTTTATTATCACTTTTAAAATGGGCAAATTCTAAAACTCTTAGAATCTGAAACTAGGGAATGCTCTGCAATTTCCCCTTGAAATACAGTTTGAAATTCAATAACCCCATTTTTTGTCAATATACTGCCGGTAAATATTTTTCATTTCTTTATAAGAGCTGCTTAGAGAGTACAGATCCAGTTCTGGAGACAAAATACTAATAATGCTGTGTGTGTGGTTGTTTTGTTTAAACTGTCCTGATTAACTGAAGTCATTATGACATGAAGCTGAGATCTCCAGCGTCGTGCGAGCAGGGCGTCGAACTTCAGGTGTGACGGACGGCCTCATAACCAGAGTCACCGCCGTGACCCGCGGAGCCAGAAAAGATCAGCATGGCGGACACATAGTGGCTGTGTGAATTAGTAGTTTGACCGTGTGGAAGTGGAGGTGTGTGTGAAAGATGGATGACGTGTGGCGGTGTGTGCGTGTGTGTGTGTGTGTGTTTGTGTGTGTGCTGTAGATGTGACAGTGATCTCTGATCAGTATTCACCACTGGCAACAGATCTCAGAAGCTCCAGCCTCTGAGCACAGCCATCTGGGCAGAGGAGAAACACACATCGACACATACACATATACAAATTATTATACAGTAACACACTGAGATATCACAAAAGCGCGTCTATGCAAGACACGACACGACGGACACACACGTCCAGGTTTATTCACACAGAGAAATACACACTCACACCAACTGTCACAGATATTGTCCGTATACTGAACGTAATTACCTACACAACTCACTCTATCTCCATAATTTGTTGGTTCACACGCAAAACAAATTATGTAGATGTGTCAAGACAGACACTCATCATGCACAGTTCAAGGAACACAGAACGATGACCACACATTCATTATAATCAACACACACACACACACACACACACACACACACACACACACACAACACACACACACACACACACACACACACACACACACACACACACACACACACGTTTGTCTCTACCTTGCTCCATCTTTGTTTTGTGTTTTCCGGTGTGCCTCTCTCACGCACACATTTACATACATGGACTCTTTTTTATCTCACTTTGTGTTTTCTGTCTTCTCATATTTATTTTTCAAGAAGATATTTGTCATAAATGAGGAGAAATTAGTGAAAATAATAAAAGTCATGTCCTGGTCAGATGCAATGTGACCTCGCTGCTGTTTATTTACTGTGTCGGGAGTTTCAGGAACAAACACCTCTTCTGTGACCGGTGTTTGTTTTGCGCTGTGATTTTAATCACTTAGTGTGTCAGTGATAAAGGATTTTATCACTCTGACTTCAATGAGGTGCAATTACCAAAACAACAACAACTGCTGCTACAAATAGAAGTACAAGTCAGGCTAAAAGGATTTCAGCAGCAGTGGTACCATGTGGATTATTTTGAGAATTATCTTCTCAACTGAAGTAGAAAACCACTCATGTGGAAAAAAAAACACATTTATGTTTTTAAAGTCTGAATACAAGAAAGCCTTTGAGCTTTAGCTTTGAGTTAATTTCACAAAACATGACTTCAAAATACATAAATGTAAAAGTTTGTTGTGGGAGATTTGGTAGAAACCAAATTTCATCGAAAAGCTTAAAAGCTTCGGAGCATTTTGGCCCAAGTTTCCATCCTTTCAGTAGATGCAGATGCACTTCTATAAACACACATATATAATTCTTCATGTTCTTAATGATCATTTTAATTTCCCTTTATAAAAATGGACTGTATTGATGATTGGAGTTTATCTAGTCCAAAAGCCTGGGATCGAACCCTTTACCTTCTGGTCAGTGGATGACCCGCTCTACTCCTGAGCCACAGTCTGTCCTTCTTTTCCATTCTGTCAGTACATTGAAATAATCTCCAATGTTCATTTTTTTCATTTCTTACCTCACCAAGTTTCTACATTCAGCAGAAAAAAAAACATCCATGTCCCAATAAGCGTGAAGCTTGTTTTAAATGTGCTTCACACCACACACCTTGATACACAGACATTTTGATTAAGGTTACGAGAGCGTAAAAAGAAGCTTTTTACAAAACAAACGAAAGTGTGTTTTTTATCAGAGCAGTTGTTTGATAAATGTATTTGTTCATCCTCACCGCTGGGTTTCCTCAATTCTGCAGCAATTTTCTGGTTCCTAAGTAGCTATTTCGTTCGATGTGTCTCGCTCGTCTTGTCTCGGGGAAACATTTGATATTTATTTAAATCGATGTGCGTGCTCGGCTCTTTCCGTGCACAGTTTGTGATCTGAAGTAACACACACTTGTCTTTGGTTAATTCAGTTTGGGGGGCAGTTGGGTGTGCTTGATTAGATGCACTGGGTCACCCTGCAAAACGGAAACTCTGCAGAATCTTTTATCACGTTAAAAAATGAAATCGCACACAGGCATAAATCAAGATCTTAATACGATCGATCATGCCACCCTAGAATTTATCACTTAGGTCAAACCAGGCTAGCTAAATGTGATAGCTCGATTGATTCGGATGGTCAGATTCCTTTTTTAGTAATAAATAGGACTAAAAGTACAGTGGCCACTTATGAGAGAAATCAGAGAAAACGTCTAAAACAAAAGTAAAATCCAGTACAAACCGTGGAGATAAATGCAAATCAAACTTATCAAAAGAGGTTTTGAGACAAGATTTTAAAATAATCTCTTTAAGAGTACAAAAAGTCGAAACTTGCATGTGTCAAAGTAAAATTACTAAGTGGGTGATTAAGACCTGGCATACGAGCATCAGTAGGTAAAAGCCCGGAGATATAAACTCTGCCAAGCGTTTCTGCACCAGATGCATCATGAGTGTAATTGTTCACGACACTCAAGGAGGTTAGCCTCCAGTTACTTCTGAAATCACCACAGAAAGAGGGATCGTGGTTTCATCGTAGATGGTATGAGAGGATCTTTAAACCAACAACTGCCCCTACCTTCATGTAGTTATTGTGTTGGTTTCCGAGGACGTACACAACCTTCACAAAACAAATGCATGATCCGTGAGCCAGGATTCGTGAACACGTGGTCATAAGTACGTTTCTCTCAAGCAGAAGAAGGATGTTAACTCAGATAAAATCAGTGATGAACTTTGGTGATGTCAAGAAGCGAGCCAACAACAGTTCACTTAGTTGGGTTATTAATAACAGTTTGTATAAGTACTGTATTGTAGTACAGTAGTATTTTCAGCACAATGCTGACTCTATACTGCTCTGTAACATCACAGTATTCTGGTCTTCACAGTCAGCAGAACATACAATGTGAAGAGTTTGAATCACTTCTCTCTCCTGCTCAAACAAATCTATTCTGAATTCCAGACTAATGTCGATTTTACAAGCTAATTAAATGGCCGATATTTACCAGAAACAAGTACACAAACAGCCCTTTAGTTCCAGCATGGTCTTTGACATGTGACTCTCACAACCCTCTTAATTCCACATGTCAGCGCCTCATACCCTCCAGATGTGGATGTATAAAAATCATCTATTGTTGTATGGATGAAAGCTTCTTCAATGGTCAGATAAAAGGGGGTTTTGGGGTTTAAATGCCAGTTTGCTGCCTCCTGGAAAAACAACCAGTGATCACAAATGGAGTTAAAGCACTGCAGTTATTTTAAACCCCCCCAGAAAGTCTCAGAAGCTATTAGAGATCGGTTTTATTCACGAAATCATATGGAAACACTCGTTTGTCCACAGTATTTAGTTGAGTTTCCTTTGTTTTGAGGAGCAGATGTGTTTGGATCTCAGTAGTTTAGAGGCCTTTCAGTTTCCCCCACTGTGAACGATGAGAGATTGACGTCTGTGCAGATTTAATCCACTTTCATTTGACTTCTCACAGAGTTTGTGTCTTAATCTCATTCAAAATACAATCGATGCTTTTCACTCGGTAATAAAACACATTGTCGGCTGCCGTTTCCTCTTTGAATTAAAAGTTGAGGATCGCGAGGCACATAATCACTTCGACAGCACATACACACAAACACAAGAAGACGGGGTTAATGAGGCTACTTTTACAAAAACAAATGCATGTTTAGAAAATAACACACACAATGTTGGTGGTCCCGCCGCCCTTCTTTGGTCAGGAAATGCTGCTCTGCTTTGCTGTTGTGTAATCAGGCTGCAGTTTTGCAGCTCGTGCACACCCATCCACTGCACATGAAGGCGTCCCCCACAGGTTACAGTACAGGAAGCAGGGCCCTGCACAGGCTAGGTGCTTGTTTCACTTCCTCCTCGATGATGTGTGCTGTGCAGTTTACTCTCTCCCCACTTTGCAGTGAATTTAATTTAAAATCCAACAAACAGAACACAACAGAGCGGTAGAGATGGCACTCGGCTTCTCGGCTCCTCAATATATACCCCCACCACACACACACACACACACACACACATTAACACACAAACACACACTCACACAAGTAATTATTCCAGGATGTCAGAGGACGTCGATGAATTCACAAATCTTGATTGGAAAGCTGTCTCAACGTGCCTGAGAAGGAATATCAATGTGCTAAGTAGAGTGTGGCAATATGTATTAAAGGTATGTGACACTCTCACACATGGGCATGCAGAGACACACACACACACACACACACTCACACACTCACACATACACATGAGCATGCAGAGGCACACACATGTCCTGTCATGTATGACAACCAATTCAGGCAAGACGCATTCTGAGCTGCAGAAACAAGTAGCCTCATGTAGGACGAGTCCTGCAGACCTTTACTCCTTCGTGCTCAGACCGTGGTTTTTCATGCCGGCTGTTGAATGCCGACTTTGCACAGACACACAAACACACACACACAGACACACACACACACACAAACATGTTTGGTTATTATCCATGTGCACTGTTCCGCTCCTCCGTTCTTTCCCACTAAGTCGGATGTCCTCTTTGTCCTTGCCACATGTCGTACCAGTGTAATTTACATCCTCCATATGCTGCAGTGCCAAAATTGAATTCATTTTCCAGCTCACATTCTGTAGTTTATGTTACATCTGTAGTTAAGGTCTGTGTGAGTAACTTTGTGTTGTAGAATTAATGTAGAACAACATGTGAACACAAACGGCAAAGTCCAGACTGAGTGACGTGCGAGGGCGAAAGGATCTCAGCTCCGGTGTAAGAGGAAGACACACAACGTCAAACAGACAAAAGAAGACACAAACCCCTCCACCCCCAGTGTCAGGTGGGAGATTAAACAAGGAGCAGCAGTGAGACATAGATCTGTAATCTGGAGAACAGTAGGAAGCCACGGTTCCTTAATTTAAATTCTGTCAGTGGCGGAGTGGGAAACAGCCGAGCCAATCAAAAAGACAGCTCCTGCACAGGGCAGGGCTCTTACACTGCTGAGGTTAGCGGTTTGATTCTCACCAGGTCCCCTGCATACTAACCAGGTACAAATACTCAACGGCTATTTGATTACATTTTTTACCTCTTTAAAAATGTCCCGTCCTGTGTCTGCTACCGTGGGTGAAAGTCAATTATTTCCACATGAAACAGGGAGGAACAGGCACATTTGAATCGAGGACCTCACAGATGGTGGAGACTGACAGCACGTCACATTTACATTAGAGTCTTCTCCGCGGCCGCCTCACATCGATCCAGTGAGAACTGTGTGTAGTTTCCGTGGGGGAACACCACAAAATGAAAAGCAGCGAGACGGGCTGTCGGGTAGCAGGCGGGAGGGGGGGGGGAGCGGCGTACAGTAGAGGGCCGTGTGGAGAGAACAGCCGACTTTAAAAAACGAGATGGTGGCCTGGCTTTAATCGAGCTGGAAGAAGACGGGAATGTGCAAGCAATTAGCAGGAATCCCCCAGCACCGACTTTCTTATTTCTCTCTCCCCCCCTTCTATGAAAAACAAGACAGCCAATTGCTGCAACCTTGTGTGCATGCGTGCGTGCCTGTGTGTGTGTGTGTGTGTGTGTGTGTGTGTGTGTGTAGTGGAATATCCCTCTCAGTCTCTTGCACACTGAAAACACACAAACACTGTGAGCATCCCTGCTGCAGCACCTGAGCAGAATCCTATACCTGTGTGTGACTGTGTGGAAATGAGAGGATGGAAAATGTAAACATGTTAAATATCTCCAAAATGAAGCCCAGAAATGGAGAGAGGATGGAAAAGGTTAAAAAACAGAAGAGGTGGGGGTTTGAATTGCGGCACGTTCCTCCGCTAACCTCCGTCACGATGCCTCGTCTCGCCACGCCGCAGACCGGGCCAGATTTATCTGTGAACTGGCAGTAGCCAGCTCACTATAACTATCAATCCCTCTCAGGTGAAAGGAGCAGAGGATTACTGCAGAGCTGCTCAGTGCACAGACCTGACACCAAAAGACACTTAAATCCACGGAGAGAGAAAACAGACAGGCTGGAAAAACAGACGTGTTGCGGGAACGATTTTGTTCCTTTTGCTCACATGTAGATTTTTGATTAGAAAAGAAATGAATTACATCGAGGGCACACTGGAGAGTTGTGTTTTGTTCTGTGGCTGAGGCCTGCTGCCCATCCGGCTGTCAATCACAGTATGAAATATTCTCGTAGAGTTCTAGTTCCTGAAAAATAATTAAATCAATCTCCTGTGTTGTTGAACTTGTTTGGTCTGCGCCGCCTGTGGCTGTCTTCCTTTTAACGCTCTGTCGTTACCTCGACCTCCAGCAAATTTAGTTTTCTCAAAACGTGTCATAACATTTCTTTAGATTTCCTTGTTAACAGAGAAGGCGTCCCTCAACGAAAACACAGGGGGGCGGGGGGGAAGAATCGTGGTTCATTATACCCTTGAGTTTGAATAAGGACTTCTAGCAATCTTTTTTCAAGGAGACACAGGGACGGACAAAAGTAGATTTTATTTTACTGCGAATGCGAGTCTTTGTATTTCAAGGCTCTTCGGATAAAAGCCTCCATCAAACAATCCTCCCCCGACTGGAGGACAGTACAGCACAAGCATGTTTACTCCTAATGGAAGAAAAATCTCCTTCGGAAAATCAGTGAATTGATCCTCGAATTAGTTGCTTATTCTGTGTCAATCGACAAAACAATTAATTAGACGTCATGGTTGTAGAATGGATTAGTTGATCAACCTTTAAATGTGTTCGCTGTGTCGTAAGAATACAGATTTTATGTGATAATAATCAAATTCAGTCTCATAATCTCCAGTAAATAAATGTGTCACCCCAAGAAAGGTGAGATTTAATTGAAATTGAAGGGTTACGTCTCAATTTGTGGCTGTTGTTAAAGATTCCACAGGAATAAACCTCCAGAAGCTTGTAACCTGCAGAAGGCTTTTCGTTGACAGCTCTGATGAAACCAATCGTGGTTTCCTCAAGACGCGTTGGAAACCACTCACTGGTGTGGTTGTGCTCGGCTCAGTGAGCACAGCTTGCTACAGAAACCCTCAGAATGTCAGGGTGGCTCCTCACCTTATTTTTGATATTTAATTATAACAGAGCAGCCTCTTCTCCACCAGACTTTCCCAGGTCAGCGTGACGTGGATTTGACTTCAGCTGGCGATGGAGGGGATAAGATCCCAAGTACACATGCTTGTAGTTTGGGCTTGTAGGAGCGACCTGAGAGATAAGGATGATGAGCGAGATGTCGGAAGGAGCACAGTCGTGCAACAGCTGCAGGATCTCTGTCACATGTAGAGTTATTGTTTGACATGCTGTAATAAATTAAGTAGATGCAGATGCATTTTATTTATCCCACACACGCACAGACATGCAAACGCACACTCATGCAGGTAGGGAAATGTAACCTCTGCTTTTGACCTCTGTGTGCGGGACACACAGAGCAGTGAGCGACTATGTACAGCGCTCGGGGAGCAGATGTTGGAGGAGTAAGGTGCCTTGCTCAGGGGCACTAGACAGGGTCTAGAGAGACTCTTGGATTTTTGGGCAGATCAATCCAGGTTCGTCTTTTTGTTGTCTTTCCGTGGAATCGAACCAGAGACGAACCAGAGACCTTCTCTGCCCATAGTCCAAGTTTCTGCCACTAGACCACCGCCTCTCCTAACTGAAACACTTGGTTTTAGCTCCTGTTGTGATTCGTCATCCACTTCCAGTTCACTCAGATTCAGCTTTACTTGTCAATTCCAAAATACACAGATCAGGTTGCAGGTCACATTTAAACAAAACATTAAAGCACTTCATCACTGAAGTTTCTTAAAGATTTCCGAGGGAATAGAAAGAAAACGGATAAAAGCCAAATGCCGACGTGCTGTTTAAAAAGTGTACACGTGCAAAGAGCTCGTCCAGAGCCGAGCATTGGGAGGAATTCCCTTTCTGCCTGGGATCTCTCAGCGACCACAGTGCCATAGACGACGGGTGCCAAGAGAGCCTGTGGGCACAATTAGCCAACAAAAGGCCCGGCCTCCTCCTTGGTGCTGTCCCAGCCCTCGTAGATTCCCCTACAAACACAGCAGGGGTGCCTTTTAATCTCTTGCCCTCTTCACTTCAGACTTTCAGCCTCACCTCCCCTGTAAGTTCCACGGTTAGTCCCTCCTGGGGCGTCAGGCATCTGTTTTGCATGTACCTGCAGTGCACTGGGCAGCGATCGAGAAGAAGGTTGGAGTGGTTTCAGCCTAACTGGTTTACGCACACACCCAGGGTCGTAAGAGTTGACTTCCTGTTGTCTTGGAGTATTTAAATAACTTCAAAACACGCTTTATTTGTCGCTGTTAAAGCCGAGTCTGCACTGGGTTATAGTAATGAGTGATTTTTACCTATAAAGTCGTTCCCAGCGGTTAATAGAATGTACGAGGTCCCTCCCTGTGCGTTGATTAAATACCTGCAGCCATCAAACAGCAGCGGGGATGTTTAGGTGTATTACATCTGCAGTGTTTCAGCAACACACTAATTAAATGCAGGTCACAGACCGTGGGTGCCTGCGTTTAGAAAATGTAGGATTTATCTCAATACCATCTATAAGCAAGCAGCCTCAGGATGGTGAAATTACATAGAAATCCTTTATTTCTCAGCTGAATATAATCCCTAACAAATTCACCTTTTGCAAAATATAAAAGCACACAGCTTATTCAGGTCCTGTTTTGAAAGCTTTACATTTTAATGCCATAGACAGACTGAAAGCATAAAGGGACGGAAGCCCATGTTCTTGACAATAACAGAAATTACTATTATCTCGCCAGTCTCGTTATTTATGCTATGACAACGCATTTCCCCCTGGAATTGTTTTTAATCTCTCTCCGTTGTCCTGAAACTTTCCACAGGGGCTGCATGTGTGAGGCAAACTCCTGAAAATGTCCGGAGTGTTTTTATGGATCGCTCTGTACCAGTATTTGGTAGAGTGTTATATTTATTTCTTGCACTCTCTAAAATACTAAATCATCTGCTGTTTTTAAAAGGGGATTAGAGGTGATGGCAATTATTAAAGCTCCCTCTCAACTCCCACATATTCCCCTCAAGTTTTTTCTTCCTGTATGAATCTGTCGTGTTTGGGGGGGGAGGGGGGGTTTGGGCTTCCTGCAGTGTTTTGCTGTAATGATGCTGTGGCTTAGTAAGAGAGGTGGTAAATCAGATTAAGTAGGAGCACGTACAAACACCTACAGGTCGTCAGTGCAGTTTTTGCCTCTGGCGTCTAAATCACTAACACTATCCCTGGATGTATTTCATCAGGACTGTGGGAAGTCACGTTCCCCTCACTTTCTCTTTTCTCCTTTGAGTACACAGAGATCAAAAAGGTGAATTCAGAGCAGAAGCCAGGGGTCGGCCGCTCTTTGATTTTTCACCCACGTGGGTGTTTGTGTTTCTAGATTCAGAAACGTTAGGAAACGTCTCAGGTAACATTTCCCTCTCGCTGCCTGTGTCTCTGTCAAGCAGCTGTTAACTCGCTCGTGTCACATCACGAGTCCTGGAACTGAGGCAAAAACCGCAATCGCTGCAACGGCAACAAGCAGTCGCCTGCCATCTCTTCTGCAGATAGCTCGTATCAGACGGCAGTTCTGGTTTATCAGCAAGAAAGAGTTTGTCGTGTGGCGTGTTCTGACAACATATCAAGAGAAGAACGGAGCAGCTGCCTTGCTTGTGGGTTTGGGACATGGGAACTCGACTGACTGACACATATTCCCCTCATGTTTATGATGAAAGGCCTGCCTCTTAAGTAAGAGGCTCGCACACAAACACACCCACACCCAAACAAACACACACACACACACAGCAGATCAGTCAACGCAATGACACATGCGTGCGATACTATTCAAACCGACTTCCTGCTTACAAGAAGACAGCTTCCTCTTTCCTGCAGAGAGTTATCATATATAACATCTTTCTCTCTTACTAGTGTCTGACTCGGGTCTATTCTACCACTATTTGTATTTATTTCATTTCTAAAATAATGTTCAGAGAATTGGTAGCAAACAGCTGATAAAATAAATTTGAATATGTTATTGTAAATAGTTTTTTCAATCACACTATCCTAAAATCATTAATCACACCCAATGCAATTTCTCTTTTTTCTGTTGTTAGTTATTTCCATCCGACATAATTCCCAATTTTTTTATGAATCCCTGTTTATATGTAAAATTAGAAGTCCGTGTTCATCATTTTTACATCTTGCTCCAGGTTTGGCCATAATAATTACAAATAAATTACAATATAAGTTGACAATAAAAACATTTGCCCTCTTTTCATGGAACACCTTTTGCAAATGGTTATAAAACAGATCACTAATTCATGTTTAATTTGACAATGAAATGAGGGATAATTAAAGGACCCTGCAGCATTAACAAACGTGTGTGAAGAACTGGGTGATGGTAAAAATGGAAGCCTGCGGAGTGGAGGACAGTAATTGTTTCCAGAAGGAAAACATCTAGAGAACAGTGATGAAACAGGAGCTTGAGCACAGATCTGGATCAGATCTTTCTCAGAATTTGAAAACACTGCGGTTGCATCGTCTGCACTGACGGTGATCGGCATAGGGTGTTTATTTGGAATGCAACAAAAAATGACACACAAACAAACACACAACTATCTCTGGATGCAGCAAGCATTAACAGGTTTTCATCCAAATTTATCTGGAATTTAACAACATTTGCAAGAAAATTTGCAAAAGAAAATTAGAACTTATGCATTTTTCACTTATGATCAACTGCAAATATTAATTAAGTTGCTTAATGACGATAAGCTGCAGGTGACACAACCTGTAAGGAATGTACACATGCTGATATCCAAGCCCAGTTGTCCTCACAACTCGTAGTTTTTATAGTTCACCTTTTCAGTTTGTTTCAATTCACACAATACAAGTGACTGTACTTGTGACGGCACAACAGAATAACCCTGATGACTGCTAATGAGCTTTCTGGAACAAACCATCGGAGCATGAAGTATGTAACGCTCCTTAATGATAATAGTGATAATAACTCATAACCAAAACAAATGGTGTGGTCACAATGTGCAGCTCGTTTGACTCCTGCAGCACGACCTCTTCTACACCGAGGATGAAGTGACTCCCTGCCAGGAGTAAAGTTTCATTCTCTACAGTCTCACTTGTAGAAAGCCGAGCTCTTGATTTGGTGGTGAAGTGAAGCCTGGTGTTTTACAGCAGCTGTATTTCCATTGATCTGGTAAAGCTGGTAACATGGATAAGGTGCATTCCCCCCCAATCCCTCTAAATCTCTCTCCTGCGCCTGTCGTTGACAAACAGCTCTCGGAGTAACACACAGTTCAGAGACACAGCTTTAACAGGAAGCTGCCACATTAATATACGAGCAGGAGCCCATACAGGATGTTTACATTAAAATATGTGTTTACTGGTTACTTCACATCATTGTGTACTGACAATCTTTTTTTGTCGTACAGTCTCAGACATTACTAGATATTTCTGATGGAAAAAATACAGAATTGACATTATTTGGCATTTAGAAAGGATGTCACCACTGAAATGCAATACTGCCATGTCCCCTCCACTAACATGGACGAGGTGGGGTTTGAGACCTGTACTGCAGCCAGCCACCAGGGGTCGATAAAGATGAGTTCGTCGTTATTAGCATCTTTAACCCTGGTCTCAGTCAGATGTGACGGTTCCCATGCAAAAAGTTGCATCTTGCAAATTTCCCATCATCTTTGTATTTTAGGTTGAACGTGTAGTAATAATATTATTGTCTTTATCATAACATAGATTAGTAAGCAGCTGTGAAATATACTGTGAGTCCAGTGCAGTAGCTGCAGGTCAGCAGGCTGCATAACAGAGACGTGATCGACCTGGTTGTGTGTGTGTCTGTGTGTGTTGTGTAGGAAAATGAAGGGAAAATTGATGTTTATGTGACTGACATCACAATCAAACACACTTTGTAGAACGATTTTGTGATGTGGAAAAGCTCCATCATATAACCTATGACATAGCAGCAGTAATACAGTACCGTGTAAGTACATCAGGTCTGCTAGTAATATTACATTTAAAGCAATAGTTAATTATTATGGGATGCCTATGTGCTTTTGTGCTGGGAGTCAGATCACGAGGTCAAAACCACTTTTAATGTCCGTTAGCTCAGTATGAAGGTGGAGCCGGAAGGACAGTTAGCTTAGCTTAGCACTGAGGGTAAAATAACTGTTAAAATCTCGTTGGTTTGATTCTCACAAAACCAAAGTGTAAAAACTAAGAAGATTTCTGTTTTGCGAGAGGTTGGATAACTGACTGTTTCTTGGCCGGTGAGGGGATGACTCAGAAAACCAGTGCCAAGAGGTATTCAGGCACGTGACCCCATTAAAACCATCCCCTGCTTTTACAGTCAGGTTTATGCACATATTACATAAATAAGATTGAGGGTGTTCAATAATGGGCTTTTTAAGAGCCGTTGAACGCAGCCTGGCTTCCTGCCCCCAGGCGTCCTGCCCCCAGGCTTCCTACCCCCAGGCTTCCTACCCCCAGGCCCATCTTTGTGCTACGCTAAGCTAACAGCTCAAGGTTGTGTCGTCACAGGCTTTTTTTTAACTGTACAGACATAATAATCTTCTCGCATTCACGACGACAACTGATTCTAGTGCGGGTTTCTTTTACAGTTTCAGAGAGAAAGCTGCAACTGGTATTACTATATTATTTGTACTTATACTTGGCTTTATCATGAATCCCCTTGAGAGGGAGGACTTCTACATGCTGACATCTCTCCTCTTTATCATAGTCCCACAGTTTCAGAGAAAACAAGAAATGGATTTTCAATTTCTGACATCTAACAGATAGCGGTTGTGTTTCTTTTCCTTATTCTGGACGACTGTGGGAAATACGCGCAAGGCGTGTTGTCGATCTTTTGTTATAGGACGAATATGCAAACATATTGGCTTAATGCTGAAGAAAGAGCCTCACTGTATTCTGGTAGTCTGACAGCCCCCCCCCTCCCTTTATCCTCCCTCATCCCTCTTTTCTTCCAGCTTGATCCCACAATGTCTCAGTAACCTTCAAAGTATCCTCGCTCCATATCTGCCTCGTCTTTGTGTGTCATCCGAATGCTGCGCACATCCACGACAAACACTCTGCAAAATGTTGTGCTGGAAAAGTCTCTGTCTGTGCTCACCAGTAAATCCAAAATGAGATATCCTCCATTTAGGGGAAAAGGCTGTATACCCCACTGCTGGCTGGAAGCAAAACTCACTATGGATTATCGCTGAATGTATTAGCACAGATGAAAACAGTATGTATTGGTTCTAATCATTGCCTGTTAGCATTTCTTCCAACTAATGAGCATGTTATTTTTCTGATAACACTTCTCAGCGCTCTGAAGGGAATTATTCAGTTTGCCCTCTGGTTAAACAACAGTATTGCCAATTTTATCAATTTTTTTGGCTATATTTGACAGCTTTGGCCCAATTAGGAGAAAAATCTTAATTTCCCAAACCTGTATAACACAGTTTAAATAGTCTGTTCACTGTTACCGCTCTGGTTTTTGTCTGTCTTTGAGGTTATTTGCTCTTGAGGGCGTCACCATGTCACGTTGTTTGAAATGTTCGGTTCAATCGCAGCAACGAGTAGAACAATAAACACACAGCGTTGTTTTGTTGACTGGACATCACTGCCGTCTCCGATGTATTTGTATTGACTGAGGGACTCGCACCGGATCAGTATTGTGACGAATGTTTGCTCTGGACTGATGTCAAGGTCGCATTCGTCTTAACCTTTAGTCCAAATTGGAATTGGCAAAGATAAGATTCTTGTGACTTGTGCTGTTCACACTGTCGTGAAGACAAAAAAGGGTTTGGGAACCTTGAGCCTCGCTAGCGAATGAATTCACAAAATATAACTTTTTCCTTTCACTCAATTAAAGTTTAAACCTGAACATCAGCCACATTCATCTGGTGCTGAAAAGATTGATAAGCAACAATTTCAATTCAAGTCAATTTTTCGGTTTTATTTCAAAGACGAAAGATTTTCCTGAAATTCAAATTATGTTTATTCCAGTTTGATATCAAATTAAAGTTTTAGACTTTTGCACAGACGGAGCAAGAAATCGAAAAAAAACATCACCCTGGTTTTTGTTGTTTCATTGTTTAGACGACATTTTGTTTAGACTGAAGAAACTTCCATAACAACAGCAATGGAAACCATTCATTAGCAATTGGAAGATATAACCTTGAGCTGTGGGGGGAAAACTCTCACAGGCATTTTCTGATATTTCCAACATTTTCATAGACAATTAGAAAATAATTAACAATTTCCACTGACATGTCCACTGCCCCCGGTAACACTTCTTCATCTCCTCTGCATCGCATCGTTCTCTCGTGATATTCTCATCCCATCAGGCACAAGAAACCTGTGACCTGCATTTATTCCTGCCAGTATAACAGCTTTGGGTTTTCATCACACTGCCTCCGACCTGCGGCACTTGTTTGGCTTCGCGAGGTTAAACACAGCGTTTTTTATGTGAGTCGGCTCCTAATCAGAGGGATTTAGAAATGTAAATGTACCATCGGTCCATCACCATCATTACAAACACAGACTCCCCCCCCGCCGCCTCCCACCTCCTAGGATACAAGACCCAGAAAACACACGGTGTGATTTTTGCTGGAAAATTAAATTCATCCGTCAGAACATGAGCGGGTAAAGCTGCCGAACAAGCTTTTTTATTGTGAACAAATACCATTACAAGACAACAGGGACACGCGATCACTGGCCTTTTATCACCATAATGCAAGATAATATATGTTGTTATGTTAAAAAAAATAATATCCCACCTTCCAACACTTTACAGGAAATGTGCTAGAGTTTGGTTTTTGTGTTATTCTGCTGAAATACAGACAAGCTACCGTGACCAGTCTATCACGTGGACATGTATCTCAAGGTTTTCCTCACCTGTTCTTGGCCCCCCCCCGTCACTGAAGACGTCCACTTTGAAAAACGTAAAAGTATATTTTTATTACTAGAGAATGTACCTCATATAGGACTAAGTATAAACACCTTTAAAGGACTATTTTCAGCAGTGGATTGATTCACTTGCCGGGCGAGGGTCTCCGGCAGCAGGACCGTGTACGTGGGCGCGACACAGAATACACTACCCAGTGTGTGTTCATCGTAATAAAGGAGCGAGTCTCCCAGTGCAACCGTGTGAGTCACTGATGTGTTTGTAATAGTTTTTGTGGCTCAGAGGAATAATCTAATAATCTCAAGCTTCAGATACTCGGAGAATAACGAGATCAATTCACAGTTGGATTTGGTCTTTTCGTGGAATTTTATTGATGAGAAGTAAAACTGAAAAATTCACAGCACATCAAACGCTCTGCAGGGGCTGTTTTCAGTGTGTCATGACCCGACTCATTGTTGTCCCGCCCCCTTACGGCCTTTAGGGGGCAGATACTCTCGTGAGAATTAACAATTCATTCTGCATTCACACCGTCTTCTTTCACGTTTTAATCCACTTGAACTCTCATTTCTATTCATAACCATCTCTCATACCAATAATTAAACACTTACAATAAAGAATAAAGTAATTATAACAAATAATGGGTATGGCGTTTCAAAATGCAAATGGCTCCCTGCAGGGCCTGATGTCCATTCCACCCCCCCACCCCCTCACTGATGACTCTCTCTCTCTCTGTGTTTTGCTCTCTCCTGCAGAGGCGCCTCCCTCTGGGATGTCCAAGAATGGATACTTCTTTCAAGAAATGGGTGAGTCTGAGTCACCAGCCGGATGAATGCACTTTTCAACATGAGCCAGTTTTCCTCAACGTAAAAAAACACAAAAACATAGCAAAGCAATAATCAGGATTAGTTGCCGACGCAGCGTGGTTAAAACACTGAGATCCACTCACCATGATGGGAAAGGAGGATATCTTGTTTTTGAGTTGAATGCTGCCAGTAATGTGCTATACAGTAGATCCATAGTGAAAGATGTGACTTAAAGATTGCAGCTGCAGCACGGATCAGAAAAAACTCTCCCAGCTCTCACACGCTGCTGCATTTGGATATAAATAATGAACTTTGCTCGGGCTGTTGTGATAACAGCAGCTTCATTAGCTTCAAGCCAAGGAGAGGAACCCAATTAGTATGTGCAGCACAAGCAGTCAGGACAGAATATGCTTGCATTGGATCTCCCTGTCTCCCCCAGCCAATTATTACCCTCCCTGTAACACACCAATTCACAGAAGGCCCCCCCGCTGCACCTGAACATAACCGTCTTTATTAGGCAACCCTCTATCACGATATAAATCCAATTACATTACTCCAGGCAAGTAGGCATCATCCACCATCTTAGAGGTCCGTTAATGAATCTTGCCGGACGGCCAAAGGTTGTGAGCAGGGTGACGTGGACAAAATATAACTGTTGTTGGTCTTGAACTGCAGGAAGTGATCCGGTGGTGCCTGTGTCATCTGTGTCATAATGTTCTTTGTGAACATTAACGTGCTCATTTTCTATGCTTGGCGACCAAATCTGATTACAGCTGCACATGTCAGGATTAAATGGTGAATAGAGGACAAACTAGAATGAAAGTCAGTAGAGCGCAAACCTCCACCGCGGCCCAACAGTCCCCTGAGTCTGACATTTCGCACACAATCACAGAAAGCAGGAGGAGGGTTATCCTTATTGGATGGAAGCTGAAAAAACACCCATCTATCTTTGACAATGTATATTACGTTTAGTGGAAATCTGTAGTTATCCTGTGGACAGAGAAACAGACAGACAGACCTGAGGTGATGGATGGGAATCAAAATGGGATAGAAACAAGAAGTGAAAAGCTCAAGCCAGGCCATGAATCCACCTTCAGAAAGCTTAACAAATGAAAACACACAATATGATGAACATTCAAAGCCATGCCAACTATTCCCATTGTGGTCCAGAATGGTTTGACAGATCAGTGAGTTTACAAGTCGTGCAACAGAAAAGCAACAACACAAATCAGTGGTAAACAGACACACGGCTCATAGAGTAACAAGTGTGCGATACAGAAATAACAGTGTTCATAATAACTGACTGTGGATTGAGCCACAGAGAGAAAGCAGCAAACAGAAAAAGGGCTTGAAGCTGAGTTCTGCGTTCGCAATCTTAAAGAAAGTGAAGAAAAAAAGAAATTCCCTGATCTGGATATGCAACAGAAATTCCAAGTATTTCCTGACCGACACCATATCCTAGTTCATAGCAATCCCTCCACTAGTTCTTGTGTACAGCGGTTTCCAGTTTGATGGAGCAGAGATGCATCATGGGGTTTGCAGCGTATGTCTTTGACTTTGAAGCTCCTCGTCACGTTCTGAGTCGACCTTAAATCTCATTTTATGGTTTAATCTGTTGATTTTATGGACAGATTCAGGGTGAAACTTTGTTTTTGCCGAGTTAGCAGATCCTGACGCAGCTCATCATGTGATGATTTTTTATTTTATTAAATTAAAGAAGATGTCTAAATGCTAGACACATGAAATAGTAACTCGGCTGTTTCCCTTGAAACTTAACGTCTCGCTTTATGACCTTAATTTAAAATACTGTGGGAAAACCTGTAATTTAGCTGTTATCGTATTTTTTAAACCTGAACGAGTCCACACAGTATAAAAAGAACCCTGTGTGCTAGAGAGAGGGTTTGATCATGACAGTGCACTAATGCCCAGAACCACAGCTTTGAGTCTCTGCTGAAATTCAAGCTGAAACAATCATTGCAAACAGGTTTTTGCTTGTATCTTAAGTTTTGTTCAGGTACAGTGCCGCTGTTTAATTTCCTTAAGTTGTAGTTGATGTTGTGTGACTGCTTGTTGTGTCCGACAGCAGACGAAGGCACAGAGGAGCAGTAAATCCTCACGAGGGAGAAGCTGGAAGTCGCAAATATTCCTCATTGTATCTGCAAAGCGACTTAAATCATTAATCTACAATCAGAAGAGGAGCCAGTTTCATTCAATCTATTAATTGTCTTTTGTTTGTTATCTGACCCGCTTGAATTGAAAGACAAATGAATCAGAGCAGTAATCTGCAGACAGTGTTGAGAGGTTCAGATTGAACAATATGTGCCTTTAAGTTCGATTGTTCACCCCCAGTGATTTCTGGGTATTTACATACAGAAGTGTGCTGCTTCCCAAACACTGAACCCAGTCGCTCTGATGGCAAAAAGGATTCAGACCCAATTTTCCCCCCCGGCTTTTATTTTCCACAGGATCACGTAAGAGTGAAAACATGTAAACAAGCGAGAATAAAACTGTTTTCACTTTGTTGCCTCGCAACTAATCCTCTTAGAATAAAAATAGCAGCAGAAAAAGGCAGATTTTACCCTCAGCTTCAATCGGGGGAGAAAAAGACATAGATAATAAAAATCTATTATCCTCAACATTGTCTGAATATTAAACTCTCTATGACGTCTTTGGTTTGTTGCAGCCAACGATGATTTTAAATCAGTGAATGTGAATGTAAAACTTTGATTAATTCTCAGAGAAAACATCTTTAATGATGAGACCGAGCCTGTGTACTGTTTCTGTCACAGCTCCAAACACCTCTCAGAGGCTGCTGCAGAACACCGGGCCCCGTTTTACAGAAGCACATCCATCATTCAGTGTTTTCATATCAAACAGCCTCATCCCTCGTTCCTTCTACATGTTGCTGGTTTAGGTTTTTGACCCGTTTTTGGAGCTCGGCTTCATTTGTTCCATTTATTGCTCAAATGACGCTGGAAAAACAAAACATAATACAAATCCCGATTCTGAGGTATATATATATATGAATTAATAGCCGACAATAAGTAAAGAAATGTAATTTTTCTAAATGAATATCGATTTGTTGCTCCTGCTCGGCAGCCGCTGCTCTCTCTCTCTCCCAAGGTGATTTGAAAGTCAGAGCCCAGCCGGTGAGTCTGTGGCGCAGAGGGACGGCGGCAAAGGGACGACACAGAAAGGTTCAAATAATGTCAAGCGCAGAGGGATGATCCCGACGCAAGACAAACTGAACGAGCTGAAATTGGGGCCCTCCTCGTGGATAAGGTCAGCCGATAAAGAGCACAAGTAGGAGATATTGTCCCGGTCGCATCAAGCCGATTGCTGGATGATATTTGGGAGCCCACTAGCGACGGCAGGATTGGATTTAAGGTGCTGCTGTGTCAGGAGCAGAGACTGGGATGAGTCATACAAACAGGCCCCAGGCTGAGTCCTGTGATGCTTTCTTCCAGAACAAAATCCAGACCAAAGAAAAAACACCTTGGTCTCGCTCTGATTCATGAAAACATCCACTGTCGGGATTATACGTATTTAAAACATTATTAGCTTGTCTCAACAGAGCATCTCTTTGCTTTATAGTGACAGCAGAGGTGATATTTATTTTGACAGCAACAGTGATAATTGATCAGCAAAGGAAAAACTGTTTTAATTGTACTTTTTCAGATGAATCCATCAATGAATAATGCCACAATGAAACAGATGGTTTTAAAATCCACCAAAAAAAGTAGCAATAGAATTATAGAATATATTTGATTCTATCCTATTATCTCTCACACTTTCAAAACATGGTGAGTTTCATCTTTTCTTATTGATTTACTAAATAAATCTATTAAATCTACTGAATCAGCAACAAGAAAGAACTAAATCTAGATCATTGACCAACACATTTAGATTTCTGCAAACAAACCTGCGTCTGATTCAGCAGAATTTCCGAAATGAGAAGTATTTTGATAAACAAATAATCACGTAGGTCATTTAAAAATAATGATTTTATACATTTGATCAAACAAACAATATTTATTTTAAATGTCACTAACTTGCAAAGGTCATTTATGCTATATAATGATATTCAATAGACTGGGTGACTTATTAAATTAATGGAAAAATTTGTAAAATAATTCTTGCCTTCAATCCCAAATACATAATACAGCCTGTCAAAGAGATTTATACATCTTAAGCATACTGCATGATTTCACCATTAACAGACGGTTTTGTGAAAGGACATGAAACGCAGCAGCAAGTGAAACCTGAGCTCCTGTGTAAAATCTTCGGGTGACACTAAACACAATATTTACTCATAATTCTCCAGGTTTCTTTGTTTTGTTTATAGCTTTGAGCACCAGGCTGCGCTGTCAGGAAAGTTCACTGATTGTCGACTAAGCTGTTGAGGCAAAGCTACACTTCTTGTAATGAAATCGTGTCACTTTGGGGGTTCTGTAATTGTAGTTTCTACTCATGAAGTTTTTTCATATTTAAAATATGTATTTCATGTGTTCAAATGGGGCAATTATATTTGTGGACCTCAAGTTGCCTCCTGGTATTTTTGACTTTGGTATTTAAATCAGCTACTCGGCGCCAAGGATAATGATCATGAAGCCACGAGGATCAGGAGTGACCCTGTGCTGTTGTGTCCCCAGAGCAGCGGGAGGCGGAGCCCGAGGAGGGCAGCGAGGGCCCAGAGGAGGCACAGGACTCGCCGATCGCCTGCGGAGATGACATCCACCTCTATGACAACCAGATCAGCCCCGGACCAGGTCAGTACCCAAAGAGGGAGCGAGCGGGAGAAAAAGCGATGGAGAGCGGCCTGGGGAATAGTGAGTGTGCTGGGTGGGGGGTAGAGAGAATAGAGGGAGTCGGAGAAGGTGAAAGATGGAAAGAGAAAGGAGAGAAGAGAGGGAGTTGTTTTCAAGAAAGAAATTAGGACATCTTATGCAAACGTTCTAGTCTTTAAATTACTAGTCTCAAGATTGTTAGAATTCAAGCGGAGGAGTCCTTTCCAATATTTTCCCTACACACGAGGGAACAGATTAGAATAACGTGGTCAAAAGTCATCGTCACTTTATACAACATGTTTTCACTCCTGTGAAGGCAACCTCTCAGGTACTTGAGGAAAGGTCTTTAAATTTATGTACAAACAATCACTTACCTTGACTCAAATATGAACTGATAAGATTCAGGTGGTCAAAGGTCAAGGTCACAGTGACCTCATGTTCCCGTGAATGTGATATATCAGGAACACCCACAGAGAATTTAATAACATCTGACACAAACATTCACTGGGACTCAAGGATGAGCTGAGTAGAGTTTGGATGTCAAGGTCACTGTGACCTTGTGTCTTGAAAGGATTCTATTTTAAATAAGTAAGAATCACGGATTTCCTTGGAGAGATTTGGCTGGTCAAAGGTCAAAGGTCACTATGACCTCTCAAAACAATATCTCAAATCTGACCAAAGTGAATTTCTTTCCAAAAGTTGACCAGTTGTCACTTTGACTCAAAGATGAACTGATTGGATTACAGTGGTCAAATGTTATAGTGACCTTGTGTGAGTCAGACTGAGAGTTGGATTGGCGGAGCCGCACAATTTAAGTTTTTGCAGCAGATTTGATTCAATTTCATTTGAGTCCAGAATTGATCGATTTTGATTAAATTCGGTTTGATTAGATTCTTAATGATTCAGTGACACCGCACACATTCCAGTGCTGCTGAACGTGTTCTCTCTGTTTCTCAAATTACCAATTGAGCAACTCTGTCATTTCCTTGAATTAAAAACAGGCAGATTATCAGCTGTAAACCCAGGTTGTATTGTCTTTGAGACATGTTACGTGTTCAAAAATAGTTCAGCCAGAATAAGAAGAAGCTGCACCACTGACAAAGGGCATCATCATTATCCTTATTCTAGAAAATAAATGCTTTCTCTTAGAGCCGAGCACGAGGGTGTCAGGATGGAGGCTTCAACAGAGTTCAGACTTTGACTCTAATGATCACTTTGAACCCAGACAGAACAGAAACAAGTCTGCTCTCTAATTTATCTGCTCTGTTTGTGTTGACAAGACATCGCGCTGATGTCTGCAGACAGCTGGTTATCTGCTCCCCGACAAGGACAGACAGACTGAAGCAGGATCCACACTCTGCTCATTCCACCTCCACGGCTTCAGTGCTCGCAACCAGAGATAATTAACACAAACCCAGAGCTCAGATCGGTTTGCAGAATAATTTTTCAGTGTTTATCTGCTTTCATGGATGTGAAATTCAGTCACAGCAGTCTCGTATACTGCAGGAGATACACGTCGACTGTAATTGTTTGCATTGCATCACCAAAAGCTCTTGAATTTCATCATCCTTCCTCCTCTTTTTCACTCCTGAAGGTATTTGTGTTCTCCCAGTTTCACGACTGTCGCGTCCCTGGAAGTCGTCCTGCTCTATTTCGACATGGACTAACATTGTCAGGACATTTAACAAGAGGTCTGGCAAAGCAAATTCCAGAAAATGTGCGAAGCAAATGACTCAGGCGTTTGCGTTCTCACATAAAGCCCCTCTGGATAATTTCAGGAAAGTAGTGCTTGTCTGAAAGCGGCTTTTCTTTCACCATGACCCCCTCGATTCACCAGTGAACTTCACCGAACCGCCAAACGTCTGAGGCTCATGGGGAATATTGTTCCTTGAAGATGCACTAAAGAAAGAACTATTAGTTAAACAATAAAACGCACCTGCTCTCCCACTCAGGTGATAGGAAATGATTTTTTTCAAGGCTGCAGCTTTTGTTAGTCGTTATTGTTATGTCGGATTTTTGAATGAGGTTTTCTAACTGAAAATTCGGTTTCTCTCTACAAAAATAAACAGGTCTATTCTTTCTCTGACTGCCTGGAAGTGTGTCAGTGTAGAACCAAACAGGCAAGAAGCCGATTAATTAGAATTGCAGATGCATATAGAATATATAGACGTCCCTCTGCAACCTTTAACTCCACCTCATTACAAGTGGGAATGTGTGTCACACTCAGTTTGCAGAGATATATTTCTGAATGTGCCTGTTGCTGCTTTCGCCTCTGCCCAGTGATCAATATCCCAGATTCACTTATCTTGTTCCTTGCACTATCAGCAAAGTGCTTCTTTTTATAATTTTTTTTTGTCATAACATAACTCTTCAAAGGGAGCGTGCGTCTGCAGTCATGGCAGATTTCTGTGGTTTCAGTCACGAGGAGAAAACGAAGAGGGGGGGGGGATCCTCACACAACTTTAAACTAATTTCAGTGGAGGTCTGCGGCACCCGGAGTCCAGCCGGAGCCCGATGGCAGGTGTTGACTTGACGGACAGCTTGTCGGCTGCAGCTGCAGATGATTTTGACCCCATTACCAGAAAGCCGCGGGTCAACAGGTTACCATCGCCATGGCAACAGTCACAGGTGCACCATGGGGGGGGGAAGAGAGAGAGAGAGGGATTCTGTCTGAATGTGACAGGTGAGCATGTCACTCGGGCTGATTCTCCGTACATAGTAACACTTAAGGCGTCTGACAAGAGCCGGGAACGAGTCAGAGGAGGAAAACAACAGCAGGAACTCCCCTTCCAGAGTAAAACACCCAGTGAAGGTGTCAGATCACAGTCGGGGCTCAATGCGATGACAGAATGATCGCTTTGACACGGATAAGGACATTATTTTTTAAATAATTTAGGATATAAATAATAATTGAAAGGCAGCACTTTTTCATATCTTTGACCATAAAGTTTGAGTAAATAACTAAGCAGCAGACAAGTTATTTATTCAAACTTTAATCTCTCATCTCCCAATCTTTCAGGGAAATATGTTAATAATAATTAAACATAGTTCAGTTATTTTCATCATGTAGGAGCCGGTAAAGAGTTTTGTATTATTAAAAATACGTGTTTTAATTAATTCAAATTTACAATGTCCAATCAATTCGAGAGGTGGAATCCCAAACTTTATCACTTCAGAATTAGAAGTGGGTGGTATGGGTGACGTTTGTACATTTTTACATAATCCTAAAACACCAAACAATGTCAAAAGCAATAGCATGGTAATTTCTGACAGTAGCTAGTTTAATATAATCTCAGATTATAATCATCAGTTGATATCTAATCACAATCCAATGATACACACCTCTTGGTATTTGTACCGTATTTCAGTCCATCTACACAGATATAATATGTTGAATTGTCTCGGCTGTCATCAGAAAAATTTACGTCCGCCATTTCAAATCAATGCAGGACTCTGAACAGGACTTTTAATCACGTCCTTTCTGCCTAAATCAGCAGCGGTTTGGAAAAGCAAAGGCCTTCGTGATAACATCAGACTCAGAGACCGGAAGCTTCTATCGTAATGTAATTTGAATAACATCTGTCCATTATAATTAATACATTTTTCCTTCTACTTTATTTAACGGCGACCTCTTCCATGAGAAATATCTAGGTCCCGGCTGTGGCTGCTTTAATAATTCTTCGCTGTTGACCTTTGTGATATTGTGCCTGTTGGATATTTAGCTGCACCATCCTAACGATATGTCTCTAATGGCTTCCGGTGCTTCCGGCGAGTTATTTAAACGGCATTTTTAGATTCAATGTCCCGAATACGAGCTCCGTCGAGAGCGCTTATTTTTTATTTGAACCAGAATGTCCTCATTTTCCTCTGGGTGACGATTTAAAACACAGAATCATTATATCTCCTGAGTCAACAGAATCTGAACCTACAACCTTCAAGAAGCTATGACCTATGATAGGACTGTTTAACTTGACTGTGTTAGTTCAAGCAATAGACTATATTTACCGATAGATGATATATTTAAAGTAAAGTCAAAATGTCCCAATCGCCCCCTGGTGGCTGGCTGCAGTATCAGTCATAAACCCTGTCTCATCCATTTAGTGGATGGGACATCGAAACAAACAAAAAAGTCAAAGTACCTGTTGAATAATGAAGATAGTTCTGTCATGTTCTCAAACACTGACTATTGACCTCATTCTGAATGAAACATTATTCTGACAATGATGCTCCGATGAGAATATTACATTCATATTCCTATCTGTGCCCAGGAAGTGAAGATGCGTCGCCCATCTTTATTTGCAGTCTTAAGGAATCACAGCCTCCTCGTGTGCTCAGCATTGGTGTCAAAGTGTTATCAGACAAAGTGAATCCACGGCAGCTCAATCCAAAGCGAGTGCTGACGATGAGAAATGAGAAGAGTTTAGCCCAAAAAGTCGTTAGCCTGTAATTCGAGGGATTGTTTGTGATCTTCCTCAGTTTTCTGAATCATTTTGACACGATCTCGTCCATTTTCCTCTCGTCAGAGAACTTTGTCAGGAAATTGTCGAAACGCTCTCTCCCTAAATAGAATCGATTCCACGATTATATTTCTGTCGGCACTCGGCCCACTCTCACTCAGGTTCAATCAATTCTGAATGCTCAAGTGGAGGAGTCAAGAGGAAGGACAGCCGTCTCTCACACGGGAAAACTTCATGACTTAGACTCTGACCAAGGTCACGACTTGACCCTGACAACCCCGAGTGTAGGACTTGCTTTATGAATTCACACATTAAAGAAATGACTTAGGGCATATTTCTTTGTTTCATAGCCCATCAGGAAGGCAGAGTTCTGTTAAGCAGACTGATTCTTCTATATTTCAGAGAAGCATCAAAATGTACTTTCATACAAAACACTTTCTTTGGGTCGATAAACAGCCCGACAGTAAAAAGCTGTTCGAGTCAACTTCTGAAATATTCACATTTTTGCCATGAAAGGTCAGGGTTTCTTTCATCGGGGCATTTTAAAGTATTCTACCTGTTTTTCCGTTTTGAGGAAAATATTGCAGTCATCTTAAATTATTCTGCAACTGCTGTTTATGAATACGATCCTGTAAGATTGCCTCAGGGCAGGGCTTTTAAACATTAAGATTAGGTAGAGTCAATATGTTAATTTTACACTGCATTAGATGAGATAAATACAGGCGTAACACGTAAGACAGGGTTTGGGAGATGGCTGAAATCTAGTCGGCTTTTCTGACAGTGAAAAAACACGAACCTGTGGTATCTTTACACCACAGGTTCACGGTCTTTCCTTGTTTCCACACCGCCGAACCAATTATTTTTGATTTCAAACACACATTTGAAATGCAAACAGGCCGTGCAGCCTCCGCTCCAAGGGCACTCCAGCCTATTCACATTCAAGATGTCTCTCCCCATCACATAGTAATTCAGCTGTCCAGCGTCCCCACCCTGCAACTCTTAATGAGTAAAACAATACAACACTCCACTCTGACATTATATAACACTTGTGTCTGGCTGAATGTAATCAAGAGTTAAAGTAGCACAGTGATCAGATAAGGAGCCGAGGGTGGAAACAAGCCCTTGTCACATTCTGACACTCCCTCTGCCTAATCCTAAAGCCTGAAATTCCCCCCCTGGATTATTTTAAGTCGACGTACAGAGGCCATTAGAAAGAGGTGATCATTGGGGACAAGGTAATCTTATATGAATATATGAATATCTCCTCACGGCTGCAGCCTGGCAGCTATTAGAGCCGCAGCTCCCTCTCCCCTGTGGGAGCGGATCAGCCCGGTCGTGTGCTTTTTTGATTGTGCGGCTTTGATGATCCAAATCCAGTGCACACGACACGTGCCCCCTGCCATAGTCTTCATCACGGCGAGGCAGGGGTTGGGACTCTCCTCCTCCCTACACCGCCTGCAGGGCTTTATGATGGCAAGGTGTTTGGTGTTGAGATCAAAGCCCACGCTCCCTCATCCCCCCCGTTTTCCTTTTTTTCTGCAGACTCACACATGTTCACTTGTGGCTGGATTATTGATATTACGATATCCTGTCGCTTTCCTCTGGCTGGCTGTATTGTTAAAGTGTGTGTGTTTGGTGGGGGGTGGGGGTTCTTGCATTTTCTGTAGCTGGAGGGTGGAGTTAAGCACCGATTGATTTCCAGACGGAGCCGACACAGTGCATCACGCGGATCAGAGGAGGAAAGCCCATGGTAACCTAATAACGTCCTCCCCACAGTAAACTGCGATAGCGGGGCGTTATGTAACGGTGGCGGCGGCGGTTTGTTTTATGAGAGTCAGCAGGGCGCTGACAGCCCGGTAGTTACGGGACTGAAGTGTGTTGCAAACCTCATCCCGTGGTTTGTCCCCATATTGTTCCCCTCACATAAAAGGGTTTTCTCCTTTATTCTCTCCTCGCAGGGAGAATCCAGACCTTTGTACTTTATCTGAGCGCCGGCGCTCCACAGACGTGTGTATTAACGCCTTATCAGCGGAGAACTTCCAATCCCTGTTCAACGAGAGCGTTTAGAGACTCGCCTCTTGACATTTTCCTCACTATTAGAGAAAAGGGTCTCGGGGGTTCTTTTTCTTTACAGGCTGAGCGGTTTGTGGCTTGTGATCTTTGTGTTGGAATTTTTTCTCACCAGCACTAATGAATGTTCTGTCGCTGAGAAAAAAAAATGCTTTTAAATGCAAATGCGGAACATTAGAATTACAATGCTAGCACGGATTAGCATAAAAAATGAAGCGTTTTGACTTGTAATAATTTAATTTTGCAGCGGTAAATGACTGTATTGTTTTGAGATGGAAGTCATGTGGAGAACTCGTGGCCCCGGGGCACAGACGATACGCAACGTCGCTGGTTTCCTGTCACTTCTCCACACTCTGTTATAAAGGCATTAAATACACAACTGTCACAATGTTTAAGTTCACGGCAGGACAGTCATTTTTAAGAATGTCTACCAGACTCATTATCAGGTATCATGCTGTGGTGATGATAAAGCTGATAATTACACAAATTGTATTAAGTGTTAAGTTCAAGTTGTGTAGGTCAAAATGATGATGATAGTAATAAACTATCACTTAAATCTACAGCACCTTGCAAAACAGTGATTATAAAGTAGGACAAATAACAACCAAACACAAAGACAAACAATACAACATCATTTAAAGTCAAGTAATATCTAAAAAGCGACAGTGACGTTTCCAGTCTGAGTTCTTCAGACACATGCCAGATAACATGACAGAGGTATAACATCTACAAAACAATACACAAATAAAAAAAACCTTTGAAAGTCTAACTCTGCCTCTTGTTGTGTTTCTCCTCAGATACCGACGACTCCGGTTGTGTGCTGCTGAACACCTCGAGGAAGGCGAGTATCCACATTCACTGAATTTCAATTGAATTCATTATCCCAGTGTTTTTATTCCCAGTTACCTGATAACGAGCACAGGAACTCAAGATCCTAATGGCTGTGTACAGGATGTCTGATTCAGGGACGAGGTTTAAATCGTACACCTGGAGTCTGGTTTGGAAACATCCCCAATAAAACAACTGCAATGCACCAAATGCTGAAATGGAGGAAAAATGTGGTGTAAAAACTTCTCCTGTACTTCAAGCCTGTGCAGGAGATACACAACTCCACTGGTGTCCGAACGGAGCCTCGGCACTAATCAGCTTCAGACTCAACTTCCACCAACTGAACAAGAAGTTGACTCCTCAGATCAGAGAGGGCAGCGTGGAGACCCCCGTGTTTATCCTGCGTTCCACTGTGATAAACCCCGTGAACTCCATGCAGTGGAAATGGTCAGCTAGTGCCCACATTGGTATTTTGTCTCTGTCTGATGAAGCTCCATGCCTCTAAACCCTGTACAACCCAAGCTATATGTTCACTGATGATTTAAAGTCACTTAAACAATAATTTAAATGATTAAATTAGTCATACAGATAAAAAAAAATATTAAAAAGGGTTTAAACCAGATTGTGCTAAATTAACTCATTAAACACGCTGACTCAAAACATTTCTAAACATAGAAACATGGACAAAATATTACTCTTCACACTCCAAGAGGGATTTAAAGTATTATTATTTAGTTTACGAGAAATTAACATTTCGATTGCCCGAGCCTTACACCCGGAATGTGGTCCTTCTAGTCTTCAGGTTCCTGACCTACTCCCCCTTATCCAAAGCTTTATTACAACAGGGGTTTTCCTAATAAAGATTTTTTTTCAATTTAATACCGAGAGGCATTCAATACACTGATGTTTGTAAAAACCAATCCGATTCGTGTGAGATATGCCTGACAGCTGAATGGCTCTGCTGTCATTGTATATATTCTCTGTGAAAGTGCCGTCTGCTGCTGTTTATGTTTTCTTGCTGCTCTGCTGGCAGCCGGCTCATATTTTAGGTTTTTAGTGTTTTAGCCGTGGCGCTGGCTCGTCCACGCTGCAGCGGGTCGGAGCGAGAAATCTCTTTACGACGGTGCGTTGTAAATCTGACAATTTTAAAATATGCCTGGGAAAATCGGAAATCCCAGTCACATCATTATTGTCCGCTGATGCCATTTTTAGCATTTTAGGATATAAAGAGTGGCTCTGGGGCTGTAGAGCCACATGTCTCCATAAACCAGCTGCCTGTTTGATGGCCCTGTGGATTCTGATGGTCGCCCTGAGGTATGAAGTGTTTACCACGTCTGCATCGCTGCGTCATTCTTTTTCCATCCTAATCTACTTTATGAATGAACACACCACATCACAGGCAGGAGGCGCGGGCATGGAGAGACTCGATTTTCAGACCAAACAAACACGAGGGCAGCTAATTGTTTCATGCTCACCCAGAGAGGAGCTACAACCTTCATGTTCATGACCTGTGGATTAAATTCTCACCTAAAAATCGTAATGTTTTGTTTCACTGTTAGTCCCTCATGTGCTTTTGGTCCAGATTTAAGAGGCAAAGTCTCCGTAAGTAATAGAACTGAGGTGGAGAACAGAATGCCGTCAGAAGAATGGAGGAGTATTCTGTACTATCAGACACTGAAGAGGAATTTGATGAAACCATAATCTATTTGACAGAGGAAGTAATATTACTGTCATCTAACGTTTTGCAAGGGTGCTCCTTATAAACTCCTGATGTCCTGCACAAACAAGCTGCTTCTTGCTCGACAGGACAAATCGATTTCTCTCAACCTCCACAGTTGGAGGAGTTCGCAGCAGCACCCAGAGGGCAATGGTTTAAAACCGGTGGCTGAGGCTGTCGAGGGGGTTTGACTTCCTCTGTACGAGGCCTGTACAGAGATTTCAGTTTTTAAACAGCTTGCCCCGGTTCCTCTCGCTAAATCTCCCTGTTCTGCATCTCAGTTCTTTTTTTTTATTATCAATTTCACAAGCTTCTCGGCCAAGAGTTTTGTTGTGGATCTGTTTTTCTTTGCAGTGCCCTATATTTAGATTTAATTCGGAAATGAGTATGTTCCTGCTGCAACAGCTGCGTACTTTGCATTTTTCCTTTATTTGGAACCAAAAGAAAATCTTCTTCGAACTGAATGTCGTCCCAGTGCTGTGGCCTTCGAAGAGACCACACTTGGAAATCCGTCTAAAATAAAGCGAAATAAGCTCAGTTTAATATTAAACCTTTTAATCTCTCACCGACTCCCAGACTGGAGGATTGACAGCTTCATACAAACAAAATCAAATTTATTTATACACCGTCTATTCACAAATAGCTCCAAAGACTCCAGACCCTCTCCCTGGTGTTTTATTTTGAAAAGAACAGCAGGGAATCCACTCGTCTTTAGAATTTCTGTCAGTCACACAATCAATTAAATCGAGGGCTGGTGGGAGTCTGCGGCTCCTGAGTTCATGTCTCTGTCCATTCTTTCAGTCTGGGTTTCTGGTGATTGTTAGACACCACTGGTCTCAATCTGATTAACTCTGAAGGGATAAAGCGTGTTTTCCATGTTCTGCCATCTTTAAAAAACACATTAGTTGATTTAGTGGAGGGGAGGAAGATAAAGGTCAAAGCATTAATCAGTTTATGTGGTGTAAACACAAACTGTGAGGGGTTGACATACACGTTTGTTTCCTCTCTGTAAGATTAAGTTGCACTCGGCATAAGATGTTTTGCGTGCGTTGATCTGATCTCGTAATTTGTTCAATAACTCGTATTATAACAGCTGTTTCCACCGGCTGGAGCTCAGGAGGTAGAGAGAAGGTAGAAAAGCAGTAAGCACCGTGGGAAGGATTGAATGCAACTTGGACTGTGAACCTGGAGGTCGAGAAGACTGGAAACACACAAGATAAATACAGCCCAGTTACCATAAAACCACAGCCTTCACTCAACAGCCAAAATGAGTCTTTAGACTTGAAAGAAAATGATAATTATGAAGATATGATTGAAAATACAAATATGACACTTACTAAACCTTATATCCATATCTGCAGACCCTCTGGTGGATGCACGTTGATGATGTGTTTCAGTCTTTAAGATTCCTCTGATCAACCTGATCACCACTGACATGTGAAGTGAATCTAGTTCAGCCTCTAAAGGGATTCAATCTCCTCTGCAGTATGTGACGCTGATGAACTTTGAGGAGGAGATCCGGGCGCACCGGGACCTGGACGGCTTCTTGGCGACGGCCAGCATCCTGCTGGACGAGACGGCCGCCTCGCTGGACGACGTTCTGAAGCGGATGTTGCACCACGTGGGTCAGGAAAACCACACGTCCGAGCCCAGCTGCAACTTCGAGGAGGTGATGAGCTTGCTGTTCACCGATGCAGGCGCTCAGGAAGTTAACGGTAAGCAGGCAGCCCCGCCGATGTGTGAAAAATACAGCAAACACTGAACGTGTAGCATCTGTGCCTGTCCACAATCATACCAGGAACCCCTTAACACCTGTCAGCCCACCTAAGAACATTTGACGTCTGCACATGTCAACACCGATCTGAAAAAGAGCCTCTGCCTTTCTCAGGAGAAGAACCGTCAGATAGACGTGAGAATCAAGGAGCTTTTGAGACTCAAAGAAAAGTGCCATTTTTTTAAGTGGACGATAATGGAGCTCAATATGTTGCATCGCTTTGGCAGTGATTTGCATGTGCAGACGACAAACATATGGCACAAACACACACATTCTAATGCAACGATCTGTAAATAACAACACAGCTTGTGGTCAAAACTAACACAATCCTGGTTTTCCAGTCAATGCCGAGCTGTTGTTCATATTTAACAGAAAACAGAAAATGTTTGTGAGATGTTTTGGTTTGTTATTTTCACAGCTGAAACCTCGTTTGATTGGTTTTTATAAACAAGGTGAAAATCATTCCAACAGGTTTATTGAATATTTGTTTTTTTTATTTCAGATTGCAGACTTTAAATGGCTAATTTTATTCATTTTGATTGAAGTGATTTTGCTGGTCCACACGTCTCGTTCTGTGTGAATCTGATCCCTGTCACATTGGTTCAGGTCTCGGGCTCACATCGCTGTGGCTGAGCAGTAAAGCTTCTCGGTTAAGGCGAATCTCCTCAGCCCGTTGGAACAGGAGAAATCCGTCTCCTTACATAACAACGTGGATCCACTGTTATAGCCTCGCTCTGCTTTTACAAAAGAAATCGTTTGGCAAATTGTTTGCTTTCCTTCCAGTTGATGTCACAAAGATTGTTTTTGTTTTCCGGTACAATAATCTTTATATTTTTGTGGATATGAAACGCTGGCTGCTGGTTGGATGACGTCGTGCAGATGCAGGGATAGAAAACAAGTAAAAAGGGGGTTTTTCTTTCCAGTGTGAGAGCACGTGAGGTAACTCAGTGTAAGCGCTGCCTGTCTCGTACATCTGTGTGCAGTGTTTTCCTGTCGGTGTCCAGAGCTGTCGATGGTTAGTCAGAGGTGGGCGGTGTGCGAGCTCGCCCTGCACAGCCGCCTCTGACAGATCGGCGAGGTGATAATTGACTTCTGTCATCGATCACTCACTTAGCTTTTCAAATGGCTCTCCAAGACTCTCGAGCTGCGGCGGCCGAACGCTCCTGGGCCGCTTCTCTTCCCACGAAGAGGCGAAGGGAGGGAGAGTTTTTTCTTTCCGTCTCTTTGTGGCCGACGTCTAAACAAAAAGGCTTCCCGCGCAGTTCGGGGCTGTTTTTAAAATCAATGCGCTTTCAGGGCTTTCACTGAATTTTGAAATCGCACAAAGCAATACAGAGAAATACATGAAAATATTTTTGTTTCAGCAATGGCTGTAAAAAGAAAACAACTATGAAATTGATAGTCATAGTTTGTGTAGAATTCTTTCTGAAATGTCTTCAAATATTTACTGCGTTTTAAAACCAACTAGTTAAAATTTGTTATTTGATATTTGTTAAAAATATATCGTGCAACAACAAGAGGAGCTTTGAATCATCTGAAAGTTGAGTTTTCACTCCTGGGAAATTAATTAGTTGCAGCAGAAGGAGCAAGAAACAGTAAAATGAGAATTGGGTGATGGTTAATTATACGGAGGATAAATGATGTAACGATGGTAAAATTATGCAACAAATTATCAGTGAGATTTGAAGTTTGAAACACATGCAAATGAGCAGAGCTACTTTACTGTAGCTGTTCAATTATATTTACAGATCGAGCAAAAAAAAATCATCTTAGACGTTCACAAAACATCGCAGAAAATCTAGAACTGCAATCAGAACTTTTTGATATGCAGGTGTTAAAATATGGATCCCTCCGATGTGTTGTTTTGGAATTCTTCCTCCGACAGGTTCCCTGAATTAAAATCCTTGAAACATTCACACTTGTGTCAGTTCCGAGGGGTGGGGGGGGGCGTCTCTAGGGGAGGAACAAAGGCTCTTCCCGGGGGAATACATTCATATTTTGCACGTAAGTATGTAATCATCGGGACATATCTCTTCAGGTATTAATTTCTCCCGTATCTTTGCTGGCTCTGCGGCAGCGGGGCGAGTGCCTGGCAAGCGGACCAGCTCATTTGGAGTGTGATACTGTACAGCTGCGAGATAAAGAGAACAGGGCCAGATTATAATGGGCACGGAAAGAACAGAGAATTACAGAAATGAAAAAGATGAAAGCCCACGGAGATAATTAGTCTTGCGCCAACTTGTGTAGATTCAATTTTATTTTTTTTTCAAGGCCAACTTGTGCTGTGTGTGTTACTCACTCGTGTCTTGGGATTCTGTGATGGAGCACGATACACACACACTGTGCCGAGCAATAATGAACTGCATTATGCTGATGATGCAATGCATTGATAATAATATTACTTCACTCACTATAATATGAGTATTGCTTTGCGTTAATCCTTCATTTGAACATATAAATGATCGCAGGATGCTGGAGATGACGACGCTGCTTCCACGGTGACGAGCAGCTGCCACGCCACTGACTCACTGTCGGTGTTTTGAGTAATGATGTACTGTTTAATTGTATTTTCCTCTCTTCCTCTGTGATGCTGTTTGCAGCCACGGCGCTCGGGGGCCGTGCACGCTGCTGATTGTGTGCCCTGTGTGTGATTGTACCGTAATCTCTCCCTAAATTGCTGTCACCTTTGATCGATCTCGACGGCTCTTCACTCTGCTGCATTTGCATAATTCGCCTGTGTTGGGTTGTTGTTGTTTCAGGTTTTTTTTTCAAATCAAACTGAAAAACTGTCACATGTGTATAATTTTAAATGAGCAAAGGTGAGACTAATAGTCCCCTTAAATTCAATTAGGCTGCACCAAATTGCTCAGTCCTCTAAATATGCTTGATTTCCTTCATCTAGATCGATTTATAAATTCACAAAAATGTCAAAATCTTTGCAATATTGAAGAAAGTGAATAATAAGCCCTGGAACCACCCTCTTAATCGAACCTGCTCCTACAGTTTAAGTGTCCTTCCTTGTCCCATCCTCCACCCTTCCACCAAATTTAAATAAAATCATTTCAGTAGTAATCCTGCTAAAAGAACCTTCTTGGCAGAGGTAAAAAAAACTACACCGAGATTTTTACTGTCTAGTTTTGATTCCCTTCTGAGTTCTCCGACAAACTGCTTAAGAACCTGTAACTATCACTAATGTGCATTCTCCTTTTTCTAAAGAACACATCCTTCCAGGTTCTGTAAATATTCGGGGAAATTATAAGCTCCGTTCAACGGGAAAAGGTGCTGTGTATTTTTTGAATCAGCAAACTCTGTCTCTCAATTATAATAATATATCTCCTCCAGGCGGCGGCGCGACTCTTCACTGTGAAAGTCTCTCCGTAACATTCTGAGGGAATGATCAGAATACTAAATGGGAGCCATTAATTCAAGCTCTTTACCAGATGAAAAATAGACGCCATACGTGTCATCTCTCCCTCGTCGTGATGTCTTCATTGACATCGCTGGGTTTCTCTGCACCGGCTGAACACATAAACCGCTATCAGTGATAAAATCCAATCTCTGGTAATAGCCTGTAGACGGTAATCAAGATAAGATCTCTCTGCAGCCGACAAAGACGAGACATTGAGGGATTTTCTCTGGAAAATGATATTTAATATGCATGAGGTAAAGGAAGGCAGGAAATGAAGCTTCTGTTCAGCAGAGATATTTATGTGTGTGCCTGTCAACCAGGGAGTGTGTCTTTCTGTGTGTGTGTGGGGGGGGGGTTGCACAGTGTGTATCTGAGTGTCCTTTTCTCTGCGTATGTTTGTGTGAAGTCTTGAGAAAGTGCTCGCCCGTTGATCAGAAGGCGACTGAACTGACTCTGTGGTCTCTCCTCTTGGTCCTTCTCTCTCCTCCCTTCTCCCCATGCAGACAAGTCTCAAAGTTTCGTTTTCTTTGATGACGGTAAGCTTTGCTAATTGGACGAGAATGTCAGCATCAGCCGCCGTGATGCTGCAATCAGTGGTTTGCTTCTGTACCAATCACCATCAGTATGCCGTTTGTGCTCCTCTCCCCACACTCGGGACTGGGTCGATGCATCGAGTCATCAAATGATTACAGACGCCAGCAATCCCTCCCCGGTCACAGATATCAATGCCTCTTCAGCCGGCCCTCCAATCAGCCGCCTCTCCCTCCAGCGGACCCATTGTCCAGTTCCTTCTCATTAAAGCCCCACGGACAAAAAAAAACACTGCTGGTATTGTGTGAATACTTTGAGCTGGAAGTGACTTAAATTACTTCTTCAATTTGATTAAGATTGAAGTGATAAGATTCTAATTAACCGAGTGATTTGGCTTTAAAACGCTGTCCTTGGCGGGAAGGGAAAAACCATCCTCCCGTGTTTTAAACAACTTACACTCAGGTAATTTGTTTTTTGAAATACACCTCATCATATATAAAGCACTTTACTTTGATGGTGCAGTATACGCCTGCAGGACACTGGTTAATTTAGCTGTGATGTAATTTGTTTTAATGCAGGCGAGTGGGAGATTAGAATAGACAACCTCCCTCGATAACAAGGTTTTCACCATTGACCCAGTCCTAGTGGCCCCCCCCACCTCATCATCATGTGACAACCTCGCATGTGTGTTATTGGCTATGATGGATACCTCATATACAGTAAGTGTGTCATCTGCCAGTGCTGTATGGAGCCCTCGGAGGTTTTAATCACCTCCTTCAAAGCTCCCTCCGCAGCTCGTGCTTTGAAGGCAACCCTTCATTTTACTTCCTGTGTGTGTCTCTATGTGTGTGTGTGTGTGTGTGTTGCTGGCACGTAAAGCAACGGTTGCTCAGTTAATCTCGCAGGCAGCACGAGATCAGGAGGTTTTTTATTGAGGTCACCTCTGAGCATAATATAAGGAGTCTCTCGTCGCTAAAGGGACTCGTGGCCCGTTCACACTCAGACGGAGACAAACCACGGATCCTTGTGGTGGTTTTCACCTCCACTCCTTTACTGCTGCTCTTTAAACTCCCACATCAACCAGATACAATATTAACATCCATGTTTCTTTAAGCATATTTATCAATTTGTGTCTTCTCGGTGGGGACAGACTGCATTATCCTCATGTGATTCACAGAAATTTGCAATCTGTGTCTCCCCCCCTCCCTCCAACCAAACCGTGTGGATAATGCGGTTAAAGAAATTCACCAACAATCCACGAAGATCAAAGGGGCCGATGCAGCCATCCGGTCTCGCTCCTCGTCACATTTTTCTCATCAGTTTCCATTGAAGTTTGTCACATTTGATATGCTACGTGTGAGCGTCTGTGTGTTGTTTTTTTTTGTCTGTGGAAACAGCCGTGTTTGCATAAAAAAGCTGACGAAACTGTGCAGAAATCTTCACATAACTGACAAGTATCATATGTGTGTGTGTCTGTGTGTGTGTTAGTGTGTCTTCAAGCCGTCTCCCATTTAATTGCATTGATCACACCAGCGGCCGCTCAGCAGCAGCTAGTGTCCGCTCACATTCACTTCAGGTTTATTCACCTTAGCTGGTGATTTGATGTAATATCTCATATATGATCAGATTCTGATCAAATTACCAGATCAGATGTAAAAATGCAACAAACACAAAACTTACGGGTTTGAAACATTGTTTTATTGTGAAGGTTGATTCCTCCTTATGGGACCTGGACATCCCCATGCACACCTTCTCTCTTTCTATGTTTCTATTCTTCCCTCTCCTCTCATGTCACCTCCTTTTCATCCCCTCTTTATCTTTTAATCTTCTTTTTGTCTGTTTGCATCTCTCACTCTTTCTGTGTCAGGCTCAGTGCCATTAATTGAATTGAATCCCAGTTCATCTCCTTCACCTCTCTGTCTCCCCCTCGCTCTCCTTTTCATCTTGTCTCTCTCTCATTTTCTTTCTTGTCCTTCGTAGCTCCTGTCTGTCTTTCTCGAACATTTTCCTTTCTCCGTTTGTTTTTCTCTCTCCCTCTCTCTGAATTTCTGCCCCTTCTTCCTCGCTCTCCTCCTCTCTCCTCTCTCCGTGTCTCCCTATTCTCTCCTTTTCTCCCTGCCTCTCTCGGTCTTCCACCCCCTTTCATTCTCCCTCTCTATGGGCTTCTTTTCATCCTTTCTTCACCTCTCTCTATCTTCATGCCCTCTCTCACTCTCTCTCTCTCGCACTTATTCCTCTGTCTCTCTTGTTTGCCCCCCCCCCTCTCATTTTCCATTACTGGCTCTCTCACTCCTTGAGCACTGTGATACTGTTGTCATGGTGACGCCCATCATTTTCTGGCATGAATGGAGGATACTTTATTGATGAGATGGCACGGCAGAGGGAGAGAAAGGGAGAGCGATAGAGGGAAGGATAGAGAGAGAGAGAGAGAGAGGAGAGAGAGAGAGAGAGAGAGAGAGAGAGAGAGAGAGAGAGAAAACCACCGGCAGGGAAAATCTGAATGATACGGAAATGATCGTCCCCGCTGCTTAAGATCCAACCCTGTAATTTGTGGAGCACTAATGAGTCAAAGAGGACATTGCAAGCCAAAGCACGCTGAATCCTCTCTGGGGGTTTTGGACAGTCACCGCTGCTGTAGAATCACAATGATTTGTGCTGCGTAAACATGGCAGCATAATGAAATGTTTTTTTTTGTTTTGTTTTACTCCGCTAACATGAGCGTCGGCGTTTTCCGGGGTTGGATGGACATTTGTTATTAGCGTGTGGTGTCGCGGTGTTTGCACACAGAGCCGACGATCGTTAGACACTTGTGATGTAGACGTCACATTGAGACGCTTGGCTCAGCAGACAAAGCCCTAAATTTGGCTGTCACCATTAAACTAAAATAAAGAAATCAGAGTCAGATTTTATTGTCGAATGCATAAATACTCCAGATTTAAACAATAGAGGCTGTAAAACCTACATGACTCGGATCAATAAGTCTTTCTCTTCTGGTTATAAAGCACATTATAGCATTTTTAACACTACAGAGACGTGGGATGACACTGCTGGTGCTATCAAGGCCTGCACAGACAAGAAGGCGTTCATCATGGTGTGTGTGTGTGTGTGTGTGTGTGTGTGTGTGTGTGTGTGTGTGTGTGTGTGTGTGTGTGTGTGTGTGTGTGTGTGTGTGTGTGTGTGTGTGTGTGTGAAGATCCAACTGGACGTGAGGTCGATCCAACATGTGTTTGATCTCTGACCTTTGCTCCACAGTTCACCTGCTGTCCGAGACGATCCAGGGGGTGACGGCCACGGCCACCGGGGTCCAGTACCAGCAGTCCTGGCTCTGCATCCTGTAAGCTGAGGTGTAATCGCATGTTGCATGTTGGATCTGAAGATGAGCAGAGTTAGTCAATAACAGATCAGCCAGTCGAGAGGAGGTTTATGGAATTGAATATGTAATGCAAAAAATACCTATACATACATAACTGCACTCACCCAAATGAGTAAAGAGGTATGTTATTAAGAAAGGTAAGAAACCATATCTGAGGAAAATCGATTTAATCTTTAGCTTAGTCATGTCGTATCCACTAACATGGAGGAGGCAGGGTTTATGACTTCTAGTACAGGCAGCAACTAGGAAGCGATTCTTGGCTTTTTAGAAACATTTAACTGAAAAATGCAGAATCATCGATGTAGATATTTCTGAATAACAGGAATGTGTTACTTCATGTTTCATTAATTTAATATTTGAATTATGTGTAGTGTATTTAGGAATTTATGTCTCTGCTGTACAACTATAAGTGTATGCATGTATTAACATATACAGGGATGAGTGTCTGTCTGTGTGTGTGTGTGTGTGTGTGTGTCTGTCTGTCGTGTCTGTCTGTCTGTCTGTCTGTCTGTCTGTCTGTCTGTCTGTCTGTCTGTCTGTCTGTCTGTCTGTCTGTCTGTCTGTCTGTCTGTCTGTCTGTGTGTGTGTGTGTGTGTGTGTGTGTGTGTGTGTGTGGTGTGTGTGTGTGTGTATAAGTAATAGCAGGCTTGCTCATGAATACTGTCTAACTGTTGCTGGAGAGAAAGAGGTTAATCTATGGAAATGAAGGGCGATGCCGGCAAGGTGAGGTGTTGACATTTATAAAACCTCCTCCTCCTCCTCCTCCTCCTCCTCCTCCTCCTCCTCCTCCTCCTCCTCCTCCTCCTCCTCCTCCTCCTCCTCCTCTCTCTCTCTCCAGATGCAACGTGAAGCATCTCCAGAGGCGTCACGTGTGCATTTCCCGCCTCGACAGGCCTCAGAACTGGGGAGAGAACTGCTGCGAGGTCCGCTATGTCATCTTGATACTGTCCCCACTCAAAATGGTAACTACCGCACCCCCCCCCACTGGGAGCAAATGATATGTGGGATTTATCGGTCTTTGGTGTTTTTTTTGTATATCAGCTAGTTCAATGAATTAATTATATTCAAGATCATTTGTTGTATGTTCTCTCGCTTCTATCTGAAAGTTAAGCTGCCGCTATATACCTCTTTATTCCTTTATTAATTACTTCCTAAGTATATTTTTCCAGACGTCATTTACAGTGCTTTAGCTGCAGGTGCGAGGAGGGATCGTTGGAAGCATACCGCTGCTACAGCATAAGTAATTGACCATTTGCATATCCTCCTCTTCTGCTTTCAGCGACTCTATTTCAAAGGAGACTTTAAAGCAAAGTGACTAAATGTGATGTTTTTAATCAAACCCACTCAGATCGCCACGTTACAAAATAAACAAAAAAAACGATCTCATTGCAACGAAGAAATTAAAAAGCCGCTCATTATGTGCCACAGTAATTATAGTAATAAAAACATTAAAAATTCTGATCTACAATTATTGAATTTAAGTCATTTAACTCTAAATACGTCTGCCAAAGCGTCCAAGCTGCCAAATGGCCGCTGAACACATTTCAATCCAAGAGCCTGTCCGTGTCTTGCGTGGGAGCGAGTGCTCTGCCAGCTGAACCTGTCGGGTCACTGTCATGTGCAGCTCTTTGCTGTTTTCTCCGTTTTCTGAAGAGCTTCGCTGCTGCCGATGCAAAGTGCCACAGATCCTGTAATACCCTTCCATCCCATCATAACACAAACTCTGACCACTTCCCATCGAAGCACTCAACCCTCCAGTCCGTCTCCGCTGCCTCATCAGCACACACTCACCTGTACACACACACACACACACACACACACACTCACACACACACACACACAAACAGCTCTAAGTCTTTTTGCCCCACACCTCCAATCACTGTTGCTACGATTACGCCTGCCGTACAAACCACACCACAGTTTTTTGAGCCCCTGAATCTGAGAAGTTGGAAAACGCCACTGGCCTAGTATTTTTATTTCTTTTTAAAACTCTGGGGCTGCGTTTTGAACGCGTTTCCACGTTTGGAAACAATGACTAGTCGACCGCCTCCGCCTCCTGATTGGTTATCACACAGTAATCGTCCCCTCCCCCCCCTTGCCAGACATTACTCTCGTCCCAAATAAACATAAATCACTATAGTTGCTCAATTGTTCTCGATGTGACTGCGTTTTGTGAGAGGAAAAGGAAATTCCTTGAAGGGGCCTGATAATGATGATGATGATAGGAATTCCTCTGGGTTGGTAAATGTATGTTATCGAGCATAAGTGTGGGTGGAGCGGTTCCATCGCCTACAATTTACAGAGCTTCACAGCATCGAGTGTTGTTTTTGTCGCCCACAGTGAATGTGCTACACAGACGTGACACGGACAGAAAGCCTCAAGTTCACTCCGTCAAACAAACACTCACCTGAAAGTTCCCATCAACACATCCGTCCTCAAAGAAACTCCTCTGACTCGTTTTTTTAGTTTGAGAAGCTGCCTCAAACTAAAAAAAGTTTGAAGCTGTTTCTCCCTCAGTCTGGTTCATCAAAACCAGTGATCTTCAGCTTTCAAATGAATCCTGCATCAAAAATCTGTTGAGTTTTTAATTCTCAGACCTGTGAATTTAAAACCTCTGCCAAGTTTAAAGAACCAAAGTCGGGCGGTTACAGGGGATAGAACCAAGTGATTTTAGACAGAGGCTGAAAAGAGGAACTGCACCATCACACAGTCTGAGGCAGGAGCAGTTCAAGGGACTCAAGGGCCCCAACCTTATCCAACCCTCCCCCCAAAAAGACATGGTACATGATGGACATTCTAGTCTTCAACCAAAACTGACAGACATCATGGGGGCGTCTTCTATACAGAGATGATCATGTTTTTAAGAGGGTTATTCATTGCTCTGGATCAGCCACTCTCAGGGGCCCCTTCTTATCTTAAGGCCCCCTCCCTGGGGGCCTTAAGATAAGAAGGCCCCTGCCTGCATTGCCTCGATGTTGCAGCGCCCCTGGTGTGAGGAGAGTGATGTGAACCTGTGTATGAGAATAACACGTCTCCTCTGCCTCTGAAATCGTATCTGACTGAAGGTGGGGTATCCCGTGCCTTCACACGGAATTAAATCCTCCAGATTAATCAAGATGAAATCTCCCAGCTCTTCCAGCTCTGGTTAAAAATTCAGTTACCACTTTGATCGAGCTTAAAGGCTTTAGTTCCTCTGTTTGCCGCAGCTGCCTCTGTTTGCCGCAGCTGCCTCTGTGTGCGCGCTGAGCCGGCTACGTTGGTATCATCACCACCTGGCTAACAAGGCTTCCCTGGCACCACAGGCACTCACAGGCTGCCAGCACCATATTACCGTCACTCTGTTGCACTTTGTGACTCGGGACGCCATCATTTCTAACAGATGTGGAATTATTGACAGGAAGCCAGCTCCAAAAAACAGCCGACATAACCCGTCACACTTTCCATCAAAGGTAATTAAATGAAAACCGGATTGAAGTCTCTAAGTAACGCTGAGGGCTTTGGGGGATACATGGAAACATTTCAATTTATAATAAGCAGAGAAATATTCTCAGAATCTGCTCTGACGCTTTTCGTGTCCTTCAGAACCTTGTTTTGGTTTCACAATAAACTGTTTGGATTCTCTCTAGTTGCATCTTCTGCAGCTGCACAAGGTTTGAGGATGATTCTACTCTCCACTGGATGTATGAATGTGTAGCTGCGGAAACGTCAACCAATCCCGTTTGCTATTTTTTCCAGAAAAGCACCAAGACGGCGATGGAGCTGGGCCGGACGTTTGCCACCCTCTTCTCCGACATCTCCTTCAGGCAGAAGCTGCTCGAGACCAAGACGCAGGAGGAGTTCAAGGAGGCGCTGGTGTTCCAGAGGCACCAGCTGACGGCGGTCAACCAGCCGCCCACCGCTCTGGGGAAAGGAGGAGACCGACCCCCACAGCCACAAACCCCTCAAGGTGGGCCAGGAGCGCGTGCACGACCTTTCAGCGTCGGGCGATTAGGCCCATTTCCAAACCATGTATTCATATGACAGCTTCGTGAGTCATCCCCAGCAGCCGGAGATGTCGGCACTCACCAGTTTTCCTCTGCATGCTCAAATTTTGAGCTATTTTCCGAATGCGTCTCATCCTCATGTTCCTCCCTCACCTTTCACTCTCCTTTAATCATCTCATCTATTAAACGCATTCACACACTTAGATTTCAGCTATATTACAATTTTGAAATAATAATAAGGATAAACTTTTATTAATACAGCACAATTAATGCATATAATTAAATTTAAAAGCAGTTCAAACATTTCTGATGAAACAATAACAGAAACAATGTTGAATAAATGAGACTAAATGAAATGATTTTGGTAAAAAAAAACACGTCAGGAGAAGGTGACGTTTGAAAGATGTGTCTCAGGGTTTCTTTGGAGATTTTGAAATCTTTAAGCATCAGCAGCTTCCTTGCTACTGGTTGTTTAGTTGATGTAGCAGAAGTCACATGATGAGGTTGTCCTCCTGAATGTTTGACCTTCCTCACAGTCGGACACCTGAACGACCACGGGCAAAGACATCATCCAAAATTCCCTCCACGTGTACTCGTGTTTTCAGGGCTCTGTAGAGAAATGAGACTATGCACATACATTTACATTTTTTTATCCTCCTCCATCTCGTTCTCCGCTCTTAACCACCTTCCTCTTCCTCCTCCTCCTCCTCCTCCTCCTCCTCCTCCTCCTCCTCCTCCTCCTCCTCCTCCTCCTCCTCTTCCTCCTCCTCTTCCTCGCTCGACTGGCTTGACTCGTCCATCTTTTCTCTCCCCTTAATCAATCAGCATCAACTCCTGCCAGGCTTCCTCAGTGGGTAAATGACCTTACATCTCTCACAGTCCTGTCAGAACTCGCCAGCCCTTGCGACACGTGCATGTACACACACACACACACACACACAAACACGTTAACACACACGTTAACACACACACACACACACACCTCCAGAGGGGCTCTGCTCGATGCCGCGGACACACATCTCCTCCTAACGCTGCTGCTGACAGACCGGGGCTCCCAGACATTTCCCGTTGTGTGTGTGTGTTTTTTTTTATTATTTCTTGTTAGGTGTTTATCCCACGGCTTGAAAGGCTCAGTGCCACTCAGTGAAAGAGGGATATATAGAAAAAGACAGATGGAGGAGGAGGAGGAGGAGGAGAGGGGTGGAGAGAGTGCAGGGGAAATCAAGAGGAAACAGAAAATGATAGAAATGAGGGGAGAGAGGCAGAAAAGGAGAAACCACCCACTTTTCGCCACCTCCTTCCACTTTACTGTACTTACAGAAACGAGGCCAAATTGTAACGTTTTTATGTTTTTTATGTTTTTTCCCCCGTCCGTCGATTCCTGCAGAACGAAAACCCGGCAAACAGGTGGAGAGTAATTCCTCTCTGGGACTTTTGTTTATCGATCCTGAGCCAAAAGCTGGTGATCAGGCTGCACACACACACACACACACACGCATTGTTATAATAATGCATTATGCCGTAATGTAAAGGGATTTAATGGATGAACAGTCCTTGTTGAACATGCATGTGTAGCTAAGTGAAACTAGCCAGTCTGCTCAGGCTGTTGTTTGTTTTCATGTCGTTGAGATGAATTACTTTGTCCTGCCAAATACTGCCAGAACTTTTTACGATGACAAATGAGGCAGAAATGATTTTTTCCCCGAGAGCTATACGATCCACTTAATTGTATAATGCTGTGTTCAACAAGACATGGGTAAGTGGATAATTAACTTAATAAGCTCAGTCAGGGCTGCACATTTGTTCCCAATCTTCTGTAACCTGAAAGCTCATCTTTTTAAGAAGCCCTTCATGTCCCCTCTTGAGTCACGTGGCCCTTTCCCACTCGTCCTCCTCCAGACTTCTCTAAAATGACTCCAAATCGTCCGTCCCTCGCTGATGCTGTTATCGCTCCGTCAGGGACGTTTAATAAATGCACATTTAAATCCGGCCGAGCTGCTCTGCTCTGCTTACTTTGTTTTTTTGCGTATTATGCAATTACAGATTTCCTTGGATTTGATTGTTCAAGTCATCTTTGGGACAGAGAGCACCCTGCAGAATCATCTAAAGCTATTTTTTTAAATGTGTCATTGTCCACGATGCAGAGTGCAGAAGAAAGGAACACTTGGTTGGTTAAGCCTGTGTATATAAATGCTCTCTTGTGGAGCTGACTATAGCTGAATTAGCAAGATGCCTAAAAGCAAAATGTTACAATTACCCAAACATTTTTATGTAAAGTAGAATATCGTGTACGTCCGCTGAGGCCCAGCAGTCCTCTTACGAAACCACATTTATATTCAGTCAATCCAGGGGTTTTATTGTGGGTCTGCATCAATTTGCACACAGATCCATGAATTATTATCTGAGAAATCAATCAAAATATTGAAAAAAAAACCTCTTTCTCAGTGGACAAAACCAAATTTAATTAGGAATAAACTCCTTCTCTCTCAGTCGTAACCAGTGCTACTGCAACTTCAGCAGAAGAAAACACTGCAGCCACTTCTGGCTGCAGGTGGCACATGTGGCTGTTTCTTTCTCTGCCTGTAGATGGCGCACACTGGCATGTCCCCCCCTGGTCACTTCTCTCGCCTCTAGATGTTGGACGTTGGACTGATCCTGTTTTCAGTCACTTGGCATCAAGGGGAAACTCTGTGTCCTTGTTGAAACTCTGACCGTCTTCCTTCTGTCCGCAGTGTCAGGATTTCTTCAAACCCGGCCGGGGGATTTACGAGGACCTGTGCCGCAGACTTCCTTTCTACCCCTCTGACTTCACAGATGGTAGGTGGGACTTGGACTTGTGGTGAAAGTGAATCATCTTCCTTATTATGCCACAACAGGGCGCCGCTGGCAGCTCCTCTGTATATCTGTCACCCCTGTGCCTCAGATGCATCTGTGCCACATCTGTGTCACGTCCAGGATCTTCCCCCTGCTAAAAACGACCGTCTCAGATGTTTGACTGCTGCCATATGTTCACATGTGTCCAATATTATTGTCTCATGTCCCAAGACCATGGACAAGGACATTTGGCCTGAACATTCCCATCATGAAATCAGCTGCTAGTGCTCTTTTTCACTACTGTATTAAATAAAATTAGTCCTCAGGTATTTTGATTTGAAAAGTAAAGAGGTATATAAATCCGGGTGAAGAAGAAGAAGAAGGAGAAGGAGGTGAAGAAGAGGGGTCTTCTCTCTGGATTCTCCTCCTCAGCCCCGCTCTCATCTCATGAAATCCAAACACATTCATTGGGCTGTAACAAAATCAAGATATTTCTGTCTTGTGAGTGTCATCAGATAATGATCATCTGATGAAGGTCACAGGACCAGGATCCCTGTGATCGCATTAGAGCCCAATTAAAGTGTTTTATTTCAAAAAGGAGTTATCCATCATTGGGATGGACGATAACTGCTCTTACAAAATGATGGATGGCACAAAACCGAAACAAATTACTCTTATTATTATTATTCCTTTTTTTTTAAAGGGCCGACGGGCAGTGAAAGCCTTTTGTTAAATAGTTTTACAGTAACTGACTGGATGTTGATCGGCACTGAATGATGAAGTGCGCTAATGTTTCTGTCAGATTTGAAATTAGAGTGTCGAGCGGCTCTGTGATGAGATGGATATGACTCATGTGTTTGTGTTTATCTTCCCCCTCAGGTATACTTGGCAGTAACAAGACCCTGCTGAAGTACATGACCACGGCCATCTTCCTCTACATCGCCATCCTCCTGCCCGCCATCGCGTTCGGCTCGCTGAACGACGAGAGCACACGTGGCGAGATCGGTACGAGCGCGTCCTCGCATGTGGAAGCAAAAGCACCAGTGTTGTTGAGATGCTTTTTAAAGATGTGTAATGTTTTTTTTTGTCAGTCGATTTGATGACGTCCCAAAGTTAATTAGTTAATTAACAGCAAAAAGCAAAAAGTTCCTTTAGTTTTTAACTTTTACCTTGACCTCGACCTCAGAGCATTTGATATGATATGATGTTATAATAATGTGCAGATAGTGAAGCACATTAATTCTCCCGTGTTCTCTCTCTGTGTGTCCCGTCTCTGCACAGATGTTCGGAAGACCATCATCGGCCAGAGCATCGGGGGGATCATCTACTCGCTGTTCGCCGGCTCTCCCCTCGTCATCCCTCTGACCACGGCTCCCCTCGCCATCTTCATCAGCGGTAGGCTTCCCCTGTCATTCAGCTCAGCTCCGCCAAAATAAAGTTTGGTTTTAAAAAGTAGGGCCTAAAGTGTCCCTGCTATAGTAAAGTAAAAAGCAGGTGTCTCTAAACATTTTAAAGAATAAGGAAACAACTGTCCCTCTCACGGACATTATTTATTTTAAAGTATATTTCCTTGATTCGATGCTATACAAATTAAATTGAATGGAATTATGTAATGTTTGGTTTCAGGGGCGTTCAAATCAGGTAACTCGCTCGTTGCATGCAACAACATGCAAACCTAATATTCAGCTGCATATAAAGTAGTTCAAGGTTTTCACCCAAAAGCGTCATTTTGTGTGTTTGGAATCTGAACGATGGTGAAAGCTGGAAGCGGCCGAATCGTTCAGCGAAGTGGAAAAGCAGCGACTCTGCTGCCAAGATGTAGTTTTAATACCGAAGCTAGTTTCCTGGGTTTTGTGATGTGATGAAGTTTGAAGTAATTGGGTTAGAGGTGTGTAAAGTTCATCCTCATGGGGATGATCCAGGAGCCGGTCTGAGCAGAACAATGGCTGGTTTGTAAAGATGTAATTTATATTTTGCACAAACATGCTCAGGGTTACAACTAAATGTTTATAACTTAATAAATACATCGAAATCCTTTTGTCTGTAACGTTTGAATGAAATGTGATTTTCCCTTTTGTGTGTGTGTGTGTGTGTGTAGTTGTAGTTGTAATTGTTATGCCTGCAATGTGGCCTTGCAGAACACATTTTCTTCACCGTGAATTCATTATCTCAGGAACCCCTTCATGGAATTTCTTCTAATTTTGCACAAACGTTCAGTTGGACACAAATATGGACTAATTAAATTGTTGGGGTCAAAGGTCAAAGTCATTTTGACCTCGTGTGACAAGGAATTTAATTCAATCTGACACCAACAGTTGCTTGGATTCAAGGATCGAGGTGAAATTACCTCTGTGACCTTAAAAAACATGTTTTCTTCAAGTTTTAAGATCAAGGTCACATCAAACAAATGTAGGCAGAATGAAACTATTCTGATTAGAGGCACACAACTGCAGGGGGCTGGAAATTAATTCAATGAATAAGAATACATAATTGGTTCATTTTATTATTTTCAAGGCAATACTTAGTACAAACAGGTGATTAATGCTGTTCCCCGTTAACCTTGTTTCTTTAAGGGGGTTAACTCAACATCAGTTTGTCTTCGTCCCTTGGTTTGTCATAAACATTTCTTCAAATGCTACTGATTGAATTTTGATTCATTTTGAGAGAAGGAACTCATCATCACATAGTTTCTGTATTTTCAACTTCAACAGCAGCCACAACATGAGGCGACGACTTGTTTACTGCCGCCTCATTAGCAAAAGGAGCAAAAGAAGCTGTCAATCAACAACAGTTACACAAAGTCCTGAGGATGTGGGAGCACGTTGGTCATGATGAGACGTTTCATGATTTTGTGTTTGTGTTTCTGTCTCCCCGTGTGTGTGTTTGTGTTCTCGTGCCTCACAGTGATCCGAGGAATCTGTGACGACTACAACCTGGACTTCCCGGCGTTCTACGCCTGCATCGGTCTGTGGAACTGCCTCTTCCTCATCTTGGGAGGGATATTTAACGTCAGCCTGCTCATGAAGCTCTTCAAAAGGTGTCTCTCACATTGGACTCACTTTAATTGTTTTCATTTCAGTGCCGTCCAATTTATGCAATCAACTCGTACACTTTCTTTCATCTGTCGGCGTGCCTCCTCCTCTGTCAAACAGAACAATTCTTTAGATTGCTGGTCACCAACACTCAGCAGGAAAGTCTGTTTTGTGTAAGAAACCACTTTTAAAGAAAGATGTCTGTTCACTGTGAAAACCACAGACACGGAGACATTCTACCAATCTACACAGCTTAGCTAGCAAAACATTAAATTAGTATGAAGATTAGTTTATTATTTCTTACCGACCGACTGAGTATTTGACTATAACAGCCTGACTGTGGCTTCTGTTGTTCTCCAGGTCGACGGAGGAAGTCATCGCTCTGTTCATTTCCATAGCGTTTGTGGTGGATGCAGTGAAAGGCACCGTGAAGAGTAAGTTCCTGATGATCCTCTTCCTCTTCGTCCTTCTCCTGACCTACAGCTCGGCCCCGCGGCTTGTTTACGTCCCTGTTGATAATATCATGTGGTTTTATGTTTTCTCAACTTCCTGTGATCGGTCCCAAAGTCCAAACTATCCCCAATAAACGTCCCTAACTATCGTTGGCTTTTGAGATTATAATTTCATTCCACATCTCCGTAATTACTCCGTCTTTTGCTGACACGTGAGTCTTGAGTAGTTGACCAGTCTAATACAACTCGCCGTCCTCCTCTCGCCGTTTGGTCGGTGGAACGACAGCACACATGCATCACCTCCTCTGTCACTCTGTTGTGTCAGCAGAGCCGGAGAGTATGCAGTATGCACCGAGTTAATCAATCCAGATTTCGAAACCCCAGCCTGCAGCCACATTACACCGGGCCCTGCGCTCACCGCACCTCATCATAAATATTTTACACAATTTAATTTCCAACAAAATGAGATGACGATAGCAGGATGTAATTTGTTTTGAATGCACCTGCTCTGGAGATTGCCGGTGCAGCAGTTCAATTTTTCCAGGAACTATTTGTAAAATATGCTCCGAGCTCATATGCCATTACCATAACATTAACCTGTGACATTTTGTCGACACTTTGGCTCCAAAATATTTTCTGGTAAAGGGAATGAAAACATTCTGCCGCCTGTGTTCAGTCTCTTTATGACTTTCTCTGCTCTAAAACTCTCCCCTGGTTTGATCCATTTTTTAAAAAGCCGGCAGTGGGAGCTGCATTGTGGACGTGTCACTCTCGGTATTGAAAGTGATGATAGAACTGATGATCTACTCGTGTTGGACTCTCATAGGAAAAAAGTTTGTGCCCTTTCGTCTTATTTAAAATAGTTGGAGCAGTTCTGGAAAGAGTCTCGTGTCCCAGGAGGAGAAACTGATTATGATTGGTGGGTGGTTCTCTCTGATCTGGTCTTTGACCTCTGATCCAGCTGCAGACTCTTCTCTTCTGGATTCTCTTTAAACATGTTCGATATTAATTACTGTAATTAGGAACACTAGATGAAGCAGAACAACACCGTTTGCCTGCAGTGATTATTTTTGAGCTCTGCAGGCTCATCAGATTTTTATGAAGTGAAGACTTTTCACCTAAATCTAGTATTTTTCCTGTTTTTCTGTTTCGAATGCGCCATAAACGACACAAAACTGTTTGAGGCTGATTGCTTTTTGCTCTACGGTGAAGATTTCTTGCAGGATTTCTTGGGGTTTACCAGGCAACAAGGCCCTAATGGTCGTGGAAACCATCGTTCAGTGCGTCGTCCTCTGTATTTACTCAGTTGTTTAATTCCGGCTTCTCTCTGACTGAGAGTCTGCTGCCACATTAGTGGCTCGGCGAGGCTGTACTTAGGCGCAGCGGTGCTCTAAGTTAAAAGCACGTCTGGCTGGTGTAATGTTTACCACATTCACTTTAGTCTTTAGTTTAGCATTTTATCAGGCCAACATTTGCTACTGAGCACAACACACGTCATGCTGAGGCTCGGTGCATCTGGAATATGGAACAAGTTAAAGGGATTCGTCATTAAAAAAAACACATTTAATCTAGACAATAATTAATCGTGAAGATATTTAGTTTCTGTCTTTGGTTATTATAATTTTTTATTCACATTTTGTAGTTGCACAAGAGACAAGTCGAAGCTCAGAGCCCAACCGGCCTGAAGCTTTGTGATTTAAGAGGTTTGGTTGAAGAACGTCTGAATGTGTGTGTGATGAGCCTGAGAAGGGGGTGGAGGTTTGTTCTTTAATATTTTACTATTATTTATGTGTATTCACACTCTGCCCTCATACACCCCTTTATAGATCTGATAATGAAAGATTCATTTCAAGACTGGAGTGATTTGTCTTAAATCTTTGTGGGTTAACGTTCTTCTCAATCTTTTCCCTGTTTGACTGGAAACTTTCCTGTGATTCAGTCTTTCACAGATATTACCTCGCTCCCACGCTGTCCAACAGAAGCGTGGAGGCCAACAGAAGCATCGAGATCTTCCCTCTGGCCGGAGCCCTGCTGGGAGGGAACCAGAGCGAGGTGGCGGCGGCAGGGCTGTCGCTCAACACCCTCCCTGAATCCATCATCCACTGCAGTCGGGAGAGACCTCTCCTCTGCCTCCTGCTGATGCTCGGGACGTTATGGATGGGTTACACCCTCTACCAGTTCAAACGGAGGTGGGTGCTCCTCCAGATAAATCACTGGAGAAGTCTGAGGCGTGTCAGCGGCCAGGATGAACGCAACTTTCCAGACAGGCTTTTACAAAACCTCCCTTTTCTCTCAAAGGGTTTTGTTCCAGCCTGTGACTCGATAAGCATTAATATTCTACTTCTGATTGCTCCCGGTAATCAAATCAAGCTCAAAGCCGGATTGTGTAAGCAAGAGGCAGACCTGGGTACTTAAACAGTGTCAGGATTGCAGCCATTGTCCTTGTCTTGTCCATAGTAATTGTATTCCTTTATTATTTCTCTCTCTCTCTCTCTCTCTCTCTCTCTCTCTCTCTCTCTCTCTCTCTCTCTCTCTCGCTCTCTCTCTCTCTCTCTCTCTCTCTCTCTCTCTCCTCTCCCTCTCCCTCTCTCTCCCTCTCTCTCCCTCTCAGTCCGTTCCTGCATGCCAAGATGAGGGAGGTGCTGTCGGACTGCGCCCTGCCGATCTCCGTGCTCATGTTCTCCTTCATTGGCTCCTACGTGTTCAGTGACATTGAGCGTGAGTTTCATTCGTGGCTTCACTGAACAGTTTGCAGTGCACCTCACTTTTTTTTCCTCCTGAGCAGAACCCACACAGGAGCGAGCTCGACTAAGTTATTTACTCATTGTTCACCTGAGAGTTTATAATTCACACATTAAAGTCGGGTTCTTCTTTATTCTATCAGTACAACAGGGAGGCTGTTATTAAACCTGTATGTGCATTAAACACTTTATTTGGAAGTTTAAAATACATGTATGTATATATATAATTGTAAATATTTAGAAAGTATACAGTTTAAAGTCTAACATATAGCTGTTATAGGTGCACACACAACTATATATAATCTGTTTTATTATCGTCCTTTGTCATCTTTACTTTCAGCTCATTGTTACCGACAGAACAGAATTTAAAACTTAATGTCTGGAGGAATTTGACTGAAATGCACATGTGGGAGTTTTGTGATTTTCAGATGGTTGTTGAAAAACAAGAGCGAATTCTAAATGTCCGACCTGGAGAGTCTCCTGCTGTGTTTGTTTTTTCAGATCCACACCAGTTTGTCTGTTTTAAGGTTTTATATCATCAGCATCAATGTGTAAAAAACATTTGGTAAAGCACAAATGTGTTAGTGTTTGGATCCAGACTAATGGTCCGTTCACCTCCTGCTCAGGTTTTGCTGCCGTGAGGTCTCCATTATTTCTCCATGTGTTGTTCCTTAATCAAGACGCAGGCTAGAACACATTGGAGATTCTCAGTTCTCGTCCTCTATTGTTTAGCATCGTCTCCAGTCTCCATTCATTGTTGCCAAGGCAGTAGCTGTTCTCCAGGGGTCGACGCACAAACACAGAGACGAGCGCCAGACCCTCAAGTGGATTTAGAATTTAAGTGCCGGGGCACATTTTTCTGTTCTTTTACCTCCTGAGACAATAAGTCAAAAAATAATAGACCCATTACTGTGTTGTCCTAAATTTAACCAACGGCACTTAACTCAGCCGAACTGGAGGAGACGCAGTTCTAGATAAGATATCAGGCATTTAAAAAAAGAGAGAGAGCGAGAGAGAGAGAGGGAGAGGGAGAGAATCCAGCTGCTGCCGCTGTGAGAACATGAGTCATCACCACATTTTCATACGCAGTTAAAATCTGATGAGCTTTAGAAGTGGTTGTGAATTTTAAATGTTTAATTCTAGTGGATTTTATTCCCCCCCCAAAAATCCCTCCACAGGACGTCTGAACGTAAAATGATTTTGTCATGAGCAGATAGCAGAGTTACAATCAATTAACTCATTAATTAAGAAAAACGTTATCTCAAAGAAGAGTGATGCGACATTGACCTCCAGTCCTCCACCTGTAATTCCATGTGCAGTCACTAGGGGGGAGTGAATGAGTGACTTCATTAATTTCTTCCCGTTTGAACAGTTCCCGTGTTTAAAGTTTACGACCGGCCCGTTTTCAAGGTGGCTCCGTTTGAGCGACTGTCGCCCATGAACGTTGTGAGCGCCATGGGCCTCGGCTTCCTGCTCGCCCTCCTCATCTTCATCGACCAGAACATCGTCGTCTCGCTGACCAACGCGCCGGAGAACAGGTAGCGGACAAATTCCAGTGTCCACTTCATCTTGTTTCTATATCTGTGTGTACAGATTTATCAAACTCTATGTATGGCTATATCTGGGGTTCTGGTGCATTTTTGTTTTTGTCTGTGACCCTTTGAGAGCCATCAGGGATCTTCATCCCCTGGTCCTGGCTCTCTGATCCGCTGTGTGCGAGCGAGAGCAGCCGAACGGAGCCAGACACTTGACATCTGAGACCAATCGTCTCAGTGAGGCAGCTCAGAAGACGCCTTAGAGCCACAGCAGTGTGGAGCTTCTCCCCCGTTCTTCTTAATTTCCACCAGACAAGCCAAATTTAGAATTTATCCGAGTCCCACAGACACGGACACAACTCCAGCCAGCCTGCAGTGGAAATCTATGACGCTGGAATTTCAACCCTTATCTTGTACATTTGTTGGGGAGAAATTAATTGGATGTAAATGTCTGTTCTGCTCCGGAACAAGGAGGAATTCACCTTAAGGCAAAACAAACGGCTGCAGACTGTGAAGAAGAAGAAACTGTTCTTCCTCAGAGCATCGATCCGTTCAACACTCTTTTCATATAGTTTTATAAAACGACTCAAACGCCGATAAGAACACGTTTCTCTCAGTTTGACCTTCACTGCATTAGTCAAGTGGAACAAACAGTCGGACAGAAGCTCGACAAACTTTCCATTTCTTTCTTATTATGGAAATAAGATATTTATCGAACCGTTTGGAAGTTTGTCTACTTGCACAGGACGTTCTCACATTTCTCACATTTCATTCTCTTTTAAGACATCGTCCGTCATCTTGACTAAATGGAGGAACATTTTTATAAATCTACAAATAAATAAATACATTGTTCGTGTTTCTACCATTAAAACCTGATTTTTCACTTCATAGTGAAGCTGCTTAATGAATTCAAGTTGTCATCCAGAGGGATTTAAAGCATGCAGTGTCAATGTCATGCTCAAGGGCACATCAGCAGGATTCATGGATAGTGTTTACAGAACAGTTACTCCAGACGTTTGCCCACAGCTACACAACCTATTCACACACACACACAGACACACACACTGAGGCAGACGCAGGGACGATGCTCAGCCGTGATCCTGAACTAAAGGTCACAGTCTTCCTCGTTTATATGTAAAGTTATGATGATGTCATCATTAGAGACATCATGATTCTCTTTGTATGAAAACACAAATTCTCTCGTATGTTGATTGAGAGAATTTGTGAATCCCAGTGAGTTTATTCAGGTTGTGTTGAAGGGCGCTGATAACCTCAGGAGAACGATGCCCTTTGTGTGTGTGTGTGTGTGTGTGTGTGTGTGAGTGAGTGTGTGTGTGTGTGTGTGTGCATGCACGTACACCACTGTCACGTCTGCTCACTTTCAGACTTTACCGTATGTAAATGTCCTCTCTGTGCCTCCGTTGTCTGTAAATGAACTTGTGTGTGTGTGTGTTGCTTTCTTTGTGTTGTCGCCTGTGTGCCACAGTGTGTAACCGTTGCGTTGCTCCCCCAGGTTGCTGAAGGGCACGGCGTATCACTGGGACCTGATGCTCTCCGGGCTCATTAACGTGCTGATGTCGGTGCTGGGGTTGCCCTGGATGCACGCCGCCTTCCCCCACTCCACCCTCCACGTGCGCCAGCTGGCGTTCGTGGAGCAGCGCGTGGAGGGGGGGCACCTCTACGAGACGTGAGTTACCCGCCCTCTCGCCCGCCTGCGCTAATCAGACGCACAATTAAAGGTCTACTTCAGAGCGTGCGGTGCCTGTAATTTAGTGTCGCAGGCTACTGTATCCTGCTCATCTCTGATTGCATGATTACTGTGTAACTATCCATTTGCTCAGCGGGGGGGGGTGGGGGGGTTGGGGGGGGTGAAGGAGTTTTTAAAGAGATTAGAATATGAACTTTCGCTCTGTCCACACAGAAATGGGCCAGATTACAGTTTGGATTCATTCAGGATTCCATACGTTGTCGAGTGTGGATGAAAACAACCTCCTGTAAAAGAGGAGGAGATCTCATTAGAGATTCAGAGATCGTATTCTAACTATGTTCATGATATGAATAATGAATGTTCCAGATTTACATTTTCTGATTGTGTCATAAAGTTCCCAAGTGGTTTTAGTGGCAGCAGCGATTTCCAGTGTTTTAATGTATTTCACAATTTGATCAATAAGCAGCAGACAAACCAGATTAATACAGAAGAGTTTTAAATTTAAGGAGATGAGCTTTGAGATATGAAAACGTACTTTGAACATTTTACCACTAATCTGCTTGTGACCTCTCAGATTCGTCTTGTGACGTCTTTGTGGGTCTTGACCACATGTTGACACACACACACACACATTAAAACACAGACAAAAGAGAATGGCCTGTTCCTTATGTATTTAATAGTTTAGACAATAACATGACTTTCATCTAACCTCAGTTTGTTTACGAAGGAGGATTGAAGCTCTTCGTGACTTTTCATTCTTTCTTTAACTTCAACTTTTGTATCTATTTATTTATTTGATATTCCAGCTTCTGGCCTCTTGTTATTTATTTAAACTTGTGTTTGTTGTGAGACAGTTCACGTCTCTGGATGTATTTGTCAGTATTTGTCTGTTGGAAAATCTGTGAGAACCCTGATAAGAAAATCCCGGTCAAACATTTGTCTGCTGCATTGTATAAATACAATTGTGCGCTTTCCAGTAACCCATCATTGTGTGTGTGTCTGTGTGTTATTGTGCGTCAGTATTGTCCAGGTGAAAGAGACCCGGCTGACGTCTCTGGCTGCCAACATCTTCATCGGCGTGTCGGTACTGATGCTGCCCATCCCGCTGCAGTGGATCCCCAAACCCGTCCTGTACGGCCTCTTCCTGTACATCGCCCTCACCTCCATCGACGGGAACCAGATGTGTGACCGCATGGCGCTCCTCCTCAAGGAGCAGGTGAGAGCGTGCGTGTGTGTGTGTGTGTGTCTGTGTGTGTGTGTGTGTGTGTGTGTGTGTGTCTGTTTGTGTGAGACCATATGTCCGTTGCTCTGCAGATCAAACACTTGACTGGATGCCGGGCGTTGAAGGACCAGACCCGAGTCAAAATAATACTTGCAAATATAATTTCTGGTGTTTGTTTTAATCACCTGCGAGCCCCAGGTGGGTGGGGTTTGGTGAATTAAGGCAGCTCAGTTCGTTAATTTACATTTTTATTACAGTTTCTGACCCTCGTCTTTTATTCATGATCTCCTGAACTCGACGTTATCAAATTAGCAATCAAATCAAATATTGGGAAACTATTACATTATTTTTTTAATTTCTCTCTGTTTCTCCACTCGTCCGATTTAACCTTCGTTCAGTCTCAGTAAAGCAACAGAGCCTTTTCCTCTGCACTGTATTCTGTAACTTCACACGCTAGCGCCTCCAAATGGCAGAGAGAGGTAACGACATGGAGGCATCAGTCACACTGTTCAACAAAAACAATCTCTGCATCTCTGTCTGTGGCTGATTGAAGGTTAAATGAAACATTTATAATATCTGCTCCCACAAAAAGCTTTTTGATGTTTGATTTCCAGCCCTCAGCTGTGAACAGACACGTTTTTTATTGAGTCTTGTTTTGGTATTTTCTCTTCAGACGTCATGTTTAAGGTGTTTAACAGGATCCTGGAGCAGTTTTGTTTCAGAGGAGAAGCTTCTGGTTCAAAGACTCAAATCAAATTTCTGCTGCAGCCACATTCAGACTGGAAACATCCCTGAGTGAAGCTTTAAATCCTTGGGCTAAAAAAGCACTTATTGTTTTTACTTACTGTTCTTTCTATTAATGATCTAAAACTCAGCCTGCATTTTTAGACGTGAGTGCGTGTGTGTGTGTGGTGTGTGTCTGTGTGTGTGAGACGTCCTCTTCCCTTCATCAGTCCTCTAATGCTGCAGCAGACCTGAGGACAGCGAGGGGGAGATTGTATTTCTAATCTGTCCTGATCCTCTCACCTCCCGCAGACGTCTTACCCGCCCACCCACTACATCCGCAAAGTGCCCCAGAGGAAGATCCACTTCTTCACCTTCCTGCAGATGATGCAGCTGCTGGTGCTGTGCTCGTTCGGCATGTACCCGATGCCCTACATGAAGATGATCTTCCCCCTGCTCATGATCCTGCTAATCCCAATCAGGTACCAGTCAGTCCCAGTACATGATTTCCTCGAGATGACTCTCAGTGTCCGACCTGAATCTGCCGGTGGACATTTTCTATTGTTAACAACAAATCTCTCTGAAGCCTCCTGCCAGTGGAGAATCACATTTTTAAATATCAGTGACTTCAAACATCTGGCAGATCGCTGGAGATACACTCGCTCGGTCCCGGCTCAGCGTGAGACCAGTGGCAGCAGATGTGCCTGGTGCATTATATATAATATATATATGTGGTGTTTGTAAATTCACCGAATAATTCACCACATTCTCCTCCACTTTCAAACCGGTGGAATGTCTGAGATAAATAATGTATGTTTCCCCAATGAGAAGCCGATCAACTTGATTCTCGTGCTCGTCAAAGTTTAATCAGAGGGATTTTCATGTTTCTGAGAAAATTTGGTTTCAACTTTTTCGATCGGTGTTATTAAAGTTAAGTTTTCGAGGCCTCATACCAATGTTTTCTGGTGCGGCTCTAAATGAGAACACACAGTCTGTGCCTTAGGACCTTTTCCACAACTTTTGGAAAAGGTCAAATGTCCAAAACGTGGGCGTTTTCATATCTGAGAACAGTTTTACTTTACTTCTACTCTTCATGAAGATGTGATGACATCAGGGCTCTGAGACGTCTGTAGTGACATGTAGATAATAAAGCCCCACACACACACACACACACACTCAGTCTGGTACAAAGCAGCACAGTTGATTCACTCTCTCATTCTCGACTGAGGAGGACACGACGAGTCTTCTGTGATGTGATGTTTTGTTGTTTTTCACCTGACGTGGATTCTCTCTGCTCTGTTTAGGAACAACGTGCTTCCTCGTATCATTGAGGCCAAGTACTTGGACATAATGGACGCCCAACACATGTAGCGGCCGACGGGAACAGACGCTCCGACACCAACAGCTGACATCGGGGAAATTAAAGGATCATAGTAATATTTAAAAAAAAAGAGAGAGAGAGATTTAAGGATTTAAAAAAAGAAAAAGCTTATTTTTCAATGCAAAACTGTACGGAAGCAAAAAGGAGATAGACTGTTTAGATTTTTGTATCTGAAAAGAACAGGTGAAGCACTGGAAACGTGGGTAGTCGTGTGAGGTAGAGAGAGAGAGAGAGAGAGAGATAGAGAGACGGAGAGAGAGATAGAGAGAGAGCCGTGGACAGACAGAATCTCTCCTGCTGTTAGAACCAGGCCTGTCCAGAGTTCCCTGGTTCACCTGCGTTTGACCCGGTCAGACATACCTCCGTGTTCTCCTCCTCCTCCTCCTCCTCACACTCCTTTACTTTCCAACACTTTACATTCTCCTCACTGCAGTGTGTGTTACCGTGTTTGAGCCTGTGGGTAAGTGCTTCGAGTACTTACTGATGCTGTGTAAGTTATTATCCAGCCTCTGTGTGACGGCATGATGTCAGAAGGAAAGATCTCTCCCTCGACACTTCGCCCTAACAAACCTTTTACTCACTTACACTGTGTTGATAAGTATTTAAACACTTTTCCATGTGTGAAATAACTGGTAGGAACTCTGCGTTTAGGCCGATGTGAAGTAAATCTTTGACCTTTTTTTTGTATTTCTGTCATTGTGCGACGTTCAGACCTTTGTTCGGTGTAGTTTCCCCATTTGTTCCGGACGTGTTTAGTTTTTAAGTCATTCCAACAAATGCCAGTGTTCATTAAGCAGAGGAGAAAGGAGTGTGTGTGTGTGTGTGTGTGTGTGTGTGTGTGTGTTGTATGTGTGTGTGTGTGTCTTGGGCACCAATCCGTCTCTAACCTCGCTTCCTGCCAGCTCTTTAGAAAAACCTAATTTTTAAGGTGGAATTTAAGTGCTCAGCTGACTAGAATATACATTCCACAGATATATATATAAATATATATATATATATATAAGATATATATAATAAATGTCATTATATAGAACGACAGCACAAGCCAAAACATATAGTGAAATCTTTATCAAATTATTAAAGTATTAAAATATATTAAGGCAATATACAAACAAATATTTTAGGTTAAATTGAAATAGAATATTTATTTATCTTAAAGACAGTTTTATCTTTTAAGTACAAAATGATAGTTTGTGTGTGTTGACCCTGAAGCGTGATCGGTCATTGTGTGTCTCCTCCTTTACATTCCACACTTAGTGTGTTTTATGTGTTTCATGTCTTTGCTGCAGTGTTTACATATCAAAGTCCAGCTCCGGTTCTGGGTCATTGCTCGTGAGGAGTCGGGTTAAAGGTTAAAAAAATAAAATATAAACGTTTTTGCGGGTTTTGGATCCAACGAAATGCATCCCAGGGTTTTTCCTTTTTTCCTTTAGTGACGAGTTTTAGAATAAATCCGGTTCTGGTTTTCTGTTTAGATGTTATGATTAGATCGATGCTTGCGACACATTGTCATGTAATAATCCAGACGTCTGGACCTTGTTATCTACAGAACAAAAATATAAATACAAACAAAAAAAAAGTACCTTTTCTAAGCGGCGGTTTGCTTACAGCATGTCTTATCTGGGTTGTTTTGATACGATGTGACGCCAACGGACATGAAACACAAGAAGAAGAAAAAAAAGTCAAACCGTAACTTCTCAATAAACTGAATGCAACGCTCGATATTCAGCAATACTGTGTATAAAACAGAAGCAGCAACAGGCCGGCTGTGTTTTTAACCACAGCAACTTTTCAGTCCATCCTCTCCGACTCTGTGCATCGTTCAGTTACTGCACAGAGGAGCTAAAAAAAGAAGAAGAAGAAGTGTTTGCCCGTCGCATCCACGGATCCTCCTGCGGTTTCGTTGCTTTTCCCAATAATCCAAATGGCAGCTCCCTCACGCAGCTCTGTTCAACTTTGTCTTACAGATGTGAGAAAGATGTCCGATTTAAGCAGATGTCTCGCGCCGAGATAGCGTGAAAAGGAAAAGCTTCGGCGGCATTTGCATAATCCGTGGTCCTAAGCCTTAAGACAGCACTGGGTGAGGGAAGAGAGAGAGAGAGAGAGAGAGAGATTGTGAGTTATGAAGTAATATGTACAGTTTGCAATGCAAAGTTTAGTTTTTATCAACTATCCATTATAATCCCAGGCAAAGTGTTGGTTTCTGGCTTCGGGGCCGAGCGGTGAAACCGTCCTTCGCTACGTGACAGTATTGATGTTGTTCCTTGATATCTTCTCTGTACTGATGAGTTTTGGAATAGCAGCACATTTCTCTCAGAGGTCCTAACGTTGGGTTCAGAGTGAACTCCTCTGTTCTCCTCTTCCTCCTCCTCCTCCTGCTCCTCCTCCTCCTCCTCCTCCTCCTGCTCCTCCTCCTCCTCCTCCTCCTCCTCCTCCTCCTCCTCCTCCTCCTCCCAATTGGATCTGTTTAAAAATTGCGTAACGTGGTGTTTATTTTATTCTCTTTCTCCCTGATTTCATATAGCCTACTTTTTCTATTCATGAATGTAAGATGTGTGGATTTTTATATAGCATAACTAATTTAGGTGTCAAACAGAATCTGTAATTTTTGTCAAAAAGATCAGCTATATTTGTAAGCTGTAATATGTAAAAAGGAGAAAAAAATGGTTATCAAACAACATGTGTTGGTTTACTATAGTATATATATATACTGTACACTGAAAAGAGAAACTATCTCAAGCTGTTTGCCAAATAAAAAAGTAGTAGTGACGTAAAGATCCTGGTTGGTTGTGGTTATTTTGGATCCATATGAACATAAACATGTTTATAAAAGGTTCACAAAATCGCAGCTCCTTAAAGTGAGGCCAAAAGCAGCGTGATCGCCCCCCGGTGGCCGACTGCTGTACAGGTCAATAACCCTGACTCCTCCAGGTCACTGGATGGGACATGGATTATTAAAATCAAAGTACACCATCAGTTATTTGAATATTGTGTTTTGGTTTATTTCATTTTCTTACATGTGATACACACACACGGTGCATTAATTAGAAACATGTCCAATAACTACGTGTTCACACGTTCAGCAACTTTACATATTAATGTGCAATAAGTATACACACACACTCTTAACAGTTAAAGTAACACTGCAACTTTGAACGTGTATAGTTTTACATTTGTAGTTTATTTGACTTTTTTATATTTAGCTCTTTTTATATAAATCTTTCCTTAGTTGTATTATAATTTAACTGTTGAACTGCTGAGCTGTTTATTCTTCATCTTTGACAAATAAAACTAGAAACTTGAAATATGGACATAAACAAACACAACCATGTGAGTGTAACTCCTCGTCTGTCCACGCGGGGTCGCTGCTGTCGCGTGGCAGCAGATCCACACCAGCTGATCGTCATGTTTCCTTCAGGATTCGAACCCACGGTTTAAACCCGCAGCTCCACGGCAGCTGATCCTCGTCCTGCAGCGGGCCTCTGCTCCGCGGGTCCCGGTGTGTGTGAGTCTGTGGGCCGGGTCATGAGGCTCCGGGGCTGGGTCTCCTCCTCCTGTCACCTCGCTGCAGGTCTCCGCTCCGCCCGGAGGAAACAGGCGGGGTCTCTGTTTTCCTTCAGCCAGAAACACGTGTGGGTCCCCGGTCACTCTGCAGCCGACAACACCACCGACACTAAACACAACTTGAACCACAACATGGCCGAGGAGGCGAAGAAACTGGCCGCTACCGCCGCAGTCAACAACCACGTCCAGGTACCGTGTGTAGCCACATGTGCTAACTGTATGTAGCATCATATGCTAACACGCTGCTAGCCTGTACCTCGTAGTTTACACTTGTTTTAGATAGTTAGCTTCATGCTAGCAGAGTTAGCTCTAGTTCAAACCATGTAGCATTAGCCACAGTTAGCTCGTTAGTTATTATTACCGTTATTTCACCTGCACGGTTTGAGTTAGCCCCGGGTCCTGAGCGTCTGTCCCGGGTCAGTGACCCCCTGTAGGGTCGGTGTTATATAAATAAACGTATTAAACAATACATGCAGTAGGTGTTAGCTTTAGCATGAGCTAGCAGGAGACAGGAAACATCACTCAACCTGTTAACTCTCCACATGTCAGATTTTAACAAGATTTTTAGTTAATCTGCTCATTAGGTGAAGTGTTTTTATAAAAATAATTATGCAATCATACCTTTTACAGAGGAACATGGATAAGAATTCCAAAATAAAATCCATAAATTAGTTTAATAAAGAGAGAAACTAGTTCTTTAATAGAAAACTTCTGCCTGCACTTCAGATCTGGTTTTGTTTGAGTTCTTCTTCGTCTGTTTCAGAACAACCAGGTGGTCGGGGTGGGCAGCGGGTCGACCATCGTGTACGCTGTGGACAGACTGGGTGAGTCCCGGCACAGTGAGGCTGGAGTCGGGTCTCGAACATGTGGGTTTAGGTTTGAAAACTCTCATCTGTGTTGTGTTGTGTGTTTTTGTTGTTGCAGCGGAGCGAGTGCGTCAGGAGAAACTCAACATCGTGTGTGTGCCCACGTCCTTCCAGGTCCGTGTGAAGCCTGGAGACACTTCAGTCCAACTCATAGTCTTATGATATAGAAATATAAAAAATAGAAGAGAATAAATAATAAATCCCCCCCCCGCAGGCTCGTCAGCTGATCCTGCAGCACGGCCTCACGCTGTCGGACCTGGACAGACACCCGGAGGTATGAGGACACAGCTGTGGACAAGGGGACGGGCCACAACACGCTGGTGTTGGAACCCTGTCCTCTGGATGTGAACGTGGAGATGTGGTTCTGTGTCTTTACAGTTGGACGTCGCGATCGACGGAGCAGACGAGGTGGACGCAGACCTGACGCTGATCAAAGGTGGAGGGTGAGGACAGGACCAACAGAAGAGACAGTCTGTGTCTGTCTCACAGCCTCTGTCTCTGTCTCACAGCCTCTGTCTCTGTCTCACAGCCTCTGTCTCTGTCTCACAGCCTCTGTCTCACACCTTGTGTCTCTGTCTCACAGCCTCTGTCTCTGTCTCACAGCTTGTGTCTCTGTCTCACAGCTTGTGTCTCTCTCCCACTTTGTGTCTCTGTCTCACACCTTGTGTCTCTGTCTCACACCTTGTGTCCTTGTGTCTCTGTCTCACACCTTGTGTCTCTGTCTCACACCTTGTGTCCTTGTGTCTCTGTCTCACACCTTGTGTCTCTGTCTCACACCTTGTGTCCTTGTGTCTCTGTCTCACAGCGGCTGCCTGACTCAGGAGAAGATTGTCGCCGGCTGTGCTAAACATTTCGTTGTCATCGCCGACTACAGGTTTGTATTTGTTCTCATTTAGCTGAAGACCAGTTCACACTGAAGACAGACGTGTCCCTCTGAGTTAGAGTCTCTCACTAGCTTCATATAGAAACACCCCTGCTGGTAGAGGAGCTGCTGTCCTCTGTCTCGAGGTCAGATTCAGTTCTTGTCTTTCCTGGTGTCTCCTCTCAGGAAGGACTCCCAGGCTCTGGGCCAGCAGTGGAAGAAGGGCGTTCCTATCGAAGTGATCCCGATGGCGTACGTCCCCGTCTCCAGGGCGATCGCCAGACGCTTCGGGGGGGAGGCCACTCTGCGGATGGCCGTCAGCAAAGCAGTGAGTGGACGAGTGGCTCCGGTTGTGTTTGCACCACTCTCCCTCTCCCTCTCTCTCTCTCCCCATCTCCTTATCCATCTCTCTGTCTCTCTCTTGTTACTTTCACAATTCTTTTCTCTGTGTTGCTCCTGGTTGTATTTCAGATGTTTAGTTTTGGTCCTGGACTCTATTGTAAACAGTTTGTGTAACCCCAGTCTGTTGTCGTCAGTAGTGAAGCTACCAAGCTGCCTTTCTTTATGACTGACTGTGATATTGTGTCTGTGACTCTCAGGGTCCTGTGGTCACTGACAACAGTAACTTCATCCTGGACTGGAAGTTTGAACGCGCTCAGAACTGGAAGGAGGTGAACACTGCGATCAAGATGATTCCAGGTGAGAAGCTCAGTTTTTATAGAGATGAGGAGATGATGGTCCAGACTTTCTCCTGGAGTTTGTCTTTCCCATATGAAGAATGTAGCAGGAGACTCCTCTGGAGAAACTGACCTATGTGTCCTCAGGTGTGGTGGAGACGGGCCTCTTCGTGGGCATGGCTGAACGAGCCTACTTTGGGATGGAGGACGGGAGCGTGCAGGTTCGTGATGCTCCCGTCAACTGAGGAGTTTGGAGCCTCCTCCGCCCCCCCCCGTCCCCCCCCCGTCCCCCCCCGTCCCCCCCCTCCTCCTGACTGACTGACCTCCCTTCTCCCTCAAGTGCCTTCAGAGGAACGGGACAGAACTGAAGCAGAGACCAATCATCTCATCTCTCAACCCGGACACATTCCCCCCTTCACTGTGTTTCTCTCGTCGGTTCTTTATCATGCAGTGCTTCTGATTCTGTGAGTGTTAAAGTGCCTGATGAGTGAAATCGAATATACCAGATGTACTTTACTTCTTCCAGTGTTTGCTCAGCTCAGCCTCCTGGCTCCTGGCTCACCCTGTCATTAGCAGGTTGGACTGAACGGCAGAGTGCTGAGTCACTGCTGCAGGCTAACGTGAGCCTGGAGGTTCTAAAGAGAAGTGACGCCATTCAGGTTTCATCTGAACAGCTCATAGAAAACCTCCTTCATCGAATCAGAACGGTTCAGTCAAGTGAAAACTCCAGTTACTTTATTCTGTTAATTGCCTTGAAGTGGCTTTGTTTAATTAAACTTCAATAATGTGAACTTTTCAACACAGACAAGAAACATTTAGAGACTCCAAAAATTCAATGATTCGGTTTCCTGCTCTGAGTCAAGACAGAGTTTGAGAAATCTGTGGTTTCCTCTCAGTTTCACCACCAGTGGAGAGATGAGGAGTAAAGTCCACAGTGTGTGTTAGTGTGTTTCTGTTGGTGCATGTGTGTCCACTGTGTTTGTTCGTCTGTGCCTGTGATCCACATGCATGACTCCTCTCTCATTCCTAACCACACAGGCTGTAGTGATGATCTGCAGGTGTGCTGTTAATGTTTCATGTTTAATAATGAGCCGTGTAGATCAGATATGAACCAACACGTGTGATGTGCCTTGATAAGTCAACACAATAGATTCCTCTTTGTGTCGTAGTTAAAAACCTCAAACCTCCCTGACAGCTGCACTGTTCAGTTTTATGAAAGACGATTCAATACGTGAAGCATTAATAAAAACTCCATAAAGAAGCATCTGAGATATTTCATGTGTTGTCAGGTTTGACGTGAAGTCCTTTCTGTCACATGAGGTCAGAGTCCTCAGGTACGATGCATCAGATTCTGTTCTATTATGGGATGTTACGACAGGAAGTGACAGAGTGTGGTTGAATTCAGATCGAGCACCATGATGGATATTTGTGCACCAGCGTTTCTTTTTCTTCTTTTCTTTACCAACCGACTGTGATAATGATTTTTCTGCTGTGAAGGTACAATTTATTTTTGCCAAACAATAAAAGACCAAAACTCAAATGACTCCCGGTTTTATTTCTGATGATTCCTTCTTTTCACTTGTTCATAACATGATGGAGCTGCAGTGATAACACACTGAACACCCTCAGTAACCAGCACTTCTATATAAGAACAAAAATAAAACTGGTATTTCTCTTCTCATCTATTATTTATAGACATCGGTTGTGTAATTCTCCTTTATGGCCGCTGGAGGGCGCTAGAAATACAATCAGCTCAGTTCCTGCCGACACGTCAGTTGTTTTTCAATGACGTCATGTGACATATCTGTATCGATGCAGGTTCTTTACGTTTAAAGTGAATTTTAAAATGTGTATTCATAAAAAAATATATATTAATGAACTTTAAAGTTTCAGGGCAGTGATGCATCTTATAAATAAACTTATAAATTCAAATCATGAATGTTAATATTGCAGCTCACTGACATTATTTCATTTTACTTCCTGACTGTTTATCTAGAAGTTTATTCTCCACATGTTTATGCTGCTTTATTTAGTTTAGTTTAAGACTTTGAACAATTCAAAGCAAATCAAGTGAGCAGGAGCTGGAACTTTGCAGATTTCCCCTGAATTCTAGAACAAATTGAGCAGAAACGTTTATTCACTGAGTTGGCAGCAGTTATTAATTCCAATACTTAACTAGTTAAACCCATCTCCTCCCACAAGCTCAGACCACCTGACCCCCACCGTGTGACAGAGCCTCCTCCTCACACTGGTCTGCACTTATGATCCAGCCTCAGTCCTCAACATGTGTTTACTGTAAACAGATCAATTCTCTCTTAATGAACAGCATAGAGCATATACACACTTCTTATGTCCTTGTAGATGCAATGTTAAAGGTTTCATAGTTTTGTCTCGATAACAGAACCTTTGGAAAATGTTTTGCAATGTTTCATCATGTCACAGATCTCAGTCGGTGGAAAAACCTCCTCTGTGAACATTCACTCATGGAGGAAACAAGCTTTCAAAATAAATCACCTGCTTCTCTTCACTGGATCAACCACAGAACTGATTTTATCTAGGAAGCTGAATCTTGATCAGAAGTCCAGTCAGCAGCTCTGCAGCCACAGTGTGATGTTACATCATCAGTGAGGAGAGGTCACCTGACAGGAAGCTGCTCAACAGGACTCTCCTTCAGGGTCTGAGGGTTGTGAGTTCGAACTCCGGTAACTGTTTGAGTCTATTCTAGAAAAATCCATCTTGAAAATCTTTTCTTTTCTTTTCCTCCCACACTTCCTCAAATTGACCCCTTGATCCCTGTGATTTAGTTTTTATTTTACAGTTGTTGTTATTCAGTCCTTCACACTGTAAAATAAATGATATACTATATAAATATTACATAATATTTGTAATTGATTAAACCATTTAAATTGTGTTTGTTTACATGAAAGCAAAACCATAAGCAGTGAAACGTCTCGTGACCAGAAAGAAGCAGGAAGTTTCTCCTCAGCCACGTTGGTCTTTTCATGTCGACTGTCTTGACAACTCCTTGTGATTGACAGCTCCACTATCCAATCCTGTGCTTACGAGTTGTCCGCGGGAGCTTACTTCTTGACCAATCGCAGCGCAGCCCACTGACATCGCCTCTCCCATTGGACGGAGGTCGACTTCCCCTTCGCCAATCACACGTCCTCATCAGAGGAGGCGGGGTTGTTTTGCGTCACCGCTCAGCTCATGCTGTGTGGCACTCTCCAGTGCGCATGCGTCACTTTGACAGCCAGCTCACCGACCAATGGCGCTTTGGTGTTGGAGTGGGCGGGCCCCGCTATGATCCCGCCTCCTAAAGTGACAGCGCTCTGGTGCAATGGCCTTCTGCTTAGTATGCGAGCGCGTGCTGAGTGACAGGGCGAGCGAGCCAATGAGCGGCGTGTGCGGGAGTTCGCCGACCAATCGCGGTGTAGCAACAAAGCGGGGCGTCGCGTTACCAGGGCAGGTGGCGTGAGGTATAAAACGAGCAACATGGAGTCCCAGCGGCTGTTGATGTTTACCTGACGCGTCTCCTGCTCCTCGGCCGCGGCGCCTCGACCTGTCTCCTCCGGCTCCGTGTGGAAGTGGAACTCATCTCCTCCGCGGGCCCCCGGCATGTGACGCCCCCCCCCCGGCTTCACTGATGTGCCAGGCTCCTCTCAAATGGAAAGGGGGCTTCTCTCTGGACCCGTGAGCGCCCTCCCGCTGCTGCTGCTGCTGCTGCTGCTCCACCCGCTGCTCCCGCTCGGCAGCTCCCTCCCGCCGCCGCCGGCTGCTCGGGGCTCCGCTGTCCGCTGGGAGCCGCCGCCGCCGGCCTCGACCCCGGCGGAGCATGGTGGCATGATGCGCGCCTTGGAGAACGTAGGCGGCCCGGGCACCGCCGCGGACGTTGTGGTGGAGGACGACGACACCGGCTCCACCGGGAACACCGGGGAGGCGGAGGACGGCTACGGGGAAAGTAACGGAAACATCCCGCCGACCAGGTAACTGCGTCTGTGTGAGGTGTGACTGGAGCTAGGCACCCGTTATCGGACAGCAGGCAGTCCCCCCCCCCGCCCCTTGAGAAAAGTTTTTAAAGCTCGGGTCTTTGACTTTGATCTAAAAGCGTTCAAAACTTTTCTCAATTCAAAGCAACGAGCTGTTCTCTGTGTCAGAAGCTCGGACTCGAACCCTCTTGACACTTTCAACTTGTTGTGGATGCGGTCACTTGACTCCCTGACCCCGCCTCACGCAAACGCCCCGCATTTAAACGCACATTTCCTCAGGCCACCTGCTGGCGGTGCTCATTGAGTGTTGCGGGACACGTGAGGAGCTGTCCGAGAGCTAAAACATGCGTGTCCGATAATAGACGCAGTTGTGATATCAAAGTTTGGATGTGCTGAGGCGTGGAAAGATCCAGAAACATGTGGTTGATTCGAGCTGGATCGATTTGAGTTGTCAGCTCTGGTTATTTCAAAGTTTTACTGTTTTCCTATTGATTTAAATTAATTTGACCTTATTTCCAAGTTTTCTAGATTTTCTGTAACACATGGGAATAACAGTGAGAAATATAAAAGATGTAAAGAACAAGATATGAATGATTCTCATAAAAAATATTGATATAATAAAATAATCAAAGTCTGGAAGCCATGGTACTTTCTGGAAGATGATTTTTATTATTGTTATTGCCTCTGCTCAGCATGTCAGGGTGGAACAGAAAGTTTGAGAGTCAAAGTTTCCACAGTGAAAACACACGTGACAGGAACTGCACCGTGTTGTTGTTGAATGTGATATTAACACAGTTTGTGTGTGTTGTCACTGTTCTGTTGTCAGCGTTCAGTCCACTGATCCGAGAGCAGCCGTCGGTTCACGTCATGTGGCAAACAAACCGGTTTCAGTCGAGACTCAAGTGTGACAGCTTTGTTTCCACCGCCGTGAAAATCACTGCATGAGTGGAACATTCCTCCTCACTTGACAACCTGTCCTCAGAGACATGAGTGGAGACAAGTAAAGTTGTCATATAGTCAGTCTGTGAACATGTAGAGGGTTTAAAGTGGTCATTTAAAGTTGTGAGTGTGTGCATTTGGCTCCACATGTTGTGATGCTGCCTCCGTGCTGGTTTCTGTTAAAGTGTAGTTGTTGTGCCAATCAGGGCGAACTATCTTTTTACACTCGTTGTAGATTAAAATCAAACCCGTGCTCTGTTTACTACGAAACCTGGGGAACAACTGAAACGTGGCCGTGTCATTCTGCTGGGAGCATCTCCACGAGGCTGCTCATCAGAAGTTTGACTGAACCCTCCTGGACTCGCTGCTGCTGCTGCTGCTGAAGTGAGAAGAAGCAGGTTCTTGGCGCAGAGGGCAGAGCATTGATTCTGTCTTCCTTGGTAAACAGGTTTGACGCCCACCTCAGATGTTTGGCGCAGTGGGTTCCTCATGATGCTCTTTCTCTCGGCCGTTGTTATTCTCTTTTACTACACTACACGTGTGTGTATATCAACTCCGAGCCAGCGTCTTGGATCATTGTTATTTCAGTGCCTTTCCTTGTCGGAGCACGTCAGACCCCGCTAAATTATTCTCTGTGTAGTCTTATAAACGAGCCGTCTGCTCTCCGAGAGGCAGCCGGATCAAAGTGCAGCATGAAATTGAAAACATTGTTAGACTTGATTCCTTTTTTCAAGGTTTTTTGGGGCCGTTTCTTATCATAATACTTGAAACTTGCTGTTTCTGGAGCTGCTTGGTGGTAACAGGCTCCATTTAAAGCTGCCTGACGACCCCTTAAACATCAGGGTGGCTCTCATTTGAGATGCCATCAAGTTGAGGAGGAATAGTTGTTGTGCATGTTGTCATTTCACCACCAAGGTCACAAACTTGAAGGAGGATAAGGTCCCCTACCTGTCGTGTGCAGCACGGTATCAACAAGAAATCAAAAGTAATTAGTGGAGCGGTAACAGCTCTGAGGGGAAGTGGACTATTCCCCCGGCCGGGCGCCTCTTCTGCAGCAGGAGAACTCTGGAGCTGTCGTCCTGCTGCTGGTCACACCCTGCCACCGCTCGCTCTCTGCGTCTGTTCCTGTGCTGTGTATATAAATAAATATATATATCTACACGTGTCTGTCACTCTCTGCTGCGTCTCTGACTTTCTCCTGTCTTTCTTTCCTCGTCTTTCTTCCATCCTCACAGTCTGTTTATCACCATTTATTGGCTTTAAATCATCTTATTTCAATAACTTTTAGGGATTAATTAATCAATTATAAAATAAAGTTTAAATGATTCCCCTTGTTTTTTGTTTTTTGGTTTAAAACAGGAGAAATATTCAGCTCACTAAGGTCAGTTTGTCTGATATTCTTTACTCTGTGTTACTTCTCACGAGCTGCCACACAGAGCAGAGCATAGCGGGAACTTGAACACCAGCACAATAACAAACAGTCGCTCTGATATGTAGAAGTCATTGAGATAAAGAATTAACAAGTAGCTCCTGAGGCAGGTGAATTATTCATTAAAAAGCCGGCGTGTAAAACAACAACAAAGATTTGTCGCTGAAATGAGAAAACGATGAGCTCGAGGAGGATTTTTCTGTTTTTCTCTCAGATTTTAAAATCACACCTTGTCCGTCTCTGTCTGTGTTTTTAATTGTCTCTTTATTGTCTCTCGCTCTCGTATCTTATTCTTTCTTTACCGTCCCCGATGCTCTCTCTTCCTTTACCTTCACACGTACACATTAGCGTCGGCCCCCCCTGAGTACACACTCCTCTCCACGCTCTGTTTCCATCCATCTGTCAGGAGGATTGTTGTTGAACTTTAGAAGTCTCACAAGCAAGGAGACTGAATTTAGGCGCGTCCCCCCTTTTACAAAACTGGACCAATTTGAAATGTACAAAAATACTTCCTAAATGTCAGAAAGCACATTTACAACAAGAGGAAAACAAAACGTCTGTTGAGAATCACATCAGTTTCTCTTCCTCAGCAGCACGACCTGCGTAAAGCAAACAAATGGGAGATTTGAAACGAGCGATACAACAAAACTCAGCTTTCACTTCATCCTCACTTCTCCCAGAGTTCAGCCTAAAACATCAGTTCCTTTTGTGACCGTACAATGCTGCTGTTTACCAAGTTCACCGCAGCAGCTCCTGTGATAAGAGCCACCCAGTGACCGTGATAAGGTTAACACACCCTTGATCACACTACACGTGTGTGTTTGTGAGATTTCTTTTCTAAGTGAAGCGACGGCCCCTTTTCTTATTTTCTTCCAAATTAGATTTTGTGGAGCAAATCAAACGCAGACTCTTGAAAACACTTCCTGCTTGAAAACCAGTCTCCTCTCAGATGTCAACGTTTTTTGGGTTTCTGTCAGTTGCAGCTGTTTTTATTTCTTTCTTTCTAAATATTCCTGTTCCCTCCTCCGCCCCTGTATCCTGTCATCTATAAATATTCTAGATGTTGTCTTTGATCCGTCCTTGGGATTCTGACTCGAGCTGCTGTTATGTCGGCTGATGGCTGTCACCTCACTTTTAACTCTGCCGTCTATACGTTGCAAACGGCGCTCCGGAGGATTGGTGTTTACATCTGTCTGCGAGTGTGTGTGTGTGGTGTGTGTGTGTGTGAGTGAGTGTGGGAATCATAAGTGACGGCGCTGCCGGGGTTTGATGCCTCCACCAGCTCACGCTCCATCGGGGCCTCCGTCACCTCAGGGATCACTTGGAGGTGAGAGGAGAGAGGACAGCAGCTTTGTTTGAACTTGCAACCCCCCCCACCACCATCACCAACCCCCCCGCCCTTTGTACCCCCCCCTCCCCGGGGCCTTGCAGGGGCAACAGCTCTTCTGGGCCGCCGCGCTCGCCGGGCTGGCTCCCACCAGCCTACTGCTTAGCAACAGCCAATCGGCCGAGCCGGGCAACTTGTTGGCCAATTGCGTCGGAGAGACGGGCTAGTGCTCAGAATTTGAGTTTGTGGCCGCATGGGTCTGGCTATAGTTAGGTGAAGAGGGAGGAGTTTGTCTTTTTTTGGGAGGGGAGAGATGGTTTCCTTGTTTTTCTCTTTTTTATTTTTGCCACCCTCCTCACTTTGTTTCAGTCGGCGGCTCCCTGTAACCAGGCAGGGAGATGTTGTGGGTTTTATTTATAGAAAACTGTCCCCAAAATAACAGGTCAAGATGAAGATGATTGAACTCCCTCTGGGAAGTTCTAATTGAGCACTTCAAACCTAGTTCTCTAATCTCAGACCTTGTGCGGGGAAATGTTTGAGTGAGTGTAAAACTAAAGCGTCATTTTGAATAAACCCATTTAATCTCATTTAACAAATTTTATCCTGTTGGTTTTACCTTTTACGTAACCAATGTTTTTATCTGGCATTTTTTTACGTTCTTACTCATGATGTTGTTGTTTTTAAAAAATATATATGTTATTGTGTAGTGTAAAGAAGTTTGGGTGTGATGACCTTTAGTCACTTTCTGTGCACTTCTGGGTTACAGAAGACGTTAAGACCTGTTTGACAGGTTGTTTCATAACCTGCTGATCATAAATGTGTCTGGATTTAAGTATAATTATCAGTGGTTGTGAATTTATTAGGTCGCTGGTTGTTTTGGTAAGTCGGCAGGACACATCCTGCAGCACTGCAGTATGGGTGGGGCCGAAGCAGAAAGGTGGGCTACTCAGAGAGGGAGGGAGGGAGGGGAGGTGGAGAACGAGGAGTTAGCTTCTAGTTTGCAGGACCACGCTGTCTTGTTTTCACTCCGGATGGCTCCTCACTGCTTAGCAACAACGAATGAGATCCTCCGATCAGAGCTGCAGTCTGGCCAATCGCTGGCTGTCAGGGATGTGGCGCCATAGAGTTTGGATTTTACCACATGTGAGTCGGAGAAGGGAGAGAGAGGGAAGGAGGGGGGGAGAGAGATAGAGATGGCAATGCCTTTTAAATGAAGAGAGTTGTTTTTTTTCTCCTTTAACCACACCTTGTGCGCTCTGCTGCAGCGACCCTGACGGATGTGAGACCACTAAGACCTAATAAAATATCACTTGTTAACTCAACAGGTTCAGAGGACAGTGGCATAAACCTTCAAGTGACATTAATCTGAGTTTGAGTGCCGGAGTTATGTCCTCTGTGATTATTTATATCTCTTTAGGCTTTAATGGCTTTTACTGACTCACTGCTACCTTGTCAGTCACCAGTGTAAAACCCTTTTAGGTCTATGTAATCTGCTCGTATGGTGAGTGTTTATCTAAAGTAAGCAAACAGGAGCAGACTCGTGTTTGTTTTCTGTGTTGTGTTAACCGCCTGCAACTCTTAATCCTGCACTGACTAATGGGATTAAACTGAAAGGTTTAATGTGGAACATTTTAAAACTTGTTCAGTGTCTTTTTTTTGTTTTTTATTGTCACTGTGACCAGGCTGCAAAAACTGAATTCAGAATGAATAATAATATTCCATTTAATATTTAAAACCTCCACTTTGTGTCCCGTGCTCAGTTTAAAGGAATGCACTTGACACTTGACTTGTTTTTCCCTCCTCCTGCTGGTGCTGGTGGTGCAGCTGGTGGTGCTGGGTGCGGCCGGCTCAGAGCTGCATCCATAACTTTCACACCACGTGCTCCCCATGCTCTCATATTTTTGTTCTGCCTCTCCATGGCTGCACGGGAAGCTGAGCGGCAGCTGCGCGGCAGCAGAACTCCACACTCCGGCGTGCGTTCAGGCTGCTCGCTGTTGCATGGTTACAGGCAGCTCTGCCCTACCGTTGGCTCATCGTCTGCACAGCCGCCCGCCCATTGGCCAAGTGGGGAGGAAAAACAGCGCTCTCATTGGCTGCCGGGACGTTGCAGCCCTTTGCGATTGGCCCAGCTCGGCGGCTCCCGCTCCTTGGAGACTCGGCCTGTGTAAACATCCTGGTTGTTTCTTTCAATGGAGTGTGTTTACCAGCAGCTCGGTTTTGCCGGTGTGTGCAGACTGAGGCGAAGGGTCTCCGAGGAGCAGAGGGTCTGGTGAGAGCCGAGCTAATTGGCTCCCTGCTCCTCCGTATACTTAGTGATTGAAGAAACACTCGCCACTGTTGTGACACTTTTGACAGAACAACAGGCGAGGACCCTAACAACCCTCAGTCTGTCGGCAGCCGCCCTGCTCTCACTCTTTCTTCCTCTTCATCCTCTCCTCCGACGTCTCTCTCAGTGCTCCCCCCCCCCGACAGGCCTCAGTCGGCGGCAGCAGCCCCACAGGCGGCGTGTTCTCCCTTTGGTGACGAGCAGAGCAGCGGCGTCTCAGGGCTCGGCCATGGAAACAAATAAATTGCCTCCATTTGTAAATGATACAGTGGGGCTGTGTGTTTTGTTTGGGTTGTGTTTATTGATGGGATCAGTAGTGTTTTTTTGTTGCTGCTCCCCCCTCCTCGCCTCCGCTGCTCTTTTCTCTCCATTATCATTATAGTGCCTAAGTTGTACAGCCAAGTGTGAACCCCCCCATCTCTACTCCTCCTGATCCTTTATCTGGAGAACAAAGAGTCCACGGAAAGCTTTGATCACTCGTTTCAGAATGAAATCCCACTATCTCTCGCTCTCCTCCTTCTCCGTCTCTGAAGTTGAACCCGATGCTCTCAGCGACTTCTTCTTCTTCTTCTTCTTCTTCTCCCTCTCTTCCACGTTGGCAGCGTGACTCGGAGGGGGGGGGCAGGGCCGGTCCCGGAGAAGGCCGCCAAAAGCTCCCACCCTCTCACAGAGCCGCCTGCTTAGCAACAACCAATCAGCCTAATATTTTTGGCAGGGCCTGGCAGCCAATGGAGTGGGTGAGAGCGGGCTTCAGCGCTGTGTTTCTACTGGCTGCCGAGAGGAACAACAATGTTTTTCTTTTTAGCGCTCTGTACTTCAGCGCTAGTGGCGAGGCTGATAACGCTTAGAGCAGATTTGGGGAGATAATCTTGGCTTTGATGAGGCTGAAAGACACATGGCTCATTACTCTTAAGTGATCCTATTTGCATTTTTATTCAAACTTGCAGCGCCAGTTGAGATGAAACAGCGAGCGGGTCCAGAGCAGCGGGTGCATGTGTCTCTGTCTGAAGTGAAACATCAGAGAAACCTTCCTAACATTGATTCGCCCCCTCTGAAACAATCCATTTCTTAGTTGTCCTAAGGCTTAAACATCCTCGAACACGCTCCTTCTCCTCCGTGACGGAGGAATGTTCGATACGTGAAATCGATGGGGATTACAGCTTGTCGATAGCAATTCACCTGCTCCGTCTGAATGATGGATGGTGCTGTGATGTTTATATTAAATACACAACAGTAACAGACGCTGTGGAGAGGCGTCATTCGTCTGAATTGCCCCATTTTTCTTTTTCGGTCCGAGCTGGGAAACAAACAAGTTAAACATTTCTTCTTCTTCCCTCCGCCGCTGCTGCTGCTGCCTTGTTGCCCTCGAGGGAGGCAGTTAAAGCCCATATGCCCCAGTGGCCAACAGAGGGAAACTTGGGTCCCAGCTGTGTGGATGTGAGGCAGGATGTGCCCGGCGGTGGTGTGTGTGCTCGGCAGACCCTCGCTGGTTAAATAAAGCTAAAAGCCCAGTTGACAGCATCTTCTCTAGACAGATACAAATCCATAGTCAGGAGGTGGCCGCTGCCAGCGCTCAGTCAGGACCCGACTGACAGGCAATGCGGCAGAAGCCCTCAGAGTAACTCAGGCTTGATTCATTCCGTTGGGCTGTTGTTAAGCCTGGAGTTACTCCGTGCAAGAGGGGAAATGTTTACAAAACCTGCTGTGTGGGCACATAAAACCAGGAATACATTATTCTTGGGGAAAACCCTCGAAACGGGAGGAGAAATATTTAAAAACCGATCTCTACAATAGTTTTTAATTCTCTCCTTGGAGGTGGGAGTTGTGGTGCTGTGAGGAACGAGCAGCTCGTAGATCATCTCGGGGAAAACACTGTCACCCCCCTGCATGTTTTTACCTCCTCGTATTTTTAGCTGCTCGTTCTTTCTTGGTCATTAATGCCCCTGAATGAAATATGTGGAATACTATTCACTTTATTCAGCTGTAACAGCTTGGAGTATTCAAATATGTTCGTTACATTATTATAAGGCTGAATTATATATCATTTATTTCACTATATTCTCGAGGCCTGTGTTTTTAAAACTTTAATAAACTGAAGAAGATCTCCGACAGGTTTAGTTTTCTTATTTATTTCTGATATGGTATTTTTATGAGCTGTCATCTTGGGGCTGTCAGGCCGATGTTTCAGTTCAATGCAATTTTCATTCACATTGAGCCAAACTCACAACACGCTTGTCACGTTGGTTGAACACAGATTTTCTGCCAATGTTCGCGAGTCCAGACAAAAAAAAGGCCGAGACGAATCAGAACTTGTCACTCTCTGAATCCATGGAAATAGAAGACACATGAAATCTATATTTAAGGTTTTTACATATAATTTAGTGTAATGTTGAGGCAGTAATAACAGATTCAAGCCTGAGAAAAGTAACCATGGCAAATCCCCCTGTGTGCTCCTAACAGTCCCTCTTACCATCTGCCATTACAGTCAGTGTGCTCCTTCCAGACCCGAGGCGCTACAGACTCCTGTGTCTCTGCTGGAGAGGGTGGATGGCCATTAAGTTCACATTTATAAATCAGGAATCACACTCTGTAGGGGCCAACAGTCCCCTGAACGTAGGCTGCAGCCAACTACACACAATCTTAGATACAATCCTCTATATGTGCCTGTTTCTTATCGTCATGATCCTTGAATACATATTTGAGAAATCAAATCTTCCCATTTAAAACCAATCTTATCCACAGATCCAAACCAAAGTTTACTGGCTTCTCTCTTGGTCCGTGTCCCGTCCTTCCAACAAGTTTCATGGAAATCCTTTGTTTTTGTTTTATCAACAAGCAGAAAATTGCCATAAAAACATAACCCTTATGGCTGATTTAAAGACTTAAGATATCAGTTTTGAAATAATTTCAACCTTGCACGTATCACAGCTTTGCTTCTTGATATTAGTTTAGATCTTAAATTCAGTCCCAGTTGGTTTTAAGTTTATTTATTCTAGATTCCATCAGCTCCATCAGATCTATGTCCGTCTCTTTATTCAGCCTTTCAGCCATTGTTTGTCTTCTCGGTGCAAATTGCAGCTTAAATTAACCTGCTGCATTTCGGTGGATTCCTGTTTGTTTCACTATCAGCTCAGAATATATGGTCTCACATGTCCCTGCTGTATTTTCTAAGTAAATACATGTGTGTGTGCGTGTGTGGGGGGGGACGTCTGGTCAGGTTTTAACAATCCTGCGATGTGATCCCAGCTTTAAGGATGATGTCTGTCATGGCACAGGTGCGCTGTCGGCCGCAGTTGAAGGTCACCCTGCTCGCTAATCAAGGGTAGACTGGAGAGGGAAAGACGACATCTGCACCACCGCACGTCTCTGCCCTTTACTGTCTTATCTGTGATGGCATTAGACTCAAGCCCCCCCACTGGGAAAGTGGCGTTAAAGGATAACACGGGCGCACATTTGCAAAGTAAAAAAAAAGACAGCCTGCTGATACACAAACCCCCGTCTGCAAACCCCTCCAGATGAGTGTGCTGAACTCTTTCTCTTCTACCCTCAGGTCTCTTGTGATCATCAGTACCCTGGATGGACGGATCTCTGCTCTGGACCCTCACAACCAGGGCAGGAAGCAGTGGGATCTGGATGCCAGGTCCGGGTGCCTGGTGTCCTCCAGCCTCAGCAAACCTGAGGTAGAACCAACGTCAATGTTCCTGCAGTGTTTTTAAATTCATCTGAAATGTATATACATAAACAAAACACACCTCATGTTGGCCATTTTTGATTTAATGCCCTTTCTGTTCATCCTATATCACAATGAAAAACATGACAGCTACCCTAATGTGAAGTCAAAGTGTCTTGATCGCCCCCTGGTGGCTGGCTGCTGTATGGCATAAGTCAAACCCTGCCTCCTCCATGTTAATAGTGTTATGCAGTAAAATATAACATTCAAAACAATAAAACATTCAGTTTTATGAAGCCTAACAACATCAGCCTCATCTGATAAACACCAGAGTCGACCAGGGGCACTTAAATAAGTCAAACAGACACTGTTCAGCAGATTAACATCTACCAGTGGATGAAGAACTCAATTTCTAGAGTCTCGACGTGTCAGTGGGAAGTTGAAGACGCGTCCTCGTCTCAAAACAAACCCCGTCCCTCCCGACTCGCTCTCTGTCGACCAGCAATTGAACTCTGTGCACTTTGAACAGCCGACCAAGGGTTGCTGTTGCTTACATTCATGGCATGTGCACACACACACACACACACAAACATACATTCATACATGCATAATACATTCCAGACATGGTGTACACCCCCACACAAATCTGAGAGTAGCTGTTTCGCCTGGAGGATTATCCTCTTTGTTGAAGGTGCTGGTTTACACACACACGAGCGCAGCAAGACCCTCGCCTGTGCATGTACACAGAGGCTTAAACCGCCCACACCGACATGCTGGAAGTGAAGTGGAGCCCAGAGCGAGACCAGAGCGCCGCTCGCCCAAATAAACACTAGAGATGTGCTCATGGTTCACTTTGATGTGGACTCACTCCACTTGAAAGTTTCGCCCCGGGGGGGAAAAGAAGCCTGTGATGCTAACGAGAGTCTGGGTGGCTGCTGATATCAGTTTAATTTTAGTTTGCCCGCGCTGGTTTGAGACTGAACAAGTGTAATGAACTCAGTGCTTCTGTTATATAAGGACATGTCTGCTTTGTTCGTGTGGTGAAACGATTTCTGTTTTAGTTTAATTTCTTCTGACAGGTTGTTTTTTTTTCCAGAATAAGGATCCAGGCTCATGGTTGTGATATATATATATTTTTTTGTTTGTTTCCTACAGAAGAGGATTGATTGATTTTGGAATCAGTTGTTAGCAGCACAGGAAAAACAGTTTTAATTTAAAATGTATGTTTATCAAATTAAAGCACAATAGGAAATGTTTAAGTATCGAATGTTTTTTGTTTCGTTTACTCACTATGGAACAATTTCATTTGAGTATTTAAACCTCTGGTATTAGTGGGTGAAGTGGTTCTGAAGTATATGTCAATCAGTCTGAAAAGTCTTGTTTTCCTTTCAGCTCAGCTCCACAGCAGCTGATCAGCAAACCTACAATTAGAAGGAGGGATCTAATCACTGAGATATCAGCTGCTCTGTGTGTGTGTGTGCGCGTGTGTGCGTTTGGCTTTTTAGAAACCCGTCTGACTTGTTGTGCTCTGTGCCACGAGGTCGGGGTGCAGAAAAAATAAAAAAATCAGAATTCATGAGCCTTTTGTTTCCAGGGTCCTCAGAGGTTCTAATGTGGAGAACCCCTAAAGGTTCCTCCAAGCTCTTATACTTTATAGAGCAGAGATCGAGTCAGAAGCTACATTTGACCTTGAATATGAAGTTTGAACCAAATTGCTGAAATACAAGATTTCACACTTAATATGTGGGATCTGCAGTTTTGTTGAGATTGTTTGTTTTGTACGTTGGGTTCAATCTGTTGTTCTCTTCAGGAAATTGAATCGAAAGAAAAAAAATATCACATACGCCATCAGTTTCAAGTTATTAATTTCACTCTTCAGTAGAAATAATCCTATTAAAGCCACTGATTTTAAAATCAGTTAAAAATCAATTGAAATCTTCCCTCTTAGTATATGTTGTTTATAAACAACATATACTTATTAGGTTTTATTAGATAATGAAAGTGAAAGTAAAATATCAAGATATAAAAACTACCTCTGTACTTGATTACAGTTTAAAAAAAATTCTATTTTAGTAACTTTCACTTTTTAATGTCTGACGCTTTTCCTCATCTTTACATCCATGTGGATTGTTGACACACAAACACACCGACACACACTCACACACAGACACACGTGTGTAGCATCCTCCTGTCAACCTCTAGTGTTGTGACAGACGATGCTGACTGTGTGTGTGTGTGTGTGTGTGTGTGTGTGTCTGACAATGTGGAGCATGGAGGGATGCCAGTCAGCTCTGAACCCAGTGACTTGATGTGACGTCATTTGTTATGATCCCTTCCGTGTGTGTGTGTGTCTGTGTGTGTGTGTGTGTTGAGGTACAGTACTTTATGTAAGTTTAAACCCAGCCATGCCCTCTCTGCCCCATAACCTGGGATGCCTGTCTGCTACCTTCTGTGTCTGGGTATGTTTTGCTTAGAGTGGGATGGGGGGGGCACTCCTGTCCCACAATGCCCCCCCCTGTACTTGGAAACGGTCTCATTGGTTCTTGCCGAGTCCCTGAGACACCAGTCTGCTCGGTGATTAGAGGCTATGGGGGTCTGCCGCCGTGCCATTGGCTGGCCTCGGCATGCCGGTGGAGGAAGCAGCCAGTCACCTGCTGCATCCTCCGGAGTGTGTGTGTTAGTGTGTGTCTGTGTGTGTGTGTGTGTGTGTTTCTTCAGTTAAAAAAAGGGACAGCAGAGCCACAAACAGCTTTGTCTGCAGAAAAAGAAGCCATCACTTCAAAAAGCCAAGAGTCGCTCGGGGTTGTTTAGAGAGGGGGTGAAGGGTGTCTCTGTGAGGGTGTGGGTGGTGTGTGTGTGGGTGGGGTGGGGGGGTTAGATGGAGGAATTCTGTGCCAATATGGAGTGAGTCATGCTAAGGGGGCGGGGTTAAAGGGATGAAGAGTGGGGGGGGTGATTAGTGAGGTGAGGTAATGCTTCATTCAAAGGATGATGTCATCACATAAGAGACAATACACACTCGCTCACAGCACGACACACACGCACACCTGCGCACGTCTGCTGGCATGCAGCGTGTCTGAATGAATGTGTAGAGAACCTGATTGATCACCACACGGTGACGAGCCGCTCAGCGCCGCCCGGTGACTAATGTGACAAGTGATCATTCAACCGGCGGTGCCAAGGAAAAGGAAACAGCAAGATGGGCATTTTCCTTCCACATGATTAGATCAGTCTCAAATCAGAATCTAAATCAGGTTTATTTGGCCAAGTAAATAAAAACAACATGCAGAAAATATATAATACATTTTTTTTTAATATAGAGACAGTATAAAGTGTGATATGCAGATAATGTACATATCATTTACAGACAAGACTCATAAAAGCAACATAGATGTGTATAGTTGCTTTAATTTTGTTTTGTGTTTTTTATGCTTCAAACCTCCAGTAATTCTCTCTAATAATACACACACACACACACACACACACACACACACACACACACACACACACACACACACAGTCTGCCACCTTTAAGTAGAGCTGCAGCCTTGTGGACCAACAACAGTGGCACATTAGAAGTGGGTGAGAACTGACTCTGTTTGACAGGATCGCTGGAGCATCAGCACCAACACACATAATAATCAAATTTTGACATGGAGACTCTTTGAGTCTCATTATGTCAACATGTACATGTCGTAATTACACAATTTTGCTGCTACGACATACGTCAATCACCAACTGCTTAACGACATGTTCTAGGATTGAGTGTGAACAAGTTGTAGGACTTAATGTTGACGTGAATCATAATCAGACCTTGATCTTCAACATGTAAACATGAATATGGATGAAATATTCTATTAGCAGCTTATGTAAACATCCCAATGGAAACAATGTCTTATTCATAATTAGGTCAATAGTCTGAATATTGACTGAATATCTGACTGCTGTAGTTCAGAGGAATAATTCATCTCCCTTTGTGTGTCTGTGTGTGTGTGTGTCTGTGTGTGTGTTGGTCTTTGAGCCGGATGGGTTCAGACGTCAGGAGCTGGATGACTCATCCACGGCTTTGAGAAGTTCCTCTCTAAACCTCTACCCCCCCCCAGTCATACCAGCATGGTGTGATGCTCAACCCCTCCCCCTTTCACTTGCTAAATGTATCCTCCCTCCCTCCCTCCCTCCGTCCAAAGAGATGACATCACCTCTGGTCTGGGCTGTGCTCTCTAGTAAATCATTCCAGCGCGTCGCTCCCCGCTGACATGTTCAAATCCCCCACAAAGCCACTACACT
>CM076726.1:20819983-20862281 GCA_038501795.1 Pseudopleuronectes americanus | reverse complement strand
GCTGGTTTGAGACTGAACAAGTGTAATGAACTCAGTGCTTCTGTTATATAAGGACATGTCTGCTTTGTTCGTTGTGGTGAAACGATTTCTGTTTTAGTTTAATTTCTTCTGACAGGTTGTTTTTTTTTCCAGAATAAGGATCCAGGCTCATGGTTGTGATATATATATTTTTTTTGTTTGTTTCCTACAGAAGAGGATTGATTGATTTTGGAATCAGTTGTTAGCAGCACAGGAAAAACAGTTTTAATTTAAAATGTATGTTTATCAAATTAAAGCACAATAGGAAATGTTTAAGTATCGAATGTTTTTTGTTTCGTTTACTCACTATGGAACAATTTCATTTGAGTATTTAAACCTCTGGTATTAGTGGGTGAAGTGGTTCTGAAGTATATGTCAATCAGTCTGAAAAGTCTTGTTTTCCTTTCAGCTCAGCTCCACAGCAGCTGATCAGCAAACCTACAATTAGAAGGAGGGATCTAATCACTGAGATATCAGCTGCTCTGTGTGTGTGTGTGCGTGTGTGCGTTTGGCTTTTTAGAAACCCGTCTGACTTGTTGTGCTCTGTGCCACGAGGTCGGGGTGCAGAAAAAATAAAAAAATCAGAATTCATGAGCCTTTTGTTTCCAGGGTCCTCAGAGGTTCTAATGTGGAGAACCCCTAAAGGTTCCTCCAAGCTCTTATACTTTATAGAGCAGAGATCGAGTCAGAAGCTACATTTGACCTTGAATATGAAGTTTGAACCAAATTGCTGAAATACAAGATTTCACACTTAATATGTGGGATCTGCAGTTTTGTTGAGATTGTTTGTTTTGTACGTTGGGTTCAATCTGTTGTTTCTCTTCAGGAAATTGAATCGAAAGAAAAAAAATATCACATACGCCATCAGTTTCAAGTTATTAATTTCACTCTTCAGTAGAAATAATCCTATTAAAGCCACTGATTTTAAAATCAGTTAAAAATCAATTGAAATCTTCCCTCTTAGTATATGTTGTTTATAAACAACATATACTTATTAGGTTTTATTAGATAATGAAAGTGAAAGTAAAATATCAAGATATAAAAACTACCTCTGTACTTGATTACAGTTTAAAAAAAATTCTATTTTAGTAACTTTCACTTTTTAATGTCTGACGCTTTTCCTCATCTTTACATCCATGTGGATTGTTGACACACAAACACACCGACACACCACTCACACACAGACACACGTGTGTAGCATCCTCCTGTCAACCTCTAGTGTTGTGACAGACGATGCTGACTGTGTGTGTGTGTGTGTGTGTGTGTGTGTGTGTGTCTGACAATGTGGAGCATGGAGGGATGCCAGTCAGCTCTGAACCCAGTGACTTGATGTGACGTCATTTGTTATGATCCCTTCCGTGTGTGTGTGTGTCTGTGTGTGTGTGTGTGTTGAGGTACAGTACTTTATGTAAGTTTAAAACCCAGCCATGCCCTCTCTGCCCCATAACCTGGGATGCCTGTCTGCTACCTTCTGTGTCTGGGTATGTTTTGCTTAGAGTGGGATGGGGGGGCACTCCTGTCACCCCCACAATGCCCCCCCCTGTACTTGGAAACGGTCTCATTGGTTCTTGCCGAGTCCCTGAGACACCAGTCTGCTCGGTGATTAGAGGCTATGGGGGTCTGCCGCCGTGCCATTGGCTGGCCTCGGCATGCCGGTGGAGGAAGCAGCCAGTCACCTGCTGCATCCTCCGGAGTGTGTGTGTTAGTGTGTGTCTGTGTGTGTGTGTGTGTGTGTTTCTTCAGTTAAAAAAAGGGACAGCAGAGCCACAAACAGCTTTGTCTGCAGAAAAAGAAGCCATCACTTCAAAAAGCCAAGAGTCGCTCGGGGTTGTTTAGAGAGGGGGTGAAGGGTGTCTCTGTGAGGGTGTGGGTGGTGTGTGTGTGGGTGGGGTGGGGGGGGTTAGATGGAGGAATTCTGTGCCAATATGGAGTGAGTCATGCTAAGGGGGCGGGGTTAAAGGGATGAAGAGTGGGGGGGTGATTAGTGAGGTGAGGTAATGCTTCATTCAAAGGATGATGTCATCACATAAGAGACAATACACACTCGCTCACAGCACGACACACGCACACCTGCGCACGTCTGCTGGCATGCAGCGTGTCTGAATGAATGTGTAGAGAACCTGATTGATCACCACACGGTGACGAGCCGCTCAGCGCCGCCCGGTGACTAATGTGACAAGTGATCATTCAACCGGCGGTGCCAAGGAAAAGGAAACAGCAAGATGGGCATTTTCCTTCCACATGATTAGATCAGTCTCAAATCAGAATCTAAATCAGGTTTATTTGGCCAAGTAAATAAAAACAACATGCAGAAAATATATAATACATTTTTTTTTAATATAGAGACAGTATAAAGTGTGATATGCAGATAATGTACATATCATTTACAGACAAGACTCATAAAAGCAACATAGATGTGTATAGTTGCTTTAATTTTGTTTTGTGTTTTTTATGCTTCAAACCTCCAGTAATTCTCTCTAATAATACACACACACACACACACACACACAACACACACACACACACACACACACACACACACAGTCTGCCACCTTTAAGTAGAGCTGCAGCCTTGTGGACCAACAACAGTGGCACATTAGAAGTGGGTGAGAACTGACTCTGTTTGACAGGATCGCTGGAGCATCAGCACCAACACACATAATAATCAAATTTTGACATGGAGACTCTTTGAGTCTCATTATGTCAACATGTACATGTCGTAATTACATAATTTTGCTGCTACGACATACGTCAATCACCAACTGCTTAACGTCATGTTCTAGGATTGAGTGTGAACAAGTTGTAGGACTTAATGTTGACGTGAATCATAATCAGACCTTGATCTTCAACATGTAAACATGAATATGGATGAAATATTCTATTAGCAGCTTATGTAAACATGCCAATGGAAACAATGTCTTATTCAGAATTAGGTCAATAGTCTGAATATTGACTGAATATCTGACTGCTGTAGTTCAGAGGAATAATTCATCTCCCTTTGTGTGTCTGTGTGTGTGTGTGTCTGTGTGTGTGTTGGTCTTTGAGCCGGATGGGTTCAGACGTCAGGAGCTGGATGACTCATCCACGGCTTTGAGAAGTTCCTCTCTAAACCTCTACCCCCCCCCAGTCATACCAGCATGGTGTGATGCTCAACCCCTCCCCCTTTCACTTGCTAAATTTATCCTCCCTCCCTCCGTCCAAAGAGATGACATCACCTCTGGTCTGGGCTGTGCTCTCTAGTAAATCATTCCAGCGCGTCGCTCCCCGCTGACATGTTCAAATCCCCCACAAAGCCACTACACTGACCCTAATAGAGTCTGATTGGATTCCCCTAACAAGGTGATTGACTGGTCACCGGTTCGACCCCAGCAGCACCTGACACGTGTCCCTCAACATGAGGGTGAAACAGATTTTTCGGTGACACACACACTTGGTAAAACAGTCACTAACACGCTGGAAGAAAACAATTGTCCCCCCCCCCACCCCCTGCTGAGCTAAAGCTGTGGAGGTTAAATCAGGATTAGACTCTGGGTTTTAGAAATGATGTCATCCTGGCTGCTTCCCTACAGTGAGCACACACACACAAGCAGGGTCTCACACACACATTATTCACGGTTGCACACTTTTATAAAGATCCAGGTTAATTAGTTGGGCACTTAGTTGTGTAATGGTCCCAGGCCTGTAGATTGAGTCCAAGTGTGCGGGGGCTAACGCTGCTGCTGCTGCTGTGTGTGTAGGTGGATGTGAGTCGGACAGTGCTCTCTGTGTGGGCAAGTGTTTTTGTGTTTCCAACAATTGTCTGAAAACCTGCGGAAGATATTACAAGCTCAACGTGAGTTCAGCTTCTGCACCTGACTGGGTTCAGAATATGTTGTTTTGTTGAGAATGATGTTGTTCAGTAACTTGCCCCTTTTGTGAGATGTAGATTATAAAGTGTCACCTTATCTTCTGTATATCTGAGGTCGGTAGTTTGAGTCCAGGTGTTGTAAAGTATCGTCTGTTTTTTCACTTCTTGGCCAGATAGTTCTCAGACATTAACATTCATGCTTTTCAAGTAGAATCCGACTGACGTGGATGTTTGGAGGCCAATGCCGATAATGATATTGGGGATTAAAACCATTTCTGATTCTTCAAAACATTTGTACTTTTATATAACGACAATATAAATCTCATATCAGCCACTTCTTATCAGCCAACTGATAAATCGGTCGGGTACAAAATCCAAACCTTCACTTATTTTATGACATAAAACAGAGAAAAGTACAAACTCACCTGAAGGTTTGAACAAATATAAATATTTTATTTCTAAAAATGACTTTGACAAGATGATGACTTGATAATCAAAAGAGTAAAAGAGGCTATTTTACAAAACTAATGTGATTCTGCTCCTGCAGGTGTTCGGAAACAAGATGGTCATCCCCTCCCTGGACGGTGCCTTGTTCCAGTGGAACCGGGACAGAGAGAGTATGGAGGCAGTGCCTTTCAGCGTGGAGTCCTTACTGGAGTCGTCCTACCGTATCGGAGAGGACACGGTTCTTGTCGGGGGGAAATCCCTCACTACCTATGGCCTGGGTGCCTACAGCGGCAAGGTCGGTGAAAGCATTTCAATTAACATGTAGTAATGTTAGGAATGTAATCAGAAATCCTCTGTGAATCAACCTAGTCAATCCAATCTAAACCATAACGCTGTTCTTCAGCTTCGGTACATCTGCTCCACGGTCGGATGCAGCCAGTCAGGGGATAAAGAGATGGAGTCGGAGGACGTGCTCCTGCTGCAGAGAACTCAGAAGACTGTGAGAGCCATCAGACCTCGATCAGGGATGGAGAAGTGAGTTTCATTAAATCAATCAATCAGTCAGTCGAACTGAGCCAAGAAGCCATTAATTTAAACTCATCATTTGAAAAATTACAATAAAAGAAGTTGTTTCAGTTCAATTCTCTCTTTGTCTTTACAAGGTGGAACTTTAGTGTCGGTAACTTTGAGCTGAAGCTTCTTCCCGAGACGCAGCCTGGGATGAACTTACTGGAGGGAGAGGTGGCGAGTGGCGACGGCTGGAGGGAGAGTCAGCGTGTCATCACAGACGAACCCAAAGAGAGGGAGCCCACGGAGAACCAGCACAAACAGAACCAGAATCTGGACCTGGTCATCAAAGTGTCTGTTCCTGACTGGAAGGTCATGGCCTTCAGCACTGGGCCTGATGGTCAGCTGGTCTGGGAGCATCAGGTGGGATGAGATTAGTTATTTTTAAATACATGAACTGGTGTTTAACTTCTTTCGTGGAGATCCACTAACTTGTGCGTCACCTGTGTTGTGTAGTTCTGCACACCTATTGCCTCGGCCTGGCTGGTGGGCGGTGGGAAGGTCACACCGATCAACCTGTTCGACGACACCGCCTACAGCAGCCAGTCAGAAATCGATGAGGAGGACGATGAGGATGATCCTGGGAAAGCCAGGGGCGCTGCGGAGTCTAGTGTCTACTTGGGTGAGTTTCTACAAATGCACTCAGTGTAGAAACAATATGTTTCCCCCTTTTTAAATCTGTGCACATTAAACTCCTCTTCCCTTCTCTTACCAGGGATGTTCCAGGGACAGCTCTATCTCCAGTCCTCAGTGAAGATCTCTGAAAAGTTTCCCTCCAAAGCCATCGGGTTGGGGATCGATATAATTCCTCTTCCTACTGTGAAGTGGAAGCCTCTAGTCCGTAAGTCAGCGACTCCTCAGTCATTAGTTATCTTGTGTGATCACCACAGTGTGGGTGTGTGTGTGAGGCCATGTACCCCCACGGCACAGCGACCAAAGACTGACCTCATTAGAGAAACCGTGTCTAAAGAAATATTTGAAGTCATCAGGACACCGTCTCCGTCCCAATCAAAGCTTTGCCCGTCTTAAATTCAACCCTGAGATTCTCCTCCCCCCCATCGATCTGTCTTTCTACTCGGATCAAACGTCTTCTTCATCTCGTCCTTGACACAGATTCCCCGTCCCGCACCCCAGCGCTGGTCGGCTCCGACGAATTCGACAAGTGTCTGAATAATGACAAGTTCTCCCATGAAGAATACAGCAACGGGGCCCTGTCCATCCTTCAGTACCCATACGGTAATAACCTGACACCAACATGCAGAGTGTAAACCAGGTGAAAACCCAAACCTCTTCTGACTTATTTCTGTGTTTTTTCCTCCTGGCAGACAATGGCTACTACTTCCCTTATGGCAAGCGTTACCGGGAGAAGCGTGACAGCTCTGTGAGCCTGATAAACGGAAACGTGGCCGAGGGTGAGAGCCGCCGGAGGAAGGACCCCGTGCTGCTGCTGCCCTGGTGGAAGGAGATCATCGGCACCATCATCTTCTGCATCGTCGCCACCACCTACATCGTCCGCAAGTTCTTCCACCCGCCCGCCCCCGTGGCCTACGTGAGGGTAAGAGCACAGCCTGGAGCAGAGATACCTATATGACTCATGGTGGTCATGCTTGTTAATGTGAATTCAGTGGGCAGAGTAAAAATCAACCTTCTCATAGTAGTATTTATGTCATAGAATGAATGGTACCTTCTAAATGCAGTTTTTAATAACTATCTTTGTCCTGTCCCTCTGTCCCTCAAAGCAACGGAAGGAGTCGGAGACCCAGTGCCAGACGGACAGCAAGTTTGACCTCGAGGTTGTGGAGTCCAAGGAGCCGGTTGTCACGGAGACCCGCTCCAGCGAATACGTGTCCAGGTACGTCGCCGACAAGCCGCGAAGCTGAATGTGCTCCATGTGTAAAACTGTTTAGTCATGACTCAGGAGAACATCCCGCGGGGGAATCGTCCTCCTCAAACTCCAAAGTCACTCTGTCGAGGTGTAGCTACACACCCAGCGCTGTTACCATGGTGACCACTGCTCTTCCAGCCCGCCAGCAGATACGAGCCGTGGTCGTGAATGATTGGACGAGTCAGCTGTTTGCCATCAGATGACAATGACCTCGGCTCCCCCCGCAGACCCCGCCCCACCCAGTAGCATCTGCCACGGGGTCGCAGTGTCTCTTTACATCACTGTCAGCACATTGTCCCAAGTTTTGTCATAACTTGGGGCAACCCGAAATACGATCAGTGGGAATAATTCATGGGCTGCCACTCGGCTCCGGTTGTGTGATTGATGGACGTCACACGTGTTTATGTTCACCGGTGAATTAACGTGGATTTACTCTCCCAGACACGAGCAGGAATCTCATTAAACTTCAGCTCTTCTTCTTCCCTGGTGTCATCACTTCTCATCTTTTGACGCAACATAAAAAACTGTCAAACATCCGTCTCGTCCCTCTTTCCTTTTTAAAGCTGCTGCTGCTGCAATCCATACAAATGGCTTTTGCCAAAGAGCGTGCTTTAAATAAAACTGTTGCAGCAGCTGTGACTGGCATGAGTCAGGATCATTAGGAGGGAGATAGAGATCAGGACACTCGGCCTGAATCACATGCGCCCATACACTTCCTAATAAGACAGCTTTCAATCCCCTGAGGAGCCTGAGCAGAGACGCTTCCACAGCGTGTGGACGAAGTGAAGCGAGTGCACGGCTGCAGAGTTTCCTGTCGTCTCTCTTAGCAGAAAACTAAAGTTGCTTTCGGACATGTACTCAGTAAAGTGTTGGGAAAAATGTGTCCTGACATTTCCCAGAGTTTGTCTTTCACATATGAAGAAGGCAGCTGGAGATTATCCGCGTCAGACGAGTTTACAACAACAGGAAAATGTCCTTAACATTCCTTAGAGGGCTGGAGCCTGAGTAGAACACAGTGATGTAGAAATTCAGCTGCGGAAACCACATGTTTCTGTTTGCAACACTTTGACAAAAGCTGCTTTTTCTACATGATATTTACTCTGAGGCTGGAGGAGAAGTTCTGGAAAATATCAAGAGCAACTTCTCATGTACAGTCTCTACAGATAATATGCAGATAAAGCCCGACAAGATGTAAACAAGTGTGATATTTGTGTCAGGTGTTCTGATTGAGAAAAACAAATGTATACCACGCTTGAATATTAATGTATTGTACTTTGAATTGGTCCTGTTTGTCCCCAAATTACATTTCAATCGTAAAAATGTAATATCAAGTATTTTACCACTTGATAAACCTCTGTCACAGCTCTTCTCTGCTACAGTCGGATTCTTCTCTGCTTAACGACCAACATGTCTCTCCTCAGGTATCTGACTGACTTTGAGCCGGTGCAGTGCCTTGGGCGTGGGGGGTTCGGTGTTGTGTTCGAAGCCCGAAACCAAGTGGACGACTGCAACTACGCTATCAAACGAATCCGTCTGCCCAACAGGTAGCGGCTCACGCTTACCACACCGCTCACTTCCTTTCTGGAGACTTATCCCTCTCCTGTTTTCTCTCTTCAAGAGTTTAAACCTTTAATTCCTGTAAATCAAACAACCGACTGCTGGAAAACATCTGTTCAAGTTTCCATGAACTTTAATTCAAGCCTGATATTTCTCTTTTCATCCATCAGGGAGCTTGCCCGTGAGAAGGTGATGCGGGAGGTGAAGGCTCTGGCCAAGCTGGAGCATCCCGGAATCATCCGCTACTTCAACGCCTGGCAGGAGAGCCCCCCCGAGGGCTGGCAGGAGGACATGGACAAGCGGTGGCTGAAAGACGCCAGGTGAGTCTGAGCTTATGAAATCCTCTGTTGCCCAGCAGGTTGAACCTTGCACCAGGTCAGCAGGTGGTCATTGTTTCTGTAACGGTACCAAATACTCTTTTGTTCTTCTAGTACCACTGACTGGCCCATGAGCTTCCTCGACCACATGGAGGTGCTGTCAGTCAAAGTGCCAGTGTCCAGCCCCGTGTCCCCGGTGTCTGTCCCTGGAGGAGACGTTCTGGAGTCCTCCACTGACTCCCGGGCCCTCCTCTCCAGCAGCGCCGGTGAAGCCGTGGGTTTCGGCGTTGACAGCGGCGACCTGTCCTTCCACCCTCTCCTGGGCCACGACAGCCTGATGTCGGAGAGGGACAGCCAGGCGGACCCCGACGCCTCCGACACCCCCCACTCCTTCGAGCTGTGCCCCCCACGCGGCCCCAGCGACTGCACCTCCTCCTCCTTCGACATAGTGTTCGAGGACTCGGGCTGCGACCGGGATGCCGAGGCGGACACCGGTGACTCGGTGACTTCCGGTGCGACCAGTGCAGGCGTGCTGTCGGACAAGAGCTGCTCGTCTTCCTCGCACACCAGACAACGGGAATCCGCCCCCCCCTCCTCGTCCTCTCCCCCTCGGCCAACCTCACTCACCCTGGCTCTCCCTACATCTCCTCTAACTCAGCGAGTCCAGCCCTCTCCCAAGGTGGGTTGGTCAGTCAGGGCAGCTGTTATCAAAGGCTTCACACTGCTGGGATCAGATTTACTGCTTCCTCCTTAATTAAAATATTAATATTAAATGTATGATGTGTCCAGATCTCATCAGATTCTACACTGCACTTCCTCGGGCTCTTTATGATACACATGTCAAGTGTGAAGCTGATAAGATGAATTGCTCTGGAGATATACATTCCACATACAGGGATTTCTAGAATTCAAAGATCCAAGAATCATTTTAGAAGCTGCAGATGATGTGCATGTGCAATATTAAATAAGCTTTTTGAAGTATTCTATCCTTTTTTCCATTAATGAAGACGTATACCTTCTGGTAAAACCTACAATATTTAAAAGTACTGATATTTGATTTGAATTATTTATTCTATTCTTGAGATTTCCCATTTTTCTCCCCCTCCTCCTTCTGGAGACATTCCACGAGTATCACATATAAGTGGTTTGCACTCACACTGTCTCTCTCCTCCAGGTGTACCTGTACATCCAGATGCAGCTCTGTCGGAAGGAGAACCTGAAGGACTGGATGGCTCAGCGCTGCCTCCCGGAGCAGAGGGAGCACAACCAGTGTCTGGATATCTTCCTGCAGATCGCCGAGGCTGTCGACTTCCTGCACAGCAAGGGGCTCATGCACCGGGACCTCAAGGTGAACATGTGCACACGCACACTGTCCACTGCAATATATCTTCCACTTGGCTCGGTGCCTGCGCTGGCAGCTGGCCACCAGATTGTAAATAGGAGAGCTGACACTGCCGCTGGGATCTCCTGATTCTCGGACGTCAGAGGTGCAGAGATGGTTTTATCTCCGCACTCGAGCGTTCAGCAGTAAATTACAATCCCTGCAAACGACATGACATCACCTCCAGCAGCTTGCAGACGGAGATAAATAATATCAACAGGCTGAAGCTTCAATTTGATCTCATTGTATAAATTCTGAGCCCCAAACTCATTTCTCTGCACGCTGCCACAGACACAGCTCGTATTCAAATGTGCTGATGTGAAGGTTTTAAATGCTCTTCTCCTTAGTGACTTTCTCATGCACATGTTGCAAGAGGTAAACAGAGGCACAGAGCGGTGGTTCTGTCAGCTCCTCCCTTTCCATTGTGAGTTGAACATCTTATCAGGAACGCCTGACGTCTGTCCGTCCCTCTTGTTACACAATGTCCTCTCCTTAGGAAGATAGACCCACTAACGTTGAGCTACATCTGCTTCCTTCAGACCCACTTAAGTCACCATTAGATCACCATTAATGTGATTAATGCATGTTCCTGTTGATACCATTACCTAATAACTGACCCCATGTAGTTGGTGTTTGACACATCTTACTTAAAGTCTCACCCTTCCGTCCTCCAGCCCTCCAACATCTTCTTCACCATGGACGACGTGGTGAAGGTGGGAGACTTCGGCCTGGTCACGGCCATGGAGCAGGAGGAGGAGGACGACGAAGAGCCCAGCGCCCTGACGCCCGCACCGCTCCTCACCCGCCACACGGGGCAGGTTGGCACCAAGCTCTACATGAGCCCAGAGCAGGTGAGGAAACATTCATATCTACAGGAGAAACTGTAGATATGAATAATTGAATACAATCATTCTCTGATGAGTGAAAGAGGTAAATCGATCACGTTTCCTTTTCATCCCGGCAGCTTTCTGGAAACTCGTACTCTCACAAAGTGGATATTTACTCTCTGGGTCTGATCCTGTTTGAGCTGCTGTATCCGTTCAGGACGCAGATGGAGAGAGTGAGGGTGAGTCAGCAAACACACACACACACACACACACAGTAGCATCATCACGTCTTAACTGCTCTTCAACATCTCAGATTCATTTAATCCCTGATTGGGTTATTACACTGATATGTTTCTGTCTAAATCTGTTTTTAAAACTTCCTAGCACATTTACATTTTTTCTTTTACTTTTGTTTTCACTTATGCTACCTATGCTCAGTTTCTGTGGGAGCTAAAGATATAACAGATAAAATCAAGCATCAGTTTGGACAACAGACTGTAAGCAAATCAAAATATGTAAACAGGAGGGTTAGAAGATTAAGAACGTGTGTTTTTGAGGATTTATTTTTAAGCTGAATGTCAAATTTAGTCAAACTGTACTATTGAATAATCAGTTTCAGGTGTAGTTTGATTAAAAAATAAAACCCCTGCTTCTTCTATTTTTTTCTCTTATATTAGAGACTTTATAATTATTGTTTATTTCTACTGTTAGTTTCTTCATTTACAATTGTTCTATTAATTTATTTGCCCTTTAATCACTATTGTCCCTGTAAATAGAAGGATTTCTCTCTCTCTTCTCCCGCCTGTGAAGTTGTGCTCTCGATAACAAAGGACCTGCGTCTCATTAGCTCCACTCAGGTGTTTACACGTGTCCTGTTTGTTCCAGACTCTGACTGAGGTGCGAGCGCTGCGCTTCCCTGACGTCTTCTCCAAAAACAACGTGCAGGAGGTGAGTGGCCCGCTGCTGCCACCTAGTGGCTGTGAACACAAACTTCATCCAAACCAAGCGAGGAGGGGTTTTTATTTGTGTGTTTGTGACTTGAGAAGAAGCTGCAGGAAGTGAACACACGTCCAGAGAGTTCATCTTCATATTGTCTGATTCAAAGGAGCCGTCACCAAAGTTAAACCTGCTCAATCTAATCCAATTATGAAGCACCTGGATTATTGTGCTTCTAAATCACAGAAAATAAAGTCTCTGAATTTAACGAGTGATAATCAGAAATGTGTTTATTACCACACCAAGCACTTGACCAGTGTCTCTGGACCAGTGTTCAGTTGCTTTCATTAGCTTGTTTACCAGTTTACTTTGTAATGAGATTAACATAATCCCAAAGCAAACTGGTAATACCCTGTCTGCGTTATCCCAGTATCCCACTTCACTTGCTGTACGCTGGTCTATTTTAAGATACCCTGTCCGTTCTGAGTGTGTGTGGGTGATTGTGTGCGTCTGTGGCTTTGTGTGTGGATGTGTTATTCCATTGTATAAATTGTGTGTTGACTGTTTATTCTTACAATTAGCCCTATTTCGATATGGGCCTGATGCAAAGTGAACCAGTTGAACTAATGGATGATGATGTGAGCTGTAGCCCGACTGTTATCCAGGCCCTGACTGTGCTGTGTCTCTCTGTGTGTGTCTGTGTGTGTGCAGCTGAGTATGGTGCGCAGCATGTTGTCGCTGAGCCCCGGCGAGCGACCCGAGGCGGCTGACATCACGGGGACGCCCCTCTTCCAGGAGCTGGAGCCGCCGTTCCGCATGGCCGTGAGGCAGCGCTCCCGCACCTACAGCGCCTCGTCCATGGGCCGCCCCTCACGCCAGTCGTCGTCCAACTGAAGATCCCACCATGCAATATCTAACCCCTCTCCCCCCCCCATCCCCCCTGAAGCAGAACACCTCAGCCCCCTGCCATCGCACACTGTCTCAGACTGAGTCACATTAGAAGCCGAGTACGACAAACTTTCTGGGAAGGTTTTCTCAGTGGCTTTAAAGCAACAGGACCAAGTCCTTCCCTCTGTAGCAAGTACACATGCTGTCACATGTTCGCTCATCATAACACTGCCCTGACTCACAATTGTAATCTCACTTACAAGTGCAGGACTATTTTAAAAGCGAATGTTCAGGACCAGACTCGACAGAAGTGGTTATTTTAAATGGCTCTGAGCACCGGATGGAAAGTGTGCAGCTCAGAGGGGACTCAACCAAACGTACCTGCCTGAAAGGTATTGGGGATTTTTCTGAACCTGATATTCTCCTCACTCCAACATGGCTCACACCACCTGGTCCTTTGAGTTGACTCACCGACGCTCTGAGAGCTGTTCTGGATATGATTTGATTCTGGTCTGGTCACGACACGCTGCTTGTTCTCAACACTCGCACTCACACAACACCTCAGGTATCAAAACCAAGAGGACACTACGAAGGGGCCTTTTGATGCTTGATCATCTTCTCTACTGGTGACTGATCACTGGTGTGAGCACTAACCAGTGCTCTGGACACTTAATATGCCTGATTTGGGAGACCAAAAAAAAGACCATCTTTTTTTCCTATGTGTTTTTATAATGAGAGAGATCAGAGGAGTTTATGAGTCCAGCTCATCAGATGTGATTTGCCTTCAGAGAGGGGCCCTGTGGCCCCTGAGTGGATGAATGCCGGGCCTCTGGCTCATGTCGTTTCTGCATGTATCTGATAGAGAAGTGAAGGGGTGAGTGAGAGTTTGTTTCCTAAAGCCAATACTTTGGACACAGTTTATCTGTGTGTAAATTTACACAACGAGGTGCTCAATCATTTTCAAACACCTCCTTTTTTTGCTCTCTGTACATAATAGAAGGCGACGGACCTGTTTTATATCTTCTGCTTTAAGTCCAGAAGATACATCCGATCAGTCCTGTACATACTTTAAGGTGCTGTTGCTTGTAAATGGCCTTTTTTTCATGAGACCGCTGTAAGATAGTGTGATACACACTGAGAGCGGGCCCAGGGGAGACGTTATCAGAAAGAGCCGAATGTTACGGTGTGACCTCCAAAGACAGATCACCTCTCGTAGCTGTGTTTGAAATTAATCTCAGTGTTTCCACCTCCATGGGAAACCGAGCGGGGGGGTTGCTGCACTTCGAGCATCCGAGGAGAAGCGGTGGAACCAGAGTGCCATTGAAATAAAACAAAAATCAGTTAAGTGTACTTTTGAGTAACTGATTGTGACTCGCCTCACATTACTGCAATTTGGCTCCTGTGCTCCAACCTCGTCCAGCTGGTGCTCCCGGTGAAGCACTGAGGTCCTCAGCTCGCCCACCATCCAGGAAAATAGCATTTAGTGACAGAAAGTGAGACAGTTTGTTTTATTTTTTTGTTTATTTTGTCCCCTCTAGTTTGTCTACCGGGGACCTGGACCTGACGTTGGTCATGTGATCCCTCTTGAGCATTGTTCTATGTACATAAGAAGTGCCGGGAGAGCACATGACCTTTGTTTGTAACTACACAAACTCACACTGCTAATTGTAACATGCTTTCAATGATTGTAATTTTCTAAGGATCTTCTCTTTTTTTAGAAATAAGTGCAGTTTTTTGATTATCCTGCAGGTTTTTTTGATCACTGTAAAGTCTTGATCGGTCTGAGACGGGAAGTCAGACCTGTTGTTCGTCCTTCAGTCCACTCGGCCCAATGAGGACAAGTTCCTCTTGTTGTTGAAGGGTTTCAAACACTCTGTTCTATCACCTCCATAACGGAGGGAGCGGGTTCAGTTCGGTCATCACGTCAGTCGGAAAAATGTGAAAACTCATCCTGCATATTCAGACGTTGCTTTGTGAAGGACAGTATGAAGATACTGTCGCTTGAATCCTGTGTTGAATCAATGTTCAATGTTTTTAAAAGAATTCAGGAATGAATTCTTGGTAAATCCTTATTTTTCACCAGTTAGCTAAAAACATGCTTTTCTTTTGATTTACAACAAAGCACTTAAATCACCTACTGTAGTAAAACCCTTGTTATCATATACTGTTCAACTGAAATCAGCATTACTGACAATAGTGTATTATTGCAGGTTCTAGAGATGTTGTGCGTTTCCCTCCAACCAGGTGAATAACATTATACAGTAGGTTTTTCTTGCTCTGTTGAATTATGTTGCTCCTCCTCCCTCCTCCTGTTGTCCGGTACGTTTTTTTTACCTGAGGATTGTTCCGTTGGAAAAACACACATCCCTCCTCTCTCTCTCCGAGGCCTCCGTCTGGACGTGTTCCTGTTGCGTGTTCTTGTGCACAAACCCGTTCTCTGTCCACGTTGAACTGTAAATATGTTTATTTGCTTTATTTATGTTCCGATGCCGCGATCAATCCCTTGTGGGTTGGTGTTAATATGAACGCGCTTCATGCGACGAAGCGCGTTGGAATATGATGACTTCTTACAAGTCTAAATTTAATAAACTGTTCTATACCGTTTGTACAGGTTTGTGTCATTGGTGTGAAGTCTGTGGGTTGGTGTTGGGCACATTATTATTATTATTATTATTAGGCACACAACCACCAAAATCCTGCAGAACAACAGGGATGTTTGGTGCAGTTTGTTGAACACTTACTGTATGTTTGTGACGCGTTTGTGTGTTTATTTACCATGCAGTGTTCATCTTGCACACAACACACGAGACACGCATGGAAAACCTTTAAATATTTTGTGCATAATCCTGCTGAAGAATAAAGCAACAAAGAAATGCAGAATGGAGGAGCTGGGGATCGAACCGCCGACATGAGTGGACTACCGCCCAAAACTGATGTAGAGGAAGAAAACAATATACTTTTTCATAGTGTATTCACTTTATGTATTTCTAGAGCAAGACAATATTTGAACTCTACTTGTATAGTTTATTTTAAAATACTAAGTAAATCAAACAAACTTTCTTTATTAATTAAGAAAACTAAACCAAGCATATTGGTCATAGCTTAAAGTGTGTTTTTATGAAGGCTTTGCAAATACTTGTTATATTTAGTATTATATATAATTAAAATATACTACAATAATCAACAATTATATTACAAAATTTAGAAAAAAATCTATCTTGTAAACTAGACCCAACATTTTGATCATAGGTAAATATCTATGAATGTGCTCATTATTATTCATTTAGCAAAAAACCTCAATACAAATCTGAGGGATGCTAACCATGCTAACCATGCTAACAGCTGAGAGCTAGCTGGCCAGTCCGTAAAGGGGGCGGGGCCTGTGCGTTTAAAGCCCCGCGCGCCCCCCTCCGCCGGTTGCGCATTTCCGCCGCTCTACGTCACTTCTGGATGTCAATATGCGGCTGGTTGCGGCGCTGGGAGACGGAACCACCGGGAGGATGTGAACCAGTCCCCGGCGAACAGCAGCCAACACACCACCCTCACCTCCGGGCCAACGCGAACCTCGGGCCCGACTCACGGACGCACGGCCGCGGGCAGCTCGTCGGGTCTTTCTCCCCCCCAGCAGCGGAGCGTCTGTCTGCAAGCAGCCATCTTTAGCGAGAGGATGTCCGGGGCCTGCTCGGGCTCCAGCCGGGGCCGGAGCCTGCTGATGCTGACCACCGCGCTCCTGCTGTCGCTCGCCGGGCTCCTGTCCGGGCTGCCCGGCTCCACCGAGGCGAAGGACTGCGACAAGCCGTGCATGAACGGCCAGTGCAACGCGGCCAGCGGCAGCTGTGTGTGCTTCCCCGGCTGGGTCGGGGACCAGTGCCAGCACTGCGGAGGGAGATTCAGGTACAGTCCGGGGAGGAAGCTGCTTTTTACCGCTAAGACATCCTGACCACGTCCCTCTGCTCCGGGGAGAACCAGTGAGAGGCTGGAGGCTCCGGAGGAGCTGAGGGACAGGGGATACTCCACTGCTACTAGTACTGCTAGTACTGCTACCACTACTACTAGTGCATCTAATACTGTCAGTAGTACTGATACCACCACTACTAATACTGTCAGTAGTACTGCTACCACTACTACTAGTGCATCTAATACTGTCAGTAGTACTGATACCACCACTACTAATACTGTCAGTAGTACTGCTACCACTACTACTAGTGCATCTAATACTGTCAGTAGTACTGATACCACCACTACTAATACTGTCAGTCGTACTGCTACCACTACTACTAGTACATATAATACTCTCAGTAATACTGCTACTGGTACTGCTAGTACTGTCACTAGTACTGATACCACTACTACTAGTAATGCTAGTACTGTCAGTAGTACTGCTACCATTACTAATATTGTCAGTAGAACTGATACCACTACTAATTCTGTCAGTAGTACTGCTACTATTACTAATACTATCAGTAATACTGCTTCCACTAGTACTAGTACATATAAGACTATTTGCAGAATACTGCTACTAGTAATGCTAATACTATCAGTAAAACTGCTACCACTACTATTACAACTATTACTACTAATGCTATCAATAACACTGCTACATAACTACTATTACTACTGCCACCACTAACACTACCACCACCACTCATGTTAACACAGGGCTCAGATGTCCTGGTCTAGAAGCTGCACGTGTGTGTGTATATAACCTGAGTACTGCTGGTATGTGATGTGTGTGTTTATCACAAGTAATAATAATACTGATCACACACACAGCACCGCAGCACCTCATGTTTCCATGTATGTTCCTTTAACTTTGATGTGTTTTGGTATTTTTATCGTTTTATTGCCCAGCGCTGCAGATAAGAGCTGCAGCTGATGATCATTGTGTTAATGTCTAATCGTCTAAAAGGGAGGAATCCCATTGGTCCAAAACAAATCCGAGGGCACAGTCCACACTGGCTTCTTGTTGTTGTCGTTGCTCTGTCAGGTGTCGTCTGGCTTCACACAGGACATGGAACACAGCAGGTGTCGTGCTGGTTATGAACCAAAGAAGTGAATATTCCACTCCACCAGCAGGACAGCAGCTCAGTGGTGGTCAGACTTTTGTAAACAAACAAACCAGTATGGATTTCTGGAGACTGATTATCGATATTGTCGGCGTGAAAGATTTCCGATATTGAAGACTTTTTGTGTTAACTAAATTCTCGTTATCATCCCCAATGACACAAATGTAATTTGGGCTTAATTTTTTACGGTTTCCCCTTTAACCTTATTAATACATATAAAATAAACATTGCATTGAATTAAGAAAACAAGCATTCTGCATTGTTTAACTTTAAAATATGAGTTTTCATGTCAGGAAACATAAATACTGACATGTCCCTAAAATGCTCAGATCTCACAAGACAATTAATAAAAGCTCATCCTTTCTCACTCGCCCACTTTCATGTGTGAAGCTTCCTGTGTCAGCTCAACTTATTCTAAACAAACGCTGATGACACTATGGCCGTGTGATGCTAAAGGCAGTGTGCTATAGAAGAGTGTCAAATATTGATTTAATAAAACGTATTCAGACCATCGCTGCTGCACATCTTGTTCTTTGAGCTCATTAAAATGTCTCCTCTACTTGAGTTAATATCGTGACCTGGTCTCCTGGTGGAGAGGAGTGTCCTTCATCGCCTGATGACACTTCATTCAGACACAATCAATGTTGATTACACAAATGTTTCTCCCTGTGAAACGCAAACGAACAACTTCCCTCGTGCAAATTTATTTCCCCTGGTTGAGTCAAATTTGAGCCGAGGCCGTAATGTTATACTTGTGCGTTGCATCTTTTTGGGTTGTTAGCAAGCTGATCTGGTTGCAGTGTTGTGATGAGCGAGCAGGGTGTGCTCAGCAGGCAGCTCTCAGTAAAACACTGTTTAAAGGAGACCCTGGGTATTCTGTCCTGATCTTCATCTGCTGTGGTGAAGAAAGGGAAACTGGGACGCTTTGCACATTAGTGTGGACGATTGCTGATGGTATCTGAGCAGGTGAAGTGGAGGCTGCAGAGCTGCAGGGTCCAGTGCTGTCTGGGTCAAGTAGTGAGTCTCTGTTGTGGTTTAAAAACTGGTGATGTGTGGGAAATTAGGATTGTGACCACCACCAGCTGCTGCTTGGTGGATAACATGGAGGCTCAAAGTCCTGGGTTTGACTGGAGTTTAATTATCTTTCTGATTACTTCCTCCCAGCAGGTTCCTGTTTGTCCGGGCCGGCGGATCCAGGAATCTTTGATGATTTATTTTGTTTTGCGAGATGATTGTTGGATCCTGATGATTTAGTTTAAGGCTCTTTTTTGCCTAGTTCGGAATTTTTTTACCAATTTCAGGAATTTGCAACAGCATTAAACGATAGAAGAAGAAAAAGTAGCTCACAGGATTCTTGGTCTTCCCCTCCCACGATGTAATGTTTGAATATGGACATTCATTTTGCTGGTAGTAATAAAAAACCCTGACTACTTTTCAACAGTAGAACAAAGACGTGAAGCTTGGTTCAGATTTCCAGGTGTGAAAACGTCCTTGGTCTTGAAACAGTTGGACGTCTGAAGGGATTTGGGTTCCAGCAGCATGAGATGGGAGTCAACTATAAATCCTCACTTTTTTTTTAGAAATGAATTAAATGATTATTCACATTTCAAGAAGCTGTGACTGTGGAACAAGCGTCTGGTTCCACATAAAATGAGACGATGTGTTGCTCTTGTCTTGATTTTTAAATCTAACATCTTTGGCCTGTTGTAAATATCAGTGGGATACAAATCAATTTGAAAACACCCCCCGAGGCTCTGGACGTAAATCTCCTTCCCTTAATGTCTTTGGACGTTTTATAAACTTAACAATTAATCACTGATTTGAAAAAAGAATAAACCGATTTAATTAGTAATGAAAGAGCTTGATATCAGCAGACTATATATATATTCCTGCATATTGGGTTTACCTGCTTTAAAACTGGGACTAGTTCCTGGACGCTGGTTTTGAATGTGTCCACTGGGCCCGATGAACGACCCTGTGAGGATTATTGAAGTTGAACTTTCGCTCTGTCTGGAGCTCCGGAGTTTGACCTCTACTTCAACTTCTTCCCATTAAAAGCAGCAGGTCCCTCCGGCCTGAGCTGCTACAGCGGCTGTGATGTTGACCCTGAACTCCACTAATAGCTCAGCAGGGCTCTGACTTGCAGAACAACTGCACCGGATCAAACGCTGGTGCTGCTGTGTAGAACTCTATCGGGGGGGGGAGGGTGTTGCAGCCGCCCCAGCCTGTCACACTGGTTACCACTGGGCGGACTGGTAAACCTGCCCCGTCTGATCCCTTTCCCTCAGAACCAGGGCGGCTTCTGTTGTTGTGTCCGCGGTCAAAGGGCCGATAGTTGTTTTTCTTTCTGGAGGAGAAGCTGTGGTCCGAGCTCGTGTTTAGCATAAAGACAATGCTGCCATACAAGGCCGGGTGGGCGCTGGTAAGAGCAGCTTTCTGTGGCAAGGTCGTGCCAAGATGGCGTCCTGATTAACCATGAGGGCCAAAATCAACAAGAAGGAGTGGGGCGGGGGGGGCAGGCAGAGACAGACTGGAGGATTTTTGTTGTAGATTTACACCAGAGATTCTCCTCTTGATCTAAGGGAAACTTTGAAGTTGTGTGCAATTGTTTTCCGTGAATCACAGCGAGTAGATCAATATCCATATTGTGTCTTGTTTTTATCAAATCGATATTGCATTTTAAGAAACGTTTGCAAAGTCACATGTCGGCCTCATCCAGGCTTCACACCACATGAAGCTCCTTCTTCCAGTGACGTCCATCCGTGCTCATTAGCTTTGGTTTTACTTCTCCCTTCAACTCAGAGTTTGAAAGTTAAACTGCTCTACCTCCTCCCAGAAGAGTTCCTTCCTGTCGCTGTGGTCAATCCCCTCACTGCATTGTGAATGGACTACCTGGGGGAGAAAGGTAGTTTGAATGGTGCTCTGTTTTATAGAGAGAGATCATTATTTTTTATTTAGTGGAACTGTTCTGTCTTTGGCCGTAGTGTTTGTTCGGGGGGGGCTCTTCTGGTTTGACAGGAAATGAGTGAGATGGGAAAAGACACATGTTAACGACCAGTTTGTGAAACCAGGGACGTTGCAGCTAATTGTTGCCTCGTAAAAACTCCCAGACACTTAACAGCAGAGCTTCAGCCGACTGCTGACATGAACTCTGGAATATGTCCATGTCCTTTTCTTTGGCTTTCACATATGGACAATACAGCAAGAGACTTTCTGGATGAGAAACGTTGACTCGTGACAATATTTAGAGCAACAGCCTCGGACATTTACGTTGTCACATACAGGTCCACTGTAAAATGTCAGGAAAGTGTCAGTGTATGTCTGAAAGCAGCCTGCGTGAATAGTTGTATAAGTAAATGAGCGAATATCGTTTAATTTGGATTTGACGCACAATTTAAAATCATTTTGAAAATCACTTTGAACTACACACAACCTACTGGCTCATGTCAGTGTGGTTCTACAGCTGTTATTAACTGTTGGTGATGAGCGTTGCCATAAGGCTGAACTGTTTCTGACATTCACACTCTTATCAGATTCCTCCTACAAAAGCCGGCTTTATGCTTCCTCGGCACAAAGAAATGCAAGTGTACTGCTTTTATTTTTATTGATACGAGAAAGACGATTTTTTTTTATGTGGATCGTGGTTATGAGTCTTTGCAGTGGGATGATGAGCTGAATAAAGTCTTTGTTAACGTCACTTAAAGACAGAATGAGCCTCTGACGCATGTTCATGTCCCAGACTCCCCCCCCAATTTCAAATGCAGCTAATTCTGTGACTTGAGTTTGCTGTTTGTGTTTTGATCGGCACGTTCAGTAAGCTGTTATCTTTTGAAGCAGCTGGATCAGGTTCATCAAAAGGAATCTGATACCAGCCGTCATCTCAGCTTTGAGTTTGCAGGTAAACGTTGTTGCTCCTCTCCAGCAACATATGTTCACCTTTAAGGTCTTTCTACACCTGACATCCTCATTCTGGGGTTTATTAATAATCATCTCTGCAGAAAAGACGACTAATGATCGTTTTCATTACCTCCACCATGAGGATTGTTTGTTTGTTGTTGTGTTGTTTTAGCACGATCACACAAAATCGACTGAAGGAATTACCATGAAACTCGGTGGGAGGATGTGACATAGATCAAGAAGGAGCCCATTATATATTTCATCAACATGTTTTCACATTTTTGCTTGAAAATCACAAATGCTTACAGGAGACTGATTATGAGAAGATTTAATGATCTGTTGTTTTTACAGAGTGTAAAGTTCTCTCTTATATTTACACTCAAACAGTCGCCAACCATATCTCTCTGTAATTTGGAGCGAGCTTGTTTACATTCGTGTTTACCAGCTGGCCGTCGTCTTCTGTCCTTTCGCTGCTGCGTTGCTCAGTCTCTTGGCAGGTGGTCACCAGCAACTGTTGTGGAAGAGCATGAAACATGTTGGCGTGCACATCATTCCCCGTGTGTGTAGAAATGTTGCGACATAATTTACCCGTTAAGATTCCAAACTGATGGATCCATCACCTGGATCACCTCTTCAGCAGCAGTTTGAATCAATCTCTTCATTTTCAATCACAAAACGCTGTTGTTGTCCTTGTCCGACATTAACAGTAGATTTACTATATTTCTCTTTCACAGTTCCACAGCTCTCTGCTCTGTAGTGAATCTGTCGTAGACGTCTGTGTGTTAGATGCGTCCACATCCGTCCTCCGGCTCTGTCTGGAACCTGCAGGCTGACCTCCCTTCTCTAAAAGGCCCCACTCAGCTGCCAGTGCACGTTAGAGAGCAATTACCTTCACGTCTGTGCCACTTTTTATCTCATTGATGTCAAACGTCCCGATGCAGAGACGCAGATATTCGCCCCGGCCCTTATCTCCTCGGAGTCGTTGATGTATATTTACACGGACGCACAAAAAGGCGATTGGTCTAACCGGCCGTGGAGCAGTCTGATAATCTGCAGGACTCTTGTGAGGTGGCAGCGGTGAGCGGCACTCGTGCACGAGGAGTCGTGTTTGCTCTCTGCTCTCCTGCTGCACCACTTTCCCCCCCCATTTGTCGAGCACTTGGCTCTGCTGCAGAGACGCTGTTTGCATGAGAAGGAGCAGCTGTTGAATGTCATGGTGAAACGTGAGGTTCTGCCTGTGTGGATGAGCGTCTGATGGTGAGAGCACCTGCTGCTCGTGTCCCAGGACAGAGGAGACGGATCCTGTTTAACACGAGGAGGACGAACTCACAGACCTTCAGTTGTGGACGTTTTTAATAGAGTTCTCTAACTTTATGCTTTAGTGCTGCACAGAGGTCAAAGGACCTTGTTGGTGTTTACTAGTCTTAACTTTACCTTTTAAACTCATGTTCACAATTATATATTGAAAACGTTGTAATGCACTGTATATAAAACCAAAGCATCTTGATCGCCCCCTGGTGGCTAATGGCAATATAGGTTATAAACCCTGCATCCTCCAGGTTCACGGGCCAAACTAAAAACTCAAAGCACAAGTCATGATGGTTTCTGTCATTTAGGTTCCATCACACTAATGTAGGTTCACATGTTCACTTTTGTGGTATGTTAGGTTTTGTTTTATTTGTTGCTATATGAAAGGTGGGAAACATGATTGACAGCTGAGACTGACTCCTGATTGGCTGAGACTCTGCCTCTGGATTATCGTACAGTCATTTTTGTACAATGGACGGAAGTGGAAATGTTTTTATTTTTATTTACATTCTATGAAATAAACTTACAAGCAGGCATCTTCAAGAAGTGATCCTTTCCTGCCGGTAGAGTCCCACTGACCTTCACTCAACTTTACAGAATATTCACAGGGATGAATTATGAACCATTAATAACAAAAAGCTGGAGGGGGACATTTTGAGTAATGGAGTTATTCAATTTTACATGTGGCTAAAATTACTCTCGTGCTTTATGTGATTATGAAACTGAATTCCAGGAACAAGACTTGTATTCTAAAAGCTTTCAGTTATTAGTTGATTATAATTGATCATTGATTTGGAACATGGTTGATTGGTTAAATGGAACTTGTTTTGGTTCAGTTTCATTTATTTCTCGTATTTCAAATATAGTATTGTTTCCTTAACGTGCTGCAACATTTGTATATTACAGTAAAAACACTAAGGCTGCCGTTAATGTAACTTTCTTTCTTTACTTCCTTCTGATTGAAAATGACCGTAATATAATATATCTGCCCCCCCGGCGACAGATGACATTAGACCGTGCTTTGACTTCTGCATATAAAAAGTCTCTTTATGACCCAAACTGTGCTGGGTCTAAAAAAAGACTTGTTCCCCCCTTGTTCAGAAGCCACCATCAGCTCTGCAGCAGACACACGTGTTCCTTCAATGTCCTTGATCGTTGAAAAGGACAAAATTCAAATACTTGGTGGTTAATGGCTGAATTAGAGAGAAGTTTCACTTTGTACTGTGAAGAGATGCGATCCAACATCATCACTGGAAGTCACACTCTGAGTGTTTCCTCTGGTTTATAAGATTTCTGCTTTTTTTATTAATGTAAGGGAATTAAATGAATTATTTAACAACATCTATAAATAAAACACTACACCTAATGTCGCAAGGCTCATCACAAAGAGCACCGACATCTTCACGTCTTTAAACTGGGAATCCAAAGAAGCAAATGGGAATGACATTTTTAAAAGTGTGATAACTGGAGAGGCAGAATTTCTCTACTTTATTCAACCAAAACACTTTCAGGACGTTTCCCTTGAAGGGAGATGAAAGCTGAGTCAGCACTCGACCCCCACTCTGGTCCAAACCATTAAGTCATTGGGGCAAGTTGATGGAAAATGAAAATAGAAGTCAAATATTCCCTACTCGCTTAATTGAAAATCACTGTCAGCTTAGTAATAGCTCTACGACAGTAATCATTTATATATGGATTATATTCCCGTGATCCAGAAGGATTGTGTTTGTCCCAGTAGCAGTGGAAGTAGACCACTGGTGCTCAGGACCAGCAGCAGCTTGCGTTGCGTGGCTGGTAGTGAGGTGTGTGTTCTGGGGAGTCCAGAGCCTCCTGTTGTCCTCTGAGAGAGAGACAGTGTTGTTTGTCTCCTCAGCCCAGAGTCCCTGAAGGCACCGGTGGCATTAGCACTGAGAGAGACCTGTAAATCACTCGTTAGCTCACCACCACCGAGTCCTGAGACAGAGCTGTGTGACTCTGCAGTGTGTGTCATTGTGGAGAAGCAGTTCGGTGTGATGCTCTCTGCAAGTCATCAAGTTTCAGAGATGAAGCAAGAGGGTTTCTGTTTTACAGAGTCATGTGTCCGTGCTGTAAAGTTGTTGTAAAGTTAACTACACCTGCGGGAGCTGTCCAAAGTTCTCTACAACAACATGTTGCGGCACTTGTTGTTGCCAAGATACGAAGCAATTCAGTGAGAAGTTGCTTTGTGTGTGTGTGTGTGTGTTTTTAACGAGTTTTTGTTATCATCACGAGTCGCTGGTTGAAAGTGTGAAAGGACAACTTCCTGTTTGGGGTAGTGGGAATAGTGGGAATCCTGATTTGAGTTTGAGGCAGATTATCAGTTTGTCTCAATGTGGAGAACTGGAGCTCTGATCTGTGACTCGTGGTCGTTTTCACCAGCAGATCTTTAACTACCTCTCACAGCTGAACATGGGAGGAGGAGGAGTGTGTCCTCTGCAGACGCTGGTGTGTTTTGGAACAAGGCTTGGACTGGGTGTGTGTGACTGTGTGTGTGTGTTAGAGTCATTGCACCCTGAGACCCACATCAGTAATGATACAGGCTGCATCTAAGTGTCCCCTGTGTAATTCAGCTCCTCTGTTCTGCTGAGTCATCAGGCTGGAGCTGATGAGGCAGTAACAGGCCTGATGCTCTGTGCTTCACCTCAGCAGCGCTTGTGGCCTCGGATAATAATTTGCTTGGAGGTTTAATCGTTCCCGGCCACCGGAGCTGTCCTGGGTTTGTGTTTACCTGCTGGCTCCACCCTGCTGATTGGCTCCTGTGTAATAACACTGTGTGAAACCTGGAAGGTGCAGTTTGGATTTCAAGGCTTTGGATGAAGACAAGAAGCTGGTATCTGCATTAGAACAGACTCTAAACAGTTGAATTAAATATAAATATATATATATATAGGGAAGGCTCATTAATTGGTTTTGTGTATTATAATACACAGAGGGCATAAAACAAAGAAACTATATATATATCAAAGAGAATGATGAGAGGTGCTGCTAACGATCTTTTTCTACTACTGAGTTAATGTCTATTGTTAACAACAGTAGTAATAGTGAATATCTGAGACTGTTTCTGTCATATTTCCTGCTTGGTATTATTATTTAATTAAATAAATGTTTTGTTAAATCTGTAAAAAGTCACTTTAAATTTGTGATTCTTTTGTTTGGTCTATTCACAAATAATTTCACAACTAATAGGATTGATCAGTTTATTAATGTGTAAAAAAAAACGATTTGAGCGAATTGCACATTGCTCATAAATCACATTTTTGGTCCAAATGAAGTTTCGTACAGTCTCTTGCTTTTTCATTTCCCTGTGATTTCAGCTTGTTTATATATTAATAACTTTTTCCTTAGTAACCTTGAGTCTCTTCTGTCTCATCCTCCCTCTCTCCTCCAGGCTGACGGGGCCGTCTGGTCATCTGAGTGACGGACAAGGAAACTACAAGTACAAGACCAAGTGCACGTGGCTCATCGAGGGACAGTAAGTGCAGATCCAACCTGTCAGTCAAACACCACATCAACACTTTATAACAACAACACAACAATATGCTGCTCGTTTTTAAAGAACTTGACAATTAGACTCTTAAAAAGTTTCTTAAATTAGTGTTTTTTCCAGATTACAGTAGAAAATTAGGAATTAAAGAATTTTGTGTATTGCCCGGATAAAAACACAAATAGAACACAATTCGTAGAACTTGGATTCAGGAAAATAAACACAACTTTTCAGAGTTGTTTACATTACAGACACTTTAATCGCTGATACCAATATGTCTGTGAAACTCATTATTAGCTGCGACCCGAAAGTAATTTACATATAATTTTTCAAATGTTCTTTGCAAAACATCTTTGCCACCAAGAACACACACACACACATATTGATTGATAAGCCGCCTGAAGAATCACCACATGAACATGAAACATTAAAGGAAGACTTCCTCAAACCCTCTGCTCAGCTGTGAGATATAAAAACTGAGACCACAACTCAATATAGTCCATTTCTTTCCACTGGTGCTGATAATGATTATTAGATCGAGTCCCCTCTGTCGTCCTCCACTCGGGTCCCTCTCTCAGAAGGGCTGCACAGTATCCAGCGGGTGATGGATGGACGTTAACGGCAAAGTAACCGTGAAGAAATCCAATACTCCTCCGCCCGTATTGTTCAAGTCAGCATAACCTCAGCACGGGGAATTGATCCAGAGCAACAATTCTTCATTTATCTGGCTCCTCCAACCCGTGAGCTCTTTGATTACATTTACATTTTGGGCTTTGAGCCAATGCTTATTCCGAGGGATTGACCACAGGAGGTCACAGTTACTGTTCGCTCGCCTCGACGCAAGTGGAACCGCTTCGGGAGTGTTTCTCTGAACTCCTGACCCCTCCTCCTCCTGGATGGACTCTAATCACCAGGGCGCCATGTGGCCCGGCGGTTTCATTACATTCTAATGGATCTTTAATAGGACGTCTTCAGCCCTCGGGCGGCTCCTGACAGGAGGTTAACGTCTCGACACGTGCATCAAAGTGACCAGAGTACTTGGAAAGTGGTTTCATGAGCCTCCGACGTGCGTTCACTTAAAGCTTCATCTGCAGAGGAGTGTGTGGAATCCCTCTGCAGTGACCTGGAGGGAGTACGGCTGCAGAGCGGCTGTGGTTTGGAACATCTGGCCAGCTGCCTGTTTCAAAGAGCCCCTGATGATCTTGGGTTCTGAATTGGAATGGGATGTTTTACTCCTCACTCTTGATTCACAGATCACAAGTCTTCTTCGTGATCAAACCTCGGGGCTGCTGCCATTCTTCAGTTTCTGTCTGCTCTGGGGGGAAGGGGGGGGCGATAAATTAAATTTCGAGGAGGAAAATGTGACTTTTCATAAAATCTCATGCTCTCGTTGTTGAGACGCTAAATGGACCTTTGTCCTCCTTTCCCCTTCACTGATTTCATTTTGCGATTTTAACCAGATTTAGAGCCGCGGCATTTTGAAGAATCTCATGAATGTCTTAAATCAAAAACCGATTACACGAGCTGGTTTTTCCTGCCTTGATATGCGATGCTCTTTACTGTAATAACACTCTGCCACGGACAGTTAGTTCATTCAATTAGCTCAACAGCAAGTTTAACTTCCTGTGTGAGGTAAAACTTCACTGTCAGATTTATCAGGTGGATTTTATACACAACACAAACACATAATAGTTTATATTACCAATTAAATATATCATTATATTAAATTTATATCCTTCAGCTATTCATTCTGTGATTTCATGCAAATATACAGCAGATAACGTTGTGAGCTTTTACATTCACAACAAACCTTTACAACAACCTAGTGGATTAATAAGTTATAAGTTTCACACACTCGTATCAACAATGGCATTCTCATGGTGTGTGTCTGTGTGTGTCTGTGTGTGTGTGTGTGTTCCAGACCCAATACCGTACTGAGACTGAGGTTCAACCACTTTGCCACCGAGTGCAGCTGGGACCACCTGTACGTGTACGACGGAGACTCCATCTACGCCCCCCTGCTGGCCGCCTTCAGGTACACCTCCTGTGGATTTGACTTACAAATCTGCGTCGGCTTTTGTCTAATTTCATAGATTTCAAATTTCTACAGAGACTTTTTACGGTTGCAGGGATTCTTTTACAAACCCACTGCTGAACCATTAAATTACCAGTTAAAAACAGCCTTTCATTTGGACTCTTGTGTTGTGACTGCAGTGGTCTCATTGTCCCTGAGCGCTATGGGAACGAGACGGTTCCAGAGGTGGTGTCCCAGTCCGGCTTCGCCCTGCTGCACTTCTTCAGTGACGCTGCCTACAACCTCACCGGCTTCAACATCTCCTACAGGTGAGACAAACACACAACGTGACCATGACTCACACTACAAGTCACTTTCACCCTCTTGCCCAAGGACACTTTGGACCGACCCTGCCCCTAGTGTATATTCCATTCATTCGTTAACCCATTGTATGTGAAACCTCTCTTAAACCAAAATTATCACATTTGTGTTTTTAATTACAGATAAACTTGCTAAAAATAGATCAAATCCCTTTTCCCTTTGCCAGTAGAAGAGTGGTCCTGTCTGTTTTCCCCCCCAGTGCTCTTCACTGCTGCATCTTGCACAATTAGAAGAAAATAATAATTCTTGCACGTGGTTGCTAGGATGTAGGAAATAATAAGTACACAAATGCTCATGGGTGTGTACCTGCCAGAACCCTGAAGTTCTGTGTGTGTCACATCTTGATCGATTCTGTTCTCATTGCAAAAGCCGAATGTGGAAAACAGGATTTACACAAGACTTTGAGCAAGTTGAAGTTAATTTCATCAACAGGCTGCTCCTTCCAAACAGATTCAAACGTTTTTATGAGATCTGGTCATTTGTTTTTTAAGTGAAGGGAGTTTCCTCACATCACATTGCTCCTGAGCCTCTACAGCCGAAGAGCGAGCTGCTGCCAAACGGCTGAGTTTGAACTTCTCTGAGAGTCAACAACATGCATCCACGATGGAGTCAGCCACCGAGTCACCGTCTCCACCGAGTCACACGCGTGTTGACACTAACTCCTGAGAAGAAACGCTCGGTGCAAATGATTTCTGTTTCTCACGGTGTCGAAAGGCCCACTTCCCTCCCTCAGAACACAATGACTCACAAACACGTATTACTTTCTGCATGATTCACTCTGCACACGGACACGACCGGTGTGTGACAGCACTTTATCAAGAGGACCAATGTCCACATGTGTTTTTTACACTGGGTCATTACACCAGCATCGAACTGTGCACAGTCAGCATATTGTACCTTCTTACTTTGGAGGGACACTGACGTGAGCATCACTCGGATCAATGCAATATAGAATAGATTAATACTTAAATTAGTTTATATAGAACTATAATCAAGGTAAAGTCATTTTCTCTTTTAGATCTGAAAGTTAAATTGTGATTAATTGAGAATAGACTGTTTATAGCTCACGCTCCTCAAACTAAACCTATATAGATTCTGTTCCAGTTCAACTGGGATTAAAAGGAACAGTATTCTAAAAAGCCAAGGTGGAGCCTGTCTGTTCCAAACATCTGCACCAGGACACAATGGACCCCTGCGTTCTTTCCACCCCCCCCTCGCCTCATTGGTGGCGTCACCATAGCGATGGGAGTGAAGTTGGGCAGAGAAGCGCCGAGTCGGGATGAAAGCAAAGTGCCCCCCCCCGCCCCCCTCCTCTTTGCGACCCCGGAACATGAAAGAGTGGGACTGCTTTTCTTCACCGAAAAACCAGAAGGAGTGATTCTCTGACTTCTGCTGCTGAGCCTGAGGAACCTTTACTAACTGAACCATCAGGACTCAATAACAGGACAGAGACATTCAGATCACAGTCTGAGCAATATGGACTTTGTCTTATTGTAAAATATTGTTTTAGTCTTTTAGTATACTGTTTTTAAATTTTCAGATGGTGATTAAAAATATATAAGCTCTTATCACAGATAAATGTAATTGCGGTTTAACCATGACCGTTGTTATAAATACCTACAAATGTAACCACATAGAAACATTTTATAATTTTTTTATATAAGATGTAATTGCTCATATTCACTATTTTGTTGTGTAAAATCAAAGTTTGCATATTGGCAAATATAAGCAGGACTGCAGCTGAAGGCACTTTAACATTTGAAAACTGTATTTAATGTAATTTTTGACACAAGCTTCTTATAAACCAACTTACTCTAATAAAATGTATCTACATTTTAAAAGTACAAGCATCAAACATTGCAAGATTTTTTTAACATTCAAGGATTTTAAACTCAATGCTTCATCACATACAGGTCAGCAGCAGAATCAGTGTGTACTTGTCACTGGGTCGGACTCTGAGGCCACAATCACACATCTATAAACTTATGAAAGTCTTATCTGTTTCCCCTCATGAGTAAAAATTAACTTCTCCACTCTTCCTCATTGCTGCAGTTTTTTAAAATATTTGTTGGGGTCAAACGTTATCTCTACAGCTCCACTGGAGTTTGGATAGAAGCTCTTTATTTACCCGTTGCCATGGTGAGTCGAAGGATCTCTGCTCTATTGATAAAAGGCTTTTTTATTTCACTTCAGCCTGACGCAGGGTGAACACACTCAGAAGTGACTGAACTAATACAGATCATCGGCTGCTGGTTTGTGCCACGTGAGAGAAAGAATAAAACTTGTCACCAGCAATAATGAATTAATGGAATTTGAGATATTTGTTCACTGGCTCCTAACAGAGGAGATAAAGGTACGAAGAGAACCTCGTCCTTTCAGTCCTGAGAGACGCAGAGAGACACTGTGTCCCTGTCTTACTGCTCGTCGGTGCTCTGCGGTGACTCGATATCTGCCCGTAACTTCAGCCGGTAGTTCGATGCCGTCTGAGAAGACTTGACAGGTGTGGAGGCAGGTGCTTGACCAGCTGATCAGGGAGGACGAGGCGTTCAGCTGTCTGCGAACGTTGCATATTCCAGCTTCCAGCCTGCAGACAGCTGAGCCACTCCTCCCACTAAAGCACATCCAACTGCCCAGTTTAAAGGTTATCCTGATATTTTATTCACAGACTTCAACCCTTTGCTTCTCTCTCTCTCCCCCCCCCCTCCCTCAGGGTGAATTCCTGTCCCAACAACTGCTCGGGCCACGGCGAGTGTCGCGTGGGGAACTCCAGTTCTTCGGTGCTCTGCGAGTGTGAAGCCAACTGGAAGGGAGAGGCCTGCGACGTCCCGTACTGCCTGGCCGACTGCGGCTTCCCCGAGCGCGGCCGCTGCCAGGACCAGGCCTGCGTCTGCAACACGGGATGGCAAGGTGGGGGCCGGCGCTCACATAGCTTCACTCTGCCGGGGGATGTGACCTCATTGTCTCATGGCAATGCCAAACGCCAAACACTCCTCAGCTGTTAAGATGAGCTCTCCACTGGGCCTGTGTTCTATTCAAACTGCCAAGATTCACTTTCACCAGCCAAATGGTGATTAATATGGGATGTCTGTTGAAACACAGAGCGTCTCCCTCATAGTTCTAATGGGTTTTGTGCTGCAGTTATGGCTCTTCAGTAATAACCCAACTGAGGATTTAGAGGTAACAACTCTGCCTCTGTGTTTTGTTTCTGTGTGATACAGAGCTGCTGGATCTCAGTCAGAACAGTGTGAAGTGATTAGAGCTGAGAACAGTGAAACACTGAGGGACTGTATAATTAGCTCGGTTCCAGGCCCCCGATTGGTCGCCCACATCTTAGACTTCTTCAGCAATTCATATAGAATGAATGGAGTGAGCATAAACACCAATTTTCAGTCTAATTATCAGGCTAATTTATAACTGAAGGAGTCATATAATCTTGTAAAGTGCCTCTGAGGATGATTGCTCATTTAATTTTTAAAAACATATGATTTAGAGAGAGAAACAATAAGTTGAGGATGAGGTCTCTGCCAGTTCAGCACTAAGCTGCTCTATAGAAGTAGATTGAGGTTTGTAACAGAATGATACCGACTCCACTCATCCAGATTTTGCCTGTTTATCAGTTGATTCAACCCAGTCCCCCCCCCCACCCCCCACACCCTCTGTTACTGAGCTCCTTCTGCCTCCACAGCCTCCATCTGCTCCACCTGTTGCATTTAGATAAACTCTGATCAGTTTTCTCATCATTTCGAGTCATGAATATAGATTTTATTTTATTTTATATGACGATGACCTGCCATTACTGTACTTTTTTTATTTTTATGAATCCCTCCATATGGGCCTGAGCACTCTATTAGTCATTAAACGGCTCCACTGCTCACCAGCCGAGACAACAGCTTAATTTAACTGCAGTTATATCAGCAGCTCAGTGTGCTCATGATCTAATTACCAAAGCTGAGGGAGTCGGGGAAACAGACGGGCAATTTCTTTTTTTTTAAGCCTTTATTACCCTGTCATGGTGTTTTAGCCGGAGAATAGGACACTTAGTGCACTGGCTGCTGCTCTCCTCCACATGAACTCATCCTCTAAACAACTCGTGCACAAGCAGAGACAGATGCTCGGTGAATCCAGCCGTGCATTCAGTCTCCTTCACAGATGTGTAGCTTCTGCAAACTGCTTCTTAGAGGGAAGAGAAGTCCAGCTTCTGTTTTATGGAAATGCCACCTCGGTGCAAAGGTACTTGATATTCTCCTCTGTGGGGGGGGGGTGGTGTTCACTGCCGCTGACCAACACAAAGAGCAGGATGGTTAATGTGACCTTGATTGTTCCAGTGAATCACAACACTTCCTGTCACGTGGTCACCTCTGCATTGTTTTAAAAATATAAATAAGGAACCCCGCCGCCCAGTGGTCTACTTCCTGTCTCAGCCATACCACCAATTAGCTGGTGGATGTTTTATTCCAGGCAGGTTGTTTTATCTGCCTTTCATCAGGTGAGGATGGATCGAGACTTGAGATGAACCGGATCAAAGGACTGCCCTGACACCTCTCCACAGCCTGAGGGATTCAAACCATCGACAGGCCGAGGGCGAGCTTTCTATTTCTGGCGTTGCAGTTGTTGTTGCCCAAAAAAAACTTAGAAGAATCCTTTCCCCCTTCATTCAGGAGCGATTTTCCGGTTTATGCTGGTGTTATTGTTCTCGGCCAGTCAGAGGGGAAGGCAGCTCTTTAGTGTTTTGTTCCTCCACTGTGGGTTTTAAAGGTTGTTTGTGAACATTAAGATTAAAAAGCCATAAGAAAAAGCTAATGTTTGAGACAGAGGCTGAACAGAGGAGCAGCAGCAGCTAAATCGAAAACTATCTACCTGAATAAAAAAGCATCGTCAGCCTCACTTACCCGAAGCCTGAAAATGCTCCTTTAACTTCTCTGCCTTTCTATTAATGCCTTGCTTTCATAATTTAATAATCATAACACATTTCGGATCATAGCTCGTTCATTTCAGCGAGAGCAGATGGTCACAGTTTCCTGTTCACTCTTCCCTGACTGCAGGACATTAATGTGAGCTAATGAAGCCTGTGAGAGTTTTAATCCACTAATACAGCAACTCTTTCACAAGCTAGAAATCTGGTGGAATGATCCCTCAAAGGTTTATAGGGGTTCGTTTATCGTGTTCATCACAAATTATTAGTTATTTTTTGTTGATTCTGTTTTCTCCTCAGCTCCAGACTGCTCCGTGTCAGCTCCTGCAAACTCCTCCTTCTGGACCCGGGAGGAGTTCACCGAGGCTGGGCTGGCGAAGGCCGCCCACAAGGCTGTGGTGGACCAGGGCATCATGTGGGTCATCGGGGGTTACGTCTTCAACGCCTCTGACTATCACGTGGTCAAAGCGTAAGTGCCGAGCATCTACAGGAGGATTTCAGGCGTGTTGGCTGGTTCGTATGAGACGGTAGAGGACGTGCTTTTGAATCACAGCGTCTCTGTTTCTAGGAATTAAATCATTTTTAACTTGCGTGCCTGATAAACCAAGTGCTAGAGTTTTACTTGGCTGCCATTGACCTCAGGAAGAAGCCAACGGACTTCCTGATGCTTGTAAATGAAGAAGCAACGGGACGGAGCTCTGCACAGACGTTAAAAGACATTATTAAAAACCATGAAATTACAGGATGGTTGCTGCTCCTCGCCCTGAACTCCACCCAGTAAAGATCCCAGTGATTCCCTGGACTCATGTTTTGGTTTCACGGTCTGCTTGCCGCGGCTGAGGTCTCGTTTTATTTCTGTCCAGGGTCTTTTATACGAGACTGTAAAAGTACCTACCTTAGTTTTGACATATTTGCAATATCCTAAATATCCTTCACAGCATCACTTTTCGATAATTTGCAAATGTGTTTCTGACTTGAAAGTTTCCCTTTTGCTGCCTTATTTACCCATTTGGATTCTATTCCATTCTGTATTCAATGATTCAAGCAGTTTCCCAGTGATCAGACATTGTTCCTCTACTTTTCATGGAGTTTAAAAGTGAGGAACTTTAATCTAGATCTGTGTTAAACAGACAAACCGTTTGGAGTCAGGTGTTCCCCACGGACTCTATTTCTGTCTGGCTTCATACGTTATCACCGACTATGTCCCAGATACATATTTATATATTTAGAGATCCAGAAACTCGCTCATCACGTCGTGAAAGGAAAAACGTTTTATTTTACCTTGATGTGTTTTAAATATGAGCTCAGATGAGACGAGGACACGTTCATGTCAAACCTCTGAGACTCTGTAAAATGCTCACTATGTGTTTCTGTTCCCTCTGTGCAGGTTCAACCTCAGCAGCAGGAGGTGGCTGAGCCTGGAACCCTCCGTCCACACGGTGACGCCCCGATACGGCCACTCGCTGGCTCTGCACGAGGTTTGTGGAGGAACTCACATCTACACTACTGATGATCAGTGTGTGTTTCACTTGTTTGTGTCGGCTGCTCCGTGAGTATGACTTCAAAGAGGACGAGAACATAACAGATGACAACTGAATTAAATCGAGGCGCTGGCAGAAACTCCCCCACTCTGCTGTTTAATGCTTTCAGCGCTGTCTGTTTGTTGTCTGGAATTAATATCTAAATCTCTGGTGAATGAGTGAAGTGGTGAAGCAGTTTCTCCTCAGCCAAAGAGACTGTTAGCGAGCTGCTTGATGGATAGAACAAATTATGGCAATGAGAGAGCGAAATCACTGAGAGAGCTGAGAGAGAGAGATGAGTAGCGAAGATATAGCGTGAGATGATACTTGTCATATCTAGATACTGACTGAGTCTATATATCTAGTATATATATCTATCTATCTATATATCTTATATCTATATTCTATCTATATCTATTCTATCTCTCTATCTATATCTCTACATCTATATCATCTCTCTTCTCTCTCTCGTATCTCTATCTACTCTCTCATCATCTGTCTACTACTCAATCTACCCCCATCTCATTCAACTCCCACCTTCTATACCATACATGCTCTCATACCCCCTGCGTCATCAATATATGTACAATTGTATATCATGCTCGCCATGAACATGATCGCAACTATGAAATCTCAGACTTACTCTCTCATACTATCACTCTAGATGTAACTAATCGTGTATACGATACACACTGGTCAACATCATCGATCATGAGACATACGACACCGCCTCTCGATGTGTATGTATATCGATGAGGAGCGTCCTGAGTATCCCGCGCAGCCTCTCTATGATGGCAATTCAGACACTATAGTTGCCGGCTAGCGCTTTAGTTGTTCACCCATGTCTCTTCCACCTCTTTCTTAAACCTATCACTATCCACACACATCCACAGACTAAAAACCCTTATGACGATTGGTACAATTTCGCTACGAAGAGCTGGCACTTCAGTGGAGCGTGTGTGTGTGTAGAGATGTGTGTGTGATGTTGTTAGAGAGTTGTGTGTGTGTGTATTTTTTGTGGTTATAGTAAAAGCGCTGATTTTGGCACAGATGAAGTACGCAATCCACTTGTCATTTATTTTTGTTCGACAAGGAGACCATTACAAGCTCACTAGAATACATGCACAATAGAAACTGTTAGCAATAGAAAAAAGTATATCTCCATTTACAAAAGCCAAACTAAGCTAGACAATCCTTAGTCCATGAGCAAACCGAGTCAATCTAACAGACTTGAGCTCCTGAGATACAAATTCAGTCACGACGTGTTTCTTAAAGTGAGTACGTACACAGTAGCTAAATAAATTCTCGATGTAGGCCGAGAAGAGTAAGATGATACGATACTCACGATTTGATGTATGTGAGTCGAAGCTCGAGAGAAGAGAACGAAAGAGAGAGAGTATGAGATGATGGTATAGTGTTGAAATACCAATCTCCCGCAGCATGAATTTGCTCAAAGAGTTAAAAATCTGTGCAACAGGCCGCTCCCCCCCGTGACCCCCCCCCCACCCCCCCCCCCCCCCGGCAAGACACACCACACACACACGCTAACGACACACACAAAAACCGCACAAAATAGCACACACACGACCATCACAACACTAACACACAACCCCCACAACTAGACAATCCCCACCATAGCGATATGATCACAGTCATAGCACACATCGAATATTCTCCCCAGAGTTGTGTGCTGTACATGATAAAACCTCCCCAGTTCCGCCTGATCTGTTGTCGGTCGAGATGCTGTGGTTGAGATCACGCGCTAGCCTCGCCGCTTAGACAGCGCTGTTGTAAACCTCGCAATTGCACTGTGCTCATCTCTGTGTGGCTCTGTGAGGATGGTGTCTTGTAGAAATGTTTAATGTCGGCGCGTACGTCGCAGACAGAGTGTCTGAATATAGGAAATCCATGTAGTTGATATCAGTGAACCGCGTGTCTGAGCTGATGTGAAAATAAGTGTGCTCCACGGTTCGGTCCCTCAGGAGGACGGAGCCTCGCTGGTTCCTACAGAGCTGGAGCTGCTCCGTCACCTTGGAAGGAACAATGAGAAACACAAAACCTTTCTGTCATTGAGCTGATATTACAGAAATACATCACGTTCCAATATTATCTTACAATTTCTCTTTTAACTGAGCTTTTCTTTGTCAGAAAATCAACTCCAGAACTGAACTTGAACACATCAAGATCCATGGATTATCTATTCAGTTTTTAGGATCTAATTCTGCTCCACTCTTGGTCTTTGTTTTCAGGGAAAGATCTTCATGTACGGAGGAAAGATCGACTCCACGGGCAACGTGTCCAGCCAGCTCTGGGTTTTCTACATCCAGAACCAGACCTGGGTCCTCCTGACCCCCCGGGCCAAGGAGCAGTATGCCGTGGTGGGACACTCCGCCCACATTGTGCCTCCCTCCCAGGAGGGGGGCGACCCCATCATGCTGGTTCTGTTCGGACACTGTCCTCTGTACGGTTACATCAGCCAGGTCCAGGAGTACAACATCGGTAAGACATTGAACTCACCTGAGCAGTCACCAGTACAATCTGATGACTTTCTGATATTACTCTTGTACTTGTAATGGGTTTTATGAGCAATACTACAAATATTTGTATCAGCTTATCTCTCTTCCACTTGTAAAACGCACATCCCTGCTGGTTCCTACATCTCAATCCCCCTCAAACGCACTCTGAGACCTTGGAGTGATTCCTCTGTTGCTCAGTGAAAGCTTCTCTTGTGTGACCCTGCAGCCAAGAACACGTGGAGCATGGTGTCCACGGACGGCGCGCTGGTCCAGGGCGGCTACGGCCACAGCAGCGTCTTCGACCCGGGCACCAGAGGCATCTACATCCACGGCGGCTACAAGGCCTTCAGCGCCACCAAGTACGGCTTGGCTGGAGACCTGTACAAGTTCGACGTGGACAAGAGGAAGTGGTGAGCTCTTCTGTTTGATGACGCACAATACTGGGCATACTTCAGGCCTACAAGTTTATTAGATCTGCCCGAAGCTGATCGATGGCTCTGTGGAAGTGGAACACAAATACACAGAACTTTGTAGTAGGAGCTAATTCAAAAGAAAAGTTGTAACCGCAGATAAAACTCACAACTTTTTTTTACCTTTGTCCAACAACTGTGCGTTTGTGTAGGACCATCCTGAGAGACAGCGGCTTCTTCCGGTACCTCCACACGGCGGTGATCGTGAGCGGGGCGATGCTGGTGTTCGGAGGAAACACACACAATGACACATCCATGAGCCATGGAGCCAAGTGCTTCTCCTCCGACTTCCTGGCCTACAGTCTGGGTGTGTAACACACACAAACACACACACACACAGCCACACAACAGCAGCTCCTCGCTGCCCTTCTGTTGAGCGTGCATCATCTTTTTGGTTTTCCTGCACCGAGCTGCTTTGCATTCCCCCGGCCGCTCAGACTCTCACTCGGGAGCTCTTCAGCTCGGCCGCAGTGTTTTGTTGTCGGACATTGAGCGGCTCCACGGAGCCAAGAGAAGGTCAAAGGTCACAGCTCGATGTACACGAGTGGTAAGACATTTTGTTTTTCTGTGTCATTACCAAGATGATTGACAGGAAGCAGAATGAAAATCTCAGGGGCACAGCTTATTAGAAATTTAAAAACATCAAATATTATTTTACCCTTTATCAATTTCTGACCTCCCACTTTGTCTTTGAGCAAAAAAAGGGACTAACACACACACACACACACACACACACACACACCGTGCACCCAGCAGGACGTCCAGAGTGAACAGCTTGAAGTATGACCTCTGTGATCCAAGGGGACTTTTCATCACACACACACACACACACACACACACACACCAGCAGCTACCTAATCGGCCGGTGATTACAGTGGAGCTGGACCGCACATCGAGGACTAATTGCCGCTTCTTAACGAGCTGAACTCAATTAGAGCGTGGGGGGGTTCTAAGGGCCGTCCGCTGCCCTGACACTGGTGGATGGTGAGGTGATCAATCCCCCGGCTCCGAGGGGCAATGCACCACTCCGTCTGCAGTACCGCTGTGCGACAGCAGAGGGCGCTGCCTGCCTGTGAACGATGAGCTCCCTCCTCTGGGAGAAGAAGATGACTTGCACTGCATTGTTCCAACTGAAGGTGACAGACTGCAGTCGCTCCTCTGTGCTCCAGCCGCTTTGACTTTCAGCCTCACACGTCGGGTCTGTCTGTGGTTTCTTTTATGTATGTGCAGACGCATGATGGGTGCACACACTGTCGCACACTGACACACACTGTCACACACTGTCACACACTGTAGGAGCTACATATAGAAGCAAACCTAAAGGAATCCATCACCAGACTCTGTCATTTATTTAACCAGGATCCTGTAACGTGGTGTTTTAGAGGTGAACACATCTCAGCGTCTTAGATTTTGTTGAAGGGTTATTTATTTGAACAGTTTTATATTCAGTATACAGGTGGATGGATTTCAACCCCCCCCCCAGTCTTGTTCTTATCAGCTCTCAGCTGTCAACCATATTTCAGCCTGTTTTCATATCAGCAAATAACGAATTAAACTTGAACAAACATCTGTGTGATAAGAACTCCCTCAAATTAATTTGATGTGGACTTTGTAGTTAAGTCAATGTTCCGTCCGCAAACACTGAGGAGGCAGGGGCATGTACTGCAGCCAGCCACCAGGGGGCAGTCAAATAAATGCACCTGTGTTTATTAATCGTGTCTATTTCACCTCATTTAATTTCTTATCTTTTGACTAAAGGGAGTGTGATCAGAAACATTCCTAAATAACAACAACACGGCGAATCAACCCGGGTTGACTGCTGAGCCGCTAACGTGATTATTGTGTGAGATCCTTGTTAATGGATTTGTCAGAGAAACACATTCACTTGCTGCCTCGCTGCTCCTGCGGCCGTCCGGCCCCTCGGCGACTCGGTCAAGGACGTTTCCTCCAGCCGAGCTGTTGATTGACAGCAGGATATGAGGCGTTAAAGGTCTCGCTCGCCACCAGAGGCGTGTCAACTGCTGGAGACGCGTGTGTGATTGAATGTGTGGGAGCAGGTCACCGGTCTGACCTCCCTGTCCTCCTGTCCTCCTGTCTTCCTGTCTCTGCAGCGTGTGATGAGTGGACGGTGCTGCCTCGACCGGACCTCTACAACGACGTCAACCGCTTCGGCCACTCGGCGGTCTTCAGCGACAGGTACTCACTCCGGAGCACAGCTTCATACATGGAGACGCTTAATTGATAGTTATTTTTAATTTAAATATTTGTTTAAATAGTAAATTAAGTGGTTCACAGTGTCTCCTCACACCAAGAGCCCCCCCTCCCGCTCCCCTCACAGGATGAGTGATAATGAACGAATGGATGAATTAAAATGTAGACATCAATTTAATCATCACATTATATCCATTGTAATTAACCTACTGGGATCTGCTTCTGAAGTGAGGGTATTAATCTACAGTCTAAACATATCAGATACTAATATGAGACGTTCTTATGAAGGAACCAGGTTATTGTGTCTTTTTGCAGGAACATGATTTCTGAATAAAAAGCCACGTTTATGATTTCAGGTCTTAACGATACTACATATCTGAATTAAAGCCTGATCGGTTTATTAATAAATCAATTAAATATCGACCCATATGAGCCTTCAACACACAACGTTCACATAGAAACATGTTTATATGCTATATTATTTTAATTTAGTTTTATATATTTGGTCGTGTTTGTGTTCTCTTATCGTGGCCCAAACACTTGATGCTGTAGTTGCCTCTATTTGTATGTTGCTATACATTGAAAATACACATAACTCCCTGAATATAAAACATGTATGAAGCGTGTACAGTAGAACTCGGACATGTCGCTGCAGTGCATGTAAACATGTTCTTTGAGTTTTCAGCTTTAACCCGAACACTCTCCCTAACCTAGTTCCTCGTGAGCTTGTAAACCGGGGTGACAGGTTCTATTCCCTCTGTGGCCCACATGTGTTTAATTATGCACTCGTGGTATTTAATGTATGTTGAAATGAACATGTGATGTAACCAAACATGTTCAGTGCTTACGGTAGCTACATTAGATGGAATCATGAGCTGGAATGTGATTTTTCTTTTGAGGTCGACATTCTTCAGCTTCTCTAAAGGGAGATTACAGTTTCCCCTGTTTCTATTATTCATGATCTGATTCATCAAGTCAAGCTCAAAACAATACGGTCGTTATCACTTAAATATTCATTTCAAACCATGGACTGTTAATAATGATGCACGACACATCTCCACTTCCTCCCATTGTAAAGAAATTAAATTTGTCAATTGGAGGCAGAGGATGACAGAAAAAATAGATGTTTACTTTAAGCCATTAGGGGGCGATAGAGATAATTGGTCTGTATCGAACAGGTGAAAATGTAATTTTCCTTTAGTAGAATACATCTATTATTATAATTCAGCTTCTGGCTTCACGTTATAATAACCATTGACCTTTAGAAGTGAACATTCTAAAGGTCACTATATAAAAGTGATTTAAACATGTTATGTCGACGAAATTTAAAAATCATTCTCAACTCGTTGTGTGTAAAATTAGCAGCGTGATGGAAAAAGACAAAACACAACCAAATCATGGAAAAAGTACCTTTTCAAAGTAAAACCTTGTGACGTGACATTTCATGATCAGTCTACACATGGATCGTAACAACGTGCCTGCTGACTCCAGAGCATGAGTCCACACCGTTTGTTCTAATAATCTTATCATCTCCCCATCTCCGTACCCTTATAACCACATTATAATACATCCTGTCTACTATAAATAACACCAACAACAAAAAAAAAAACAACCCCAACCAACTCCACATAACATCTATATATAATAAATTAATTCTCAACCACTAAATAACACACAAACAACTTACCCAAATCAACCCCCCTCTCTCCCCCCTAACTTCTCTTTCACAATCTAAAACAAAACCCTAAAAAAATTTCTCTGTCCTTCTACTCCCTCCCAAACATCTTATTCATTCAACAACCTCCCCCCCAATCCCCCCTCCCCTATTCTT
>CM076726.1:20765284-20819783 GCA_038501795.1 Pseudopleuronectes americanus | reverse complement strand
GTGAGAGTGTAATTTTCTTTTTGTTTATTATCAGTAAAGCAATTACAAGTGAATGGGACGCGTTTGGCAGTAACGTTGGTGTGGTCGGCTGTGCGTTTGATATTAAAACGTGCTGTTTTTTTTTTACGTATGTTCTTTCGGTGCGGGATAAGTGGGTTGGTGTGAGGCGGCGGGGTGATTGAGATGTCAGTTGTTTGTAGTGTTTTGGTTTTCTTCTTGTAATTAGGAGTCTTCGGTTTAACTTAGTGTTTTGTTTAGGAGTCGTCTAGTCCGTGCTAGGCGCTTTTGTTTTTTTTTCTACTAAAACGCTTTGTTGTTCCTGAAACTTAGTTTCACTCTGGGTAAGGTCTATACTCAGGTTTTAGGTGCGTTGAATATGGTTTTTGGTTTTTGTGGTTGCTTTATTTTTTTGTTACATGTGTTTGTTAACTGTTGATTGTTTTTTAGGCCCGGAGGGTGTGCGAGGAAGCAGAGCTTTTTGCGATAAAATTGTCGCTGGTGTTGGGGGGTTTCGGATTTTTTGTTTTTCCTTTTTGATGAACGAGTCTTTTTAGTTAGACGTCAAAGGAGGGCCAGGGGCGGGAGGGTTGTTTATTGTGTTTCATCTAAGTCTTTTTTTCTTTAACTTTTTAAAGTTTGCCAACTCGCACGTTTGTTGTCAACTGATATTTGTTTGTTTTTCCCAGGCCTTCTTTGATTCGTTGGCTGTGCCTGGTTGGTTTTTTTTCAAAAGTGTTGATCTATGATCTCAAAGTTACGCGGTTTTGGGTTTGGTCTCGGGTTTTTCCTTTGTTATTATTTTATTTGTTTCTTTTTACTTTGTTTTGTTTTTTTGGTATGTTCTTTTGTGGTACCTGGACCGCAGTGTGCACTCGTGTGTAATTGACGGCGGCGGGGCATGAATTTTATAGTCCGTGGGCGCGGGCCGGGTTATTTTAGTTCTAACCCGCGCGAATAATGCAACACGAATTTAATGAATTAATCGAGAATGAGACTATTTGTTCACTGGCTCCTAACAGAGGAGATAAAGGTACGAAGAGAACCTCGTCCTTTCAGTCCTGAGAGACGCAGAGAGACACTGTGTCCCTGTCTTACTGCTCGTCGGTGCTCTGCGGTGACTCGATATCTGCCCGTAACTTCAGCCCGGTAGTTCGATGCCGTCTGAGAAGACTTGACAGGTGTGGAGGCAGGTGCTTGACCAGCTGATCAGGGAGGACGAGGCGTTCAGCTGTCTGCGAAACGTTGCATATTCCAGCTTCCAGCCTGCAGACAGCTGAGCCACTCCTCCCACTAAAGCACATCCAACTGCCCAGTTTAAAGGTTATCCTGATATTTTATTCACAGACTTCAACCCTTTGCTTCTCTCTCTCTCCCCCCCCCCTCCCTCAGGGTGAATTCCTGTCCCAACAACTGCTCGGGCCACGGCGAGTGTCGCGTGGGGAACTCCAGTTCTTCGGTGCTCTGCGAGTGTGAAGCCAACTGGAAGGGAGAGGCCTGCGACGTCCCGTACTGCCTGGCCGACTGCGGCTTCCCGAGCGCGGCCGCTGCCAGGACCAGGCCTGCGTCTGCAACACGGGATGGCAAGGTGGGGGGCCGGCGCTCACATAGCTTCACTCTGCCGGGGGATGTGACCTCATTGTCTCATGGCAATGCCAAACGCCAAACACTCCTCAGCTGTTAAGATGAGCTCTCCACTGGGCCTGTGTTCTATTCAAACTGCCAAGATTCACTTTCACCAGCCAAATGGTGATTAATATGGGATGTCTGTTGAAACACAGAGCGTCTCCCTCATAGTTCTAATGGGTTTTGTGCTGCAGTTATGGCTCTTCAGTAATAACCCAACTGAGGATTAGAGGTAACAACTCTGCCTCTGTGTTTTGTTTCTGTGTGATACAGAGCTGCTGGATCTCAGTCAGAACAGTGTGAAGTGATTAGAGCTGAGAACAGTGAAACACTGAGGGACTGTATAATTAGCTCGGTTCCAGGCCCCCGATTGGTCGCCCACATCTTAGACTTCTTCAGCAATTCATATAGAATGAATGGAGTGAGCATAAACACCAATTTTCAGTCTAATTATCAGGCTAATTTATAACTGAAGGAGTCATATAATCTTGTAAAGTGCCTCTGAGGATGATTGCTCATTTAATTTTTAAAAACATATGATTTAGAGAGAGAAACAATAAGTTGAGGATGAGGTCTCTGCCAGTTCAGCACTAAGCTGCTCTATAGAAGTAGATTGAGGTTTGTAACAGAATGATACCGACTCCACTCATCCAGATTTTGCCTGTTTATCAGTTGATTCAACCCAGTCCCCCCCCCCACCCCCCACACCCTCTGTTACTGAGCTCCTTCTGCCTCCACAGCCTCCATCTGCTCCACCTGTTGCATTTAGATAAACTCTGATCAGTTTTCTCATCATTTCGAGTCATGAATATAGATTTTATTTTATTTTATATGACGATGACCTGCCATTACTGTACTTTTTTTATTTTTATGAATCCCTCCATATGGGCCTGAGCACTCTATTAGTCATTAAACGGCTCCACTGCTCACCAGCCGAGACAACAGCTTAATTTAACTGCAGTTATATCAGCAGCTCAGTGTGCTCATGATCTAATTACCAAAGCTGAGGGAGTCGGGGAAACAGACGGGCAATTTCTTTTTTTTTAAGCCTTTATTACCCTGTCATGGTGTTTTAGCCGGAGAATAGGACACTTAGTGCACTGGCTGCTGCTCTCCTCCACATGAACTCATCCTCTAAACAACTCGTGCACAAGCAGAGACAGATGCTCGGTGAATCCAGCCGTGCATTCAGTCTCCTTCACAGATGTGTAGCTTCTGCAAACTGCTTCTTAGAGGGAAGAGAAGTCCAGCTTCTGTTTTATGGAAATGCCACCTCGGTGCAAAGGTACTTGATATTCTCCTCTGTGTGTGTTCACTGCCGCTGACCAACACAAAGAGCAGGATGGTTAATGTGACCTTGATTGTTCCAGTGAATCACAACACTTCCTGTCACGTGGTCACCTCTGCATTGTTTTAAAAATATAAATAAGGAACCCCGCCGCCCAGTGGTCTACTTCCTGTCTCAGCCATACCACCAATTAGCTGGTGGATGTTTTATTCCAGGCAGGTTGTTTTATCTGCCTTTCATCAGGTGAGGATGGATCGAGACTTGAGATGAACCGGATCAAAGGACTGCCCTGACACCTCTCCACAGCCTGAGGGATTCAAACCATCGACAGGCCGAGGGCGAGCTTTCTATTTCTGGCGTTGCAGTTGTTGTTGCCCAAAAAAAACTTAGAAGAATCCTTTCCCCCTTCATTCAGGAGCGATTTCCGGTTTATGCTGGTGTTATTGTTCTCGGCCAGTCAGAGGGGAAGGCAGCTCTTTAGTGTTTTGTTCCTCCACTGTGGGTTTTAAAGGTTGTTTGTGAACATTAAGATTAAAAAGCCATAAGAAAAAGCTAATGTTTGAGACAGAGGCTGAACAGAGGAGCAGCAGCAGCTAAATCGAAAACTATCTACCTGAATAAAAAAGCATCGTCAGCCTCACTTACCCGAAGCCTGAAAATGCTCCTTTAACTTCTCTGCCTTTCTATTAATGCCTTGCTTTCATAATTTAATAATCATAACACATTTCGGATCATAGCTCGTTCATTTCAGCGAGAGCAGATGGTCACAGTTTCCTGTTCACTCTTCCCTGACTGCAGGACATTAATGTGAGCTAATGAAGCCTGTGAGAGTTTTAATCCACTAATACAGCAACTCTTTCACAAGCTAGAAATCTGGTGGAATGATCCCTCAAAGGTTTATAGGGGTTCGTTTATCGTGTTCATCACAAATTATTAGTTATTTTTTGTTGATTCTGTTTTCTCCTCAGCTCCAGACTGCTCCGTGTCAGCTCCTGCAAACTCCTCCTTCTGGACCCGGGAGGAGTTCACCGAGGCTGGGCTGGCGAAGGCCGCCCACAAGGCTGTGGTGGACCAGGGCATCATGTGGGTCATCGGGGGTTACGTCTTCAACGCCTCTGACTATCACGTGGTCAAAGCGTAAGTGCCGAGCATCTACAGGAGGATTTCAGGCGTGTTGGCTGGTTCGTATGAGACGGTAGAGGACGTGCTTTTGAATCACAGCGTCTCTGTTTCTAGGAATTAAATCATTTTTAACTTGCGTGCCTGATAAACCAAGTGCTAGAGTTTTACTTGGCTGCCATTGACCTCAGGAAGAAGCCAACGGACTTCCTGATGCTTGTAAATGAAGAAGCAACGGGACGGAGCTCTGCACAGACGTTAAAAGACATTATTAAAAACCATGAAATTACAGGATGGTTGCTGCTCCTCGCCCTGAACTCCACCCAGTAAAGATCCCAGTGATTCCCTGGACTCATGTTTTGGTTTCACGGTCTGCTTGCCGGCTGAGGTCTCGTTTTATTTCTGTCCAGGGTCTTTTATACGAGACTGTAAAAGTACCTACCTTAGTTTTGACATATTTGCAATATCCTAAATATCCTTCACAGCATCACTTTTCGATAATTTGCAAATGTGTTTCTGACTTGAAAGTTTCCCTTTTGCTGCCTTATTTACCCATTTGGATTCTATTCCATTCTGTATTCAATGATTCAAGCAGTTTCCCAGTGATCAGACATTGTTCCTCTACTTTTCATGGAGTTTAAAAGTGAGGAACTTTAATCTAGATCTGTGTTAAACAGACAAACCGTTTGGAGTCAGGTGTTCCCCACGGACTCTATTTCTGTCTGGCTTCATACGTTATCACCGACTATGTCCCAGATACATATTTATATATTTAGAGATCCAGAAACTCGCTCATCACGTCGTGAAAGGAAAAACGTTTTATTTTACCTTGATGTGTTTTAAATATGAGCTCAGATGAGACGAGGACACGTTCATGTCAAACCTCTGAGACTCTGTAAAATGCTCACTATGTGTTTCTGTTCCCTCTGTGCAGGTTCAACCTCAGCAGCAGGAGGTGGCTGAGCCTGGAACCCTCCGTCCACACGGTGACGCCCCGATACGGCCACTCGCTGGCTCTGCACGAGGTTTGTGGAGGAACTCACATCTACACTACTGATGATCAGTGTGTGTTTCACTTGTTTGTGTCGGCTGCTCCGTGAGTATGACTTCAAAGAGGACGAGAACATAACAGATGACAACTGAATTAAATCGAGGCGCTGGCAGAAACTCCCCCACTCTGCTGTTTAATGCTTTCAGCGCTGTCTGTTTGTTGTCTGGAATTAATATCTAAATCTGTGGTGAAGTGGTGAAGCAGTTTCTCCTCAGCCAAAGAGACTGTTAGCAGCTGCTGATGGAATAAAAAATTACAGTGAGGGAGAGAGAGAGAGAGAGAGAGAGAGAGGGAGAGGGAGAGGAGGATTCTCAGGAAGACGCAGTGTGTCTGCTCTGTGGTTTGGGAGAACAGCGTTTGGGCTGCGGCGCCTGTGATGAACAAATTGCATCACAGCGTGTGTGTGAATGTGTCTTGAAAGTTAATGTGGGCTCGCCAGACAAATCTGAAATGAAATCAGTGTTGATACAAACCGGACGGAGCTGATGAAAGTCTCACGGTTCGGTCCCTCAGGAGGACGGAGCCTCGCTGGTTCCTACAGAGCTGGAGCTGCTCCGTCACCTTGGAAGGAACAATGAGAAACACAAAACCTTTCTGTCATTGAGCTGATATTACAGAAATACATCACGTTCCAATATTATCTTACAATTTCTCTTTTAACTGAGCTTTTCTTTGTCAGAAAATCAACTCCAGAACTGAACTTGAACACATCAAGATCCATGGATTATCTATTCAGTTTTTAGGATCTAATTCTGCTCCACTCTTGGTCTTTGTTTTCAGGGAAAGATCTTCATGTACGGAGGAAAGATCGACTCCACGGGCAACGTGTCCAGCCAGCTCTGGGTTTTCTACATCCAGAACCAGACCTGGGTCCTCCTGACCCCCCGGGCCAAGGAGCAGTATGCCGTGGTGGGACACTCCGCCCACATTGTGCCTCCCTCCCAGGAGGGGGGCGACCCCATCATGCTGGTTCTGTTCGGACACTGTCCTCTGTACGGTTACATCAGCCAGGTCCAGGAGTACAACATCGGTAAGACATTGAACTCACCTGAGCAGTCACCAGTACAATCTGATGACTTTCTGATATTACTCTTGTACTTGTAATGGGTTTTATGAGCAATACTACAAATATTTGTATCAGCTTATCTCTCTTCCACTTGTAAAACGCACATCCCTGCTGGTTCCTACATCTCAATCCCCCTCAAACGCACTCTGAGACCTTGGAGTGATTCCTCTGTTGCTCAGTGAAAGCTTCTCTTGTGTGACCCTGCAGCCAAGAACACGTGGAGCATGGTGTCCACGGACGGCGCGCTGGTCCAGGGCGGCTACGGCCACAGCAGCGTCTTCGACCCGGGCACCAGAGGCATCTACATCCACGGCGGCTACAAGGCCTTCAGCGCCACCAAGTACGGCTTGGCTGGAGACCTGTACAAGTTCGACGTGGACAAGAGGAAGTGGTGAGCTCTTCTGTTTGATGACGCACAATACTGGGCATACTTCAGGCCTACAAGTTTATTAGATCTGCCCGAAGCTGATCGATGGCTCTGTGGAAGTGGAACACAAATACACAGAACTTTGTAGTAGGAGCTAATTCAAAAGAAAAGTTGTAACCGCAGATAAAACTCACAACTTTTTTTTACCTTTGTCCAACAACTGTGCGTTTGTGTAGGACCATCCTGAGAGACAGCGGCTTCTTCCGGTACCTCCACACGGCGGTGATCGTGAGCGGGGCGATGCTGGTGTTCGGAGGAAACACACACAATGACACATCCATGAGCCATGGAGCCAAGTGCTTCTCCTCCGACTTCCTGGCCTACAGTCTGGGTGTGTAACACACACAAACACACACACACACAGCCACACAACAGCAGCTCCTCGCTGCCCTTCTGTTGAGCGTGCATCATCTTTTTGGTTTTCCTGCACCGAGCTGCTTTGCATTCCCCCGGCCGCTCAGACTCTCACTCGGGAGCTCTTCAGCTCGGCCGCAGTGTTTTGTTGTCGGACATTGAGCGGCTCCACGGAGCCAAGAGAAGGTCAAAGGTCACAGCTCGATGTACACGAGTGGTAAGACATTTTGTTTTTCTGTGTCATTACCAAGATGATTGACAGGAAGCAGAATGAAAATCTCAGGGGCACAGCTTATTAGAAATTTAAAAACATCAAATATTATTTTACCCTTTATCAATTTCTGACCTCCCACTTTGTCTTTGAGCAAAAAAAGGGACTAACACACACACACACACACACACACACACACACCGTGCACCCAGCAGGACGTCCAGAGTGAACAGCTTGAAGTATGACCTCTGTGATCCAAGGGGACTTTTCATCACACACACACACACACACACACACACACACACCAGCAGCTACCTAATCGGCCGGTGATTACAGTGGAGCTGGACCGCACATCGAGGACTAATTGCCGCTTCTTAACGAGCTGAACTCAATTAGAGCGTGGGGGGGGTTCTAAGGGCCGTCCGCTGCCCTGACACTGGTGGATGGTGAGGTGATCAATCCCCCGGCTCCGAGGGGCAATGCACCACTCCGTCTGCAGTACCGCTGTGCGACAGCAGAGGGCGCTGCCTGCCTGTGAACGATGAGCTCCCTCCTCTGGGAGAAGAAGATGACTTGCACTGCATTGTTCCAACTGAAGGTGACAGACTGCAGTCGCTCCTCTGTGCTCCAGCCGCTTTGACTTTCAGCCTCACACGTCGGGTCTGTCTGTGGTTTCTTTTATGTATGTGCAGACGCATGATGGGTGCACACACTGTCGCACACTGACACACACTGTCACACACTGTCACACACTGTAGGAGCTACATATAGAAGCAAACCTAAAGGAATCCATCACCAGACTCTGTCATTTATTTAACCAGGATCCTGTAACGTGGTGTTTTAGAGGTGAACACATCTCAGCGTCTTAGATTTTGTTGAAGGGTTATTTATTTGAACAGTTTTATATTCAGTATACAGGTGGATGGATTTCAACCCCCCCCCCAGTCTTGTTCTTATCAGCTCTCAGCTGTCAACCATATTTCAGCCTGTTTTCATATCAGCAAATAACGAATTAAACTTGAACAAACATCTGTGTGATAAGAACTCCCTCAAATTAATTTGATGTGGACTTTGTAGTTAAGTCAATGTTCCGTCCGCAAACACTGAGGAGGCAGGGGCATGTACTGCAGCCAGCCACCAGGGGGCAGTCAAATAAATGCACCTGTGTTTATTAATCGTGTCTATTTCACCTCATTTAATTTCTTATCTTTTGACTAAAGGGAGTGTGATCAGAAACATTCCTAAATAACAACAACACGGCGAATCAACCCGGGTTGACTGCTGAGCCGCTAACGTGATTATTGTGTGAGATCCTTGTTAATGGATTTGTCAGAGAAACACATTCACTTGCTGCCTCGCTGCTCCTGCGGCCGTCCGGCCCCTCGGCGACTCGGTCAAGGACGTTTCCTCCAGCCGAGCTGTTGATTGACAGCAGGATATGAGGCGTTAAAGGTCTCGCTCGCCACCAGAGGCGTGTCAACTGCTGGAGACGCGTGTGTGATTGAATGTGTGGGAGCAGGTCACCGGTCTGACCTCCCTGTCCTCCTGTCCTCCTGTCTTCCTGTCTCTGCAGCGTGTGATGAGTGGACGGTGCTGCCTCGACCGGACCTCTACAACGACGTCAACCGCTTCGGCCACTCGGCGGTCTTCAGCGACAGGTACTCACTCCGGAGCACAGCTTCATACATGGAGACGCTTAATTGATAGTTATTTATAATTTAAATATTTGTTTAAATAGTAAATTAAGTGGTTCACAGTGTCTCCTCACACCAAGAGCCCCCCCGCTCCCCTCACAGGATGAGTGATAATGAACGAATGGATGAATTAAAATGTAGACATCAATTTAATCATCACATTATATCCATTGTAATTAACCTACTGGGATCTGCTTCTGAAGTGAGGGTATTAATCTACAGTCTAAACATATCAGATACTAATATGAGACGTTCTTATGAAGGAACCAGGTTATTGTGTCTTTTTGCAGGAACATGATTTCTGAATAAAAAGCCACGTTTATGATTTCAGGTCTTAACGATACTACATATCTGAATTAAAGCCTGATCGGTTTATTAATAAATCAATTAAATATCGACCCATATGAGCCTTCAACACACAACGTTCACATAGAAACATGTTTATATGCTATATTATTTTAATTTAGTTTTATATATTTGGTCGTGTTTGTGTTCTCTTATCGTGGCCCAAACACTTGATGCTGTAGTTGCCTCTATTTGTATGTTGCTATACATTGAAAATACACATAACTCCCTGAATATAAAACATGTATGAAGCGTGTACAGTAGAACTCGGACATGTCGCTGCAGTGCATGTAAACATGTTCTTTGAGTTTTCAGCTTTAACCCGAACACTCTCCCTAACCTAGTTCCTCGTGAGCTTGTAAACCGGGGTGACAGGTTCTATTCCCTCTGTGGCCCACATGTGTTTAATTATGCACTCGTGGTATTTAATGTATGTTGAAATGAACATGTGATGTAACCAAACATGTTCAGTGCTTACGGTAGCTACATTAGATGGAATCATGAGCTGGAATGTGATTTTTCTTTTGAGGTCGACATTCTTCAGCTTCTCTAAAGGGAGATTACAGTTTCCCCTGTTTCTATTATTCATGATCTGATTCATCAAGTCAAGCTCAAAACAATACGGTCGTTATCACTTAAATATTCATTTCAAACCATGGACTGTTAATAATGATGCACGACACATCTCCACTTCCTCCCATTGTAAAGAAATTAAATTTGTCAATTGGAGGCAGAGGATGACAGAAAAAATAGATGTTTACTTTAAGCCATTAGGGGGCGATAGAGATAATTGGTCTGTATCGAACAGGTGAAAATGTAATTTTCCTTTAGTAGAATACATCTATTATTATAATTCAGCTTCTGGCTTCACGTTATAATAACCATTGACCTTTAGAAGTGAACATTCTAAAGGTCACTATATAAAAGTGATTTAAACATGTTATGTCGACGAAATTTAAAAATCATTCTCAACTCGTTGTGTGTAAAATTAGCAGCGTGATGGAAAAAGACAAAACACAACCAAATCATGGAAAAAGTACCTTTTCAAAGTAAAACCTTGTGACGTGACATTTCATGATCAGTCTACAATGGATCGTAACGCGCTGACCAGAAGCGATGAGTCACCGTTTGGTCTAATCTGCTTCGCCAGCAGAGCAGGACACGGAGATCCACATTAAATTATACATCCTGTCGTAGAGAAATCATCAAATATTAACACGAATCACCGTCTCCTCCTCGCTGCTCGCTGATGTCTCCTGGTCCTCAGGAGCAATTAAAAGTTTGTTCATCCACTCATTTATTCATCCGTCAAACTTTGATTCAACCACAAAGACGAGCAAAAGTTCCAGAGCGGCGATATTGAGCTTTTATTTTAAAGTTCTTTCTTTGGATAGAAGGCAGGAGAAAGCAATTCTCACTGAGGCTGAATGATAAAATAAGAAAATTGAAAAAATGCAAAGTGGAGAAAACTGGTACTTTTAAAGAAAAGATCCGGGAGGAGGCGGAGTCTTGAAGGTCAGGTGTGAGTCTGAATGTTGAGGTGAACCACTGGTGACCAGAGGAAATATTCCTCTGGTTCCTTCTTTACTGAGGCAACAATGAGCAACAGGAAATAACCCACATATCTGCTTCTTTACTTTGGCCTCCAGCTGATCTGAGTATTGATTTTTAAGCTACTGCTCTTTTACTTTGAAAGCATTTCTTGGTTCGGCTCCATCTCACTTTTCTCCTGCCAATGAATATCTGCTCTGATTCCTAGTTTTGTTTTTATTTAGCTTTTTACTGCCTCCTTTTTCGAAAGTAATTAATAAAGTTGGCTGCACAAACAAAGGCTGTAATTAGCTTTACTCTTTTTCAGAACAATTATAAATCCGCAAAGATTCAGTGCATCCAGTTATTACTCTAAACTCTTCACTTAGGTTTCATTAAAACTCTAATTTCACTCACTGTATTAGAGTGGAGGCAGAATAAGGCAAATATCTTACAATTAACATTAAAATTGACTCTTTCCATCGTCTCGATCGTTCTCTATATCTTCTTAAAGGAGAAAGGATAAAAGAAAATTGGTTAAATGATGTGATTCTTTGCAAGACTCTCACATTCTCCTGATCCGTGCACCCAGCAGGAGGTCCAGAGTGAACAGCTGGAAGTGTGACCTCTGAGATCCAAGGAGACTTTTGATCACTGTGGTGCAAATTACACACACACACACACACACACACACACACACACACACACACACACACACACACACACACACACACACACACACACGCACACACACACACACACAGTAATCCCTGCAGCTGAATACAGGCCAGTTGAGAAGGATGTTCAAATATGCCCTTGACCAGGCATCCACACACACACTCACACTCACAGACACACACTAACACTCTTGTTGGGGATTCAGTGAACCTCTGAGGCGGGTGGAGACCCACAGAACAGGAGCACCAGTAGGACTAAGCTTCTTTGGCTCTCACTCTGAACAAAAGGTCCAAACTGGAGAGAGTTGCGTGTTTGGAAACGACTTCCCTCCTTTCAACTCTTCCTCCCTGTAAACCTCCTAAAAGCCCCTCTCCTCCTCTTGCTCCTCTCCAGTGTGATGTACGTGTTCGGCGGCTTCAACAGCCTGCTGCTCAGCGACGTCCTCATGTACACCTCGCCCAGCTGCTCGGCCTTCCCCAGCCAGGCGGCCTGCAGCCAGGCCTGGCCGGGGATCCACTGCGTCTGGAACGCCACCCAGGGGACCTGCCTCCCCTGGGAGAGCGGCGCCGGCGGACCTGAGCTCCAGCAGCTCCCGGCCTCCTGCAACTCCAGATCATGTGAGTGACTCCGCCGCCGCAGTGGAATCCTGCAGTCCTGCGTGTCTGCCAGTGGAACTCAAAATGTGTTTTGATTCCTGAGTGTCTGCAGAGCTCATCTGCAGTCGCCGCACAACTTTGAGTGACACAAAACCGCTTGTTTGTCACGGACGGAGGATGTGTCACACATCAGAGAGCAAAAATGACAGAAGATCCTGGTAGTGGAGCATGTGAGGTTTGCAAATGTAGAACGTTTTGGCCTTGAAGCATCTTCAGAAAGTGAATGTGATGCAGACTCTTGTGTGCGTGAGGCTGTTAGGAACAAACTACAAGGAAAGAACTACAAGGCTTTAACGTAAAGGGACAGTTATGGAATATTAATCACTTTTGATAGATGATAATTAGTTCATTTAGCAGGTATCTTAAACATTCTGTGGTTTCAGCTCCTCACAGGTAATGATTGTTTGGATGTGAGTGTGTGAGTGTGATAGATTGTGAGAGTGGTGTGAGTGAGATGTGTGTGTGCAGCAGATTTGTCTTATAAACACATTTCTCCACACCCAACATTTTATTAACTCTTCTCCACAATGACAGTGTGTCCCAGTGTTGCTGCCCGTGTGTGTGGCGTGTGTGTGTGTGTGTGTCGTGTCGGACAGGAGGAGGTAATCATCAAGGACAGATCAGTCGGGTCTCCACTCTTCCCCCTCTGACAATTCTCTTCCATTCGCTCTTTCCTATTTGTCACAAAAAAAGAAAATCCTCAGTTTCACCACCACGGCCGGTTTCATTTTCCAGCACCGGCCCACACCAAAGTGCCGGCAGATGGAAACTGTGCCCTGGAATATCTTTCAATCCCATTAATAACCTGGGAGGCCCTCTGCTCCGCGGCTGTCTGGCAATCACCCTGCTTCCTCCAGAAAGAAGCTCACGTCCAGCAAGTGCAGGAGGAAGCAGCAGAAACAACTTCCACTGTTATAGATGCAGATACATCTAGTTTTAGGGCTGTAGGTTGATTTTTTATGATAAATTGTTTCCATGTTGCTCTGATGTTACGTCCAGACTTCTGAAAACCAACATCGTTATGGTTCTAATCTCCGTCTGTGTCGTTAAACCTCTGCTGATTGGTGGAAACCATCGTTAACCACTTTCTTCCCCACTCTGCAGATGTGGACAGCGAGAGGTGCGACCAGTACACGGACTGTTACAGCTGCACCGCCAACACCAACGGCTGCCAGTGGTGCTCCACCCAGTGCGTCTCACTGGGAAGCAACTGCACCGCTGCATCGGTAAGAAACCGGAGGCTGGGGACTGGTAAATCCAACTGGGTTTAATGGTTTGAACAGTAATGCTATGCTTAGTTTAAAGAATTCCTCCATGCTCCCTTTTCATGTCACAGAATCAAATTTGATGTTTAAATGGTCGTATCCTCATTTTCCTCACATCATTTGATTTAATATCAGTGGTCAGAGGCTCTATGATCTTTTAAGTGATGAATACTCATCAATCTGTGATTAAATCAATGGTTTTGTTTTAATTCTCCTGACTGCAGCTGTTTGATAAACTGATGCTTCGGGGCTTGATTTACATTTGTGTCTTTTTATTGAGGTTGAACCACACAATTAGTTTATTAGAGTCTTGTGATCTGATGCCCTTTGTTTCCCCCTGTGTCTCCTCAGGGGTCGATAGGGGAGTTTGATGTTTGCCCCCGGGACAATCCCTCCTTCGTGTGCAACAAGAAAACCAGCTGCAAGAGCTGCGCTGTCGACCAGAACTGTCAGTGGGACCCTCGCAACCAGGAGTGCATCTCACTGCCAGGTACCCGGGGGCCTAGAATCTATTTAATCAAATCCCTTTTCATTTCTAAAGTCAACACAACCTGCACAGATCTGCATCACACACGTAGAAGACTGATAAATACAGACACCATCTACACACAGAGGGAATCTGCATGATCACATCCTGGATTTTATTTTTCATTATGAGAATTTATGCACCAATTTAAGAGATTTAGGATTGAATTGAAAAAATAAATGTGAAATAAAAAAAAAGCAGCTCACTCTGTGATTAGCCTGGTGAGCAAAGGGTTTTTCAGACTAAAAGAAAGTGGAAAATAAAGGGTAAATTATTGTTGCATCAAAATATTATAAATTTTCACCTGAGATCTAACTGGTTACCTTACCTCTTAAGACCATGGAAATACATTCCGATTGATAGATGGAGGTGGAAAACCAAATAATCACAGATCCCAGTTAGCCCGTTAGCCTACAAACCTGCAGTGTCTGTAGAACCAACCCTTCTCTCTGCCCCAGAAAACGTGTGCGGTGAAACCTGGCACCTGGTGGGGAACTCCTGTCTGAAGTTCATCACGGCCAAGGACTCGTACGACAACGCCAAGCTGGCCTGCAGGAGCCACAACGCCGTGCTGGCCTCGCTCACCACGCAGAAGAAGGTGGACTTTGTGCTGAAGGAGCTGCAGATCATGAGCATGGTGGTAAGTGGGTCCCCGGGGAATATCAGATTAACCAGTGAGTGGAGAATAGAAGAAGAAATCCAGAAAGCAAACTACAGAAAGTTCTTAAAGAAATCATCATCCCTTCTTTGTTTCTTGTGTTATGACCTGAAATCATTGACCGCTGTGTAACTCTGTGGTTATCAAACTTGTGAAACGTTGTGTTTTGATTCTCCACGGGTTGAGCTCAGGTCGGATTCTCTTCTGTCCGTCATCTCTGGACCAGTGAGCGTGAAACAAGTCGTACATTAACAGACACAATCTTCAGAGCTCAGACGTCCTCTCACTCGCTCCATCAGAGCAAACACACAAAGAATCGATCCCGGCGATCGACTAACCGGCCCGGGCTGCTGTTTACTCCTCCAGATACACGTCACTTATCTCCAGATACACATGAAGGACAGACAGATGTAGTGGCAGCAATCGTTTCACTGTTTAGAATCCACACACAGAGAGAACATACACTCTCGCTGATAGAAGAAACAAACCTGCTGATTTCCTGTAGCTGCTTCTTGTGATGTTAACAATCAGTTGTTTCAATCTCTTCACTTTTCTCGGCTTACGACTTCCCCAGTGTCGGGATTATGTGCTTTTCTCTCTTTAAATGATTGTAAACAAGATCGCTTCAGATTTTCCACTGCCAGACAAAGCACAGGAATTTGCTTTGTCTCCTGGGTCCCTCTATAGAGACCGCTACATAATTAAACACATTATAGAAGATAATGAATAATTGAAATGATTGTTAATTCCATCTCTCAATGTTGCAATTATGGGTCCTGGAAATGTTCTGGACTAAAACAAGGTTCAATATTTGAGTTCATGTCCACACTCTGAGTCGCCTGAAGAGTTTTACATAATCCCAAATGTTTCCGAGTAGAGTAAAAGCTCCAACAACCCACTCTGCACTCACGTGGAACCCGGTGTCACATCCTTCTGCGCCTCAGCTTTAGTTTCTGTGTGGTTCCCCCCGGCAGGTGAAACTCCACCATCCCTCACTGAGCCTCTTGTGAACCCACACAGTGTCCTGGTGTCACCAGAGGACAAATGTAAAAGCTGGAGCTAAATCAGACAAAAGACACAAGTCTGAATCCGGGGGTGCTTCCCCTCCATACTAATGTGAATTACCCCTGTTGGTCTAAATTCATGTTCAGGGGGAATCTCTGTGTTTAAGAAGAATTAAAGCTCCGCAGCTCTGCAACCACATGAACCTGTCCCGGCACAGAGACTCTACCACGCTCCACAAATCTCCACGGTTGTGTCGTATTGACTGTTAAGCAGCTCCAGAGGTTTCCACACGACATCGATCAAATCCTGTGAAACGCCGGTGAAGCGCCACAGAGCAGCGATTTGAGTCCGTGAGAGATGAGCTCACTTTGTTTACTACGACTGCAGCAGCTCGGCCATTGATTAGAGACGGGATGAATAACAGGAGTCCGGTCCCGTGAAGTGAAACTGATTTTACTGCTTTTATCTGCCTGTTCAGGTGAGAAATGGATCTGACATGTTTGGGTTGTTTTCTTACCGACGAGGCAAAGTTGTCATTTCTGACCCCAACCGCAAAAATAACTAAAAATGAAAAAGATGGCTATTGAAATATGTATCTGTTATTGATTTTCAACAATTGTCTCATCAGTCTTCAGCTGCAGAGAAAGTGGCTGTTAACTTTTAATGCCTGCATGTGGGCGGGTTATGTTTTTGGCTCGTCCCCTCTCCGTGAACACGATATCACATAGATGGATTGTGTTGATCAAAGGTCAAAGGTCAAGGTCAGTGTGACGAATCTAACCCCTCGTCTCGACTCTGCTCCTCCGCAGTACAAGGCCTCGGTGACGCCCTGGGTGGGGCTGAGGAAAATCAACGTGTCGTACTGGTGCTGGGAGGACATGTCTCCCTTCACCAACACCACCCTGCAGTGGCTGCCCGGGGAGCCCAGCGACGCCGGCTTCTGCGGCTACCTGGCCGAGCCGGCGGCCAGCGGGCTGAAGGCTCAGACCTGCATCAACCCGGTGAACGGCAGCATGTGTGAACGACCGGGTGAGTTCAGGAGAATGTGTGGATTCTTCTGCAGAGAGAGAGAGAGTTACAGGAAACTCAGGGAAATTAAACAACCACCAAATATGAAGTTAATGTCAGGGAAATAGAGTAAAATGGGAAAGATTGTCTTATTTTGTAATCATTCTTTGTTTCTAACCATCGAAGAATTTATACTTGAAAAACTAGATTCCTCGCCTGTGAGATGAGCATTAGAGAAATGGGAAAGTTATACTGGGAGCTGATTAAGAGACTCTGACCAGTCGTGGTCTTACATGAAGGACAAAAGAAATAAGAAGAGGCCAAAAACATCCTCCACTCAAACCATGACTAGTTTACAGTGGAAGTAATGTTAGAAAGAGGTCGGTATCAAGTAGTCAGGGAAAATAATGAAAGACTCAGTTTTGGTTTTAGGTTCGTACGGTCATGGAAAACCTGGAAAAGTCATGACATTTTAAAATTTTTTCCAGGCCTGGAAAAGTCCTGAAAAAAAATTATCTCCCAAAAGTTTTGGAAAAGTCATGGAATTTTGTCATATGCTTTTAAAGAAATACGCTAAAAATATAAGCAGGCATACTTGGGTTTGTGTCATTTAAGGTATACTGTGTGCCTTGGAATTGTCATTGTTAGTTTAAATACTACATTTTGTCATTTTTTTTGCGTAAACACCGAGATTTCACAAAATGTTCGGTCATGGAAATTTGGTTTAAAGCTACTGAAAAGTCATGGAAATCCATTGGTCAAAATGTGTATGAACCCTGAATTGCAGAAATGTACGATGAACAGAGTTTCTTCTCGAGGACAGACGAGCTGCTCTGTTTCCCTCGTGTATACAAACCTTTTGTTGTCCCACTGCCGGAGCGAGCTTAAGTCACGTGTTCAAACTGCTCACGCCACTTTCACCCGACTGCTCCACAGCCAACCACAGCGCCAAGCAGTGCCGGACGCCGTGCGCCCTGAGGACCACGTGCAGCGAGTGCACCAGCAGCAGCAGCTCGGAGTGCATGTGGTGCAGCAACATGAAGCAGTGCGTGGACTCCAACGCCTACGTGGCCTCCTTCCCCTTCGGCCAGTGCATGGAGTGGTACACCATGAGCTCCTGTCCACGTGAGGCTCCTCTTTGTTCTTACACCTTCATTTACAGCTGGGATCTGACCGTGGATTGAGGATTCAGGGGAAACTCACAGATGTTAGTTTCATCAAGGTCTGTAAAGGATTTCCTGGGATATTTGGTTAAAATTTCATAAAGGATAATATTTAAGAAAGTGACTCTTCGTCAGGATCAGGCCCAAAATTAATTATTATTATTTGTTTGGTAGTTTTATTACAGACAAACAAATAAACAAATGGACAAACGCAAAAAACAAAACCTCCTTGTTGGGATGTTATAAGTCATTTAGTCTCATTCAGGATGTTTTACACTATATACACAGAAAAGTAAAACCTGCTAAAACATTTATTAGAACATTAAATTTAACATTATAGTTTTTTATTGATATTATTTAATAGCCCTTGTGTCAAGGTGCTTGATAGAGGCAGGATATTACCCGTCCTTATTAATATGTGTGGCACTCAGCATTTAAATATGAATAATCGAGGGGTTAGTTGTTAGTTTGAAACGAGTGTTGTGAGTCTACTTTTAATTTGAGAGAGCAAAGAAATCAACAAAATATTTGACATGATTTCACCAGTTTCTTCCAATCTCCTCTCGCTTACACAGCTTTACGGATCTATAGTTTCTGAATTAATATCTGATGATAAATTCCAAGTCAGCTGAAGATAGAAAAAAAGTGTTTCTTCATATAAACATGAAGGATAAACTTTCCAGTAATGTCTGAATAATTCATGATTCACAGTGGATCTTTGATTTCAGCACCGAAATCACACATTCGTCATTTTTGATAGAATTTTCGAGGAAATTCAAAGACCAATCAAAAGAAGCTTTACTCGTCTTTGCTGTTGGATTCTTTATTTCTAATCTCTCTCTCTCGCTCTCTGAGAATCATCGATGTCGTCACGAGAGCCGCTCTGTCATGTTTGCTCCTCAGCCTTCAGACGCACAATCTCCAGACTCGCAAACCGATGATGACACACAACATGTTGACAGAAATCTCTCTTTGGATTCCCTCTGCCTGTTTCCCAGTTCTTCCTCTGTTTACTCCAAATCACAGTTGCCACCATAGAAACACTCTTTCTTTCTTTAACATGTGGAAGTGTTGCAACAAGTGCATGTTGTATAAACACAAATAAACCTGTGTAGCCTCTGAGTGAGGATTCATGAGGTGCCATCTTTCAAATGTAGAAATACGTACAAAAAGCACAAATCTGAAATCTGCTGGTGTAAATCATCAATAAACTCGACCACTCGATCATGTGTAACTTCATCAAATGGAAAAAAAAACTAAAATGTAAAGTTTTCTGTAAAAACTCGTGGTTTCTGGAGCAGATTTTTAATATTTGGGTTGGGGATACAAGATGATTTCCTAAAAGAATGTATTTTTCGATGTGTAGTTTTTTTGAACTGTTCCTGCGTTGTGTGTGTTTTCAGCGGAGAACTGCTCCGGGTACAGAACGTGTGGCCAGTGCCTGGACCAGCCCGGCTGTGGTTGGTGCACCGATCCCAGTAACACGGGCAAAGGCCAGTGCATCGAGGGCTCGTACCGCGGGCCCTTCCAGACGTCCGTCCCGGCGCCGTCCACCCTGCCCGGTCTGCTCCCCAGCTCTCAGCCGGCCCTCAACGCCAGCATGTGTCCCAGTGAGGCCAAATACAACTGGTCCTTCATCCACTGCCCAGGTAGGACAGGCTCGGAGTTACTGGTGTTAATGGGAAATTTACTAAGACTATAGAGCTGTACACAGTGAGTTTACTTGTATGTCCACCTTCTTCCATAAACCAAGCACTGGATACGTTTCACAGGCGGCAGAGTAGTCTCTCATGATGTGAACGATAAAGTGCTCCCGTAATGAAACTCCTCTCACAACCACACAGAACCACAGGAGCAGATGTTCGGCCGCTCACACTGATTGTTTTTACACATGTAATTGTAATTACACCAGAGTCGAGTGATGCACTTCCCAATAAACTGCAGCGGCTATCGAGACGAGTCCCAGTTCAATAGATACATCAAGTTAAATCTCCACAAATAAACCTGGCTGGCAGAGAAAAGCTCACTTTACTATACATGTAACGTACAGATCCCAGTGTCCCAGTGTCCCAGTGTCCCAGTGTCCCAGTGTCCCAGTGTCCCAGTGTCCCAGTGTCCCAGTGTCCCAGTGTCCCAGTATGTGATGTTAACTCAGTGCTTTGCTCTGTTTCCTCCCCCCCCGCAGCCTGTCAGTGTAACGGTCACAGTCAGTGCCTCAACCAGAGCGTGTGTGAGAAGTGCGAGGACCTGACGAGCGGCCGTCACTGCGAGAGCTGCATCTCCGGCTTCTACGGGGATCCGACCAACGGGGGCAGCTGCCAGCGTGAGTATATCGCCCCCTGGGGGTGAATCCACTGGTCAGCCTCCCTGCGTGCAGCGGATTCATTTAAGTCTCCAGCAGAGCGTTCCCCTGGGAGGTTAAAGATTGACTCGGCTCTGCAGCTGATCCTGAGTCAGTCGATCGGACAACAAATCAATCCACCGTTTCTTCCACAGCTTAATTGAGCTTATACCTATATATTAGTTTTACTCATTTTCTTTACCTCCCACTCCACACGGCCCTCAGGTGTGTGTGTATATATATTTATGTTGTTAGTCAGTGACAGTAAATCAATAAACCAGTATTTCTGCATATATTCATCTTGTTAGATGTATACATTCATTGTTTCTATAGAGCAAACTGCTGCTCTTGGTTTTCACAGACGTGTTTCACACAAACACATCTGATCCGAACCTCGATTTAACACATTGTGAACATTAAAGAGAACAAATTCAATCCCTCAAAAAGGGAAGTTATAAACAAATGATCAAGATAAACACTTAAACATGAATTACTATTCATTGCTCCAACAGCTGTTACTACCCGGAGGCTCGTTCTGTAAAAATAAATATAAATAATCGGCATTAATGCAAAAATATGAGCAACATTAATGTTTCACCCCCAAAATCCTCCGATCCTAACTGGTATCTGGGTGACGGTGAACTGGGAACATGTGGCTGCATCTGGGGGACGTGAACAAAAGTCCTTTCAATTGTATAATTTATATTAAACATTCATAGTGTTTGTAAACCACTTAGATACTAGAAGATATTTATAGTTGTTCTAAAAATAAGAGGAGCTGACGTGTGTGTTTTTTTTTCTTAACTCTAATTTGCATAATTTGTTTTTCTCTGATTCAGCCTGTAAGTGTAACGGCCACGCCAGCATGTGCAACCCCAACAACGGCAAGTGCTTCTGCACCACCAAGGGCATCAAAGGAGATCGCTGCCACCTGTGAGTTTAACGATGCTCATCCCTCCTCCTCTTCCTCCTCCTCCTCCTCCTCCTCCTCTTCCTCCTCCTCCTCCTCCTCCTCCTCCTCCTCCTCCTCCTCCCTCTGCACTCCCACATTTCCTTCTCCTCTTCTGCTGTGTTGGCACTTTTAAGAAAAACCTTGTAACTGTAATGTCTCTGCGGTAAAATCCTCCTGGAGGGAGAATGAGGAGCTTTCTTCTTTTAGTCCATCACATGCATTACTAGTGACACCACACGCTAAGATTTAGATAGCACCCTAGAGTGGTACTTACAGGTCCATACAGAGGTCCTTCAAACCGCTCTTTATCACTGTGGATATGTGGATATTTTATAAAACTAACTTCTTCCTCTGCAGTCGAGCCTCCACACGAGAAAAACACTGTTTTAAGTCACTAAAGCAGAAAGAGTTTGAAATGTGCACGCACCAGAAACAATGTTCTCCTCTGGTATTTGACGTATTGTTGGTGTAGACTTTACTGCCACCTACTGGCTGTTGGTTTTGTTTCTTCGTCTGAAAGGAGATGTTTTAGTAAATTGAAGGGGGCGTGTGGAGGGAGATTACTTTTTAAATGGAAGGAGAAATATCCGCTGCAGTGCAGAGGAGGCCTGAAGTTATTGAAACGCCTCATTACTTCCACATTCGCATGATGCCTCGCTAGGAGCTAGCCAGGCACGCCCCCCCCCCTTACAATTCCAGGTAAAGCGAGAGTGGAGGGCGACATTCGTGTTTCAACGAGCCAGTCGGCCAATCAGAGCAGAGTTTGAGACGGAGGCTGAGAAGAGGAGCTGCAGAAATGAACAGTGTTAGAAGAGTGATGTGTTTTCAAATTAGAGCATTTAAAACGTTTCAAGTAACAGCACAGATTATCAGCCTGAATATGAAGATAATTTACCTCATTAAGAACTGAGGTGAGCAAAGGTTTGATGAGACCAATTAAGTAATTATTAAAAGTGTTTTGCAAGTGTAAGTTTTGGTTACACCTGCAAGGCCACAAGCCAACACGTGTGAGATGTTAAGAAAATCTTCTTCCACCATCGTGTTTTTAGTTTTCTCATTTGTCAAACTACAGCAGCAGCTGTTCATTAGCGCCTCCAGCTCTGTTTCTTAATATTTTCCAAACCCAGGCCTTCATCACCAAACTGCCTCTGAAACCAGTTACAACTCCAGATAGTGTTTCACAGATGAACGGTCATCGGTGTGAAAACAGGTTTTTTTCTGTACAGAGTTTAAATCCCTGAGGTTTCTTGAAGCTGTGGACTTGATGTTCTTCACCTTTACTCGACCTCGTTCTCTTCTCCTCTCATTGTGATCTCTCTCTCGCTGATTGAAGGTCAAGAGTCGACTGTGTTTCCTCACTGCTCTTCTGTGTGATGAAAGAATTTACCACTAAATTTAACAGTCCCTATTCACCTTCCTCTCTTTTCTTTTCTGTCGCTCTCTTTCCTTTCTTTTCTCTCCCCCTATTTTTGTATTCTTTTCCCATTTCTCCCCATCCTTCCTCCACCTCTCTCTCTTTCAGGTGTGAAGTGGAGAACCGTTACCAAGGCAACCCCCTCAAAGGAACATGCTACTGTAAGTGGAATTCCAATTAACAACTTGAGAGCGGCAGCGCCGCGTAGAGAAGAGCCCTGTGAGGCCCTGACTCCTCTTCCTGTTCGGGTCAATGACGAGACAGTTACATGGCTCCTGAATCAAAGCGGCTCTGGAGTAGTTTGATGTTTAAAGAAATAAAGAAACCGGAGCTTTTAAGAAAAGAAAGATAGAAAAGGAGACGCAGATGAAAGTGAATCTCAGAAGCATGAGGAGCTTTGAAGGACTGACTCACTCTGCAGATTAGTCTCCCGTCGTTGTTACTCCTGTCAGTTTGTGGTGATGGAGAAAAGAATTGATGGTAAAATAGATGATTAAATAAAACGGTGTCCTCACGGCTCTCGAACTCTTGACTCCTGAACACAGAAGGAGGTCGACCGGCTCCAGTCGAGCATCAGCTCAGCTCCTTCAATGTGGTTTCATTAACCTTCATTTGACTCGTATGTTCACAACAGACATTTCTATCAACAACCTGAACTTTATCTTTAAATATATATATATTTTATTAAGACGTTTTTCTCCACTTTTACAGAAAAAGATCAACAAGTTTTAAGTCTTGGATTCGCTGCTTGTCTCTGTTTTAAAAGACTGTAAATTCAGGATGTTCTTCTCGTACATAACATCAGTAGAAAATTGATAAACTCTCTAGATAATCTAATTAATTAATATTGCAATTAGTTTAGAACGTTTTAGCAAAAAAATAACAAACTTTATCTGTGTGGACTTTGCTTTCATCCTTCAATAAAACAATTATTTATATATTACTTTTTATCTTCAATGGGTTTTTGTGTTTGTGTCCGTCCTTGTTGTAGCTTGTTGGTTTCTTTTTTAGAATAATCACTGAAGGGATTAACACAAAACATGGTGAACACATAATTTGAGTGGAATCAAGACAAAGGAATAAATCGAGAAATATTTTATAAATGTCTTTTTCACTTACTGCATCTTGGAGGTATGAACTCTCTGTGCCGTTCCACCTGCACATTGAACGTCCTTTGGTTTCGAATCGGCTGCAGATGTTATTTCCCTGCATTGATTTGAAGGAGCATGAGAAAGCGTCTGAGCATCTCGGGCTGCAGCAGCCGCTGTGGCCGCTAAGTGACGGAGGAAATGAGTTTTCCTCTGCAGGTCAATAACGTCGGCCAGAGAATGAGAAATGGATTTTCAAAGTTTTCCAGATCATGAGAAGGTGGAAAGAAACGGGGTTGATGGGGCCTTCCGAGTACACGTGTGACTTTCTGCTCTGAAAAACTGTGATATTTCATCTGTTGAATAGTTTCCTGAATACATTTTGCCTGTGTGACTTTCAAACTGGACTGATGGATCTATTCTTCTTCTTCCTCCTCCTCTTCTTCTTCTCTTGTAATCCCCTGCACGCTCTCCCACACCCACAACTTGATCACTTCCCACAGACACGCTCCTGATCGACTACCAGTTCACCTTCAGCCTGTCGCAGGAGGACGACCGCTACTACACCGCCATCAACTTCGTGGCCACGCCTGAGGAGGTACGTCATCCCCCATCCCCCGTCCCCCCCCGTCACAGCAGCTGTCACCTGTGTTAGGATTTAAGATGTTAAAGTCGACACCACATGATGATGATGATTTGGTTTCTCCCCTCCTCGCCTATTGTCAAACTTTTAGCTGAAAGTACCAGAGAAAAAAATGTGAAGCACATCTTAGGAAAAGTATTTTGACACTTCCCCCAGTAAAAGACACACACACACACACACACACACACACACACACACACACACACACACACACACACACACACACAACACACACACACGCACAGAGACATTAACGAAGTCCGACTGAAGTGTGAACTCCACTCGTCTCCACACAGATGTTTTCACAGCTAACAGGAGCTTTGTTTACCTGCTGCAACATCTGCAGCTGAAACTGAAACACGAGGATCTGACAAAATATCCCAGATGGTATTTCGACTAATTTTGAATTGATCCCTTTGTCAGCGAGAGCTGTGCAAAACTAATCAGTGAGTGGAGACGATGTTTATGGTTAATATTTCATTTTTTTCCTATAATTGGATATAAATGCATTAGAAACTAAATGTTCTTGTCGTTTCAAAACACTTTAATTGATCGTTAATTTAAAAATGGCTACAATGTATTTATTATTTAATTTTGAAAATTTTAAGATGGTTAGATGTTAAATTATGGATTCTCCTAAATGAAACATCTCCACTAAAGTGAGAGAAGCTAATCAATCATTAACCAACTCTTCCTTTCAATCAATCCTGATCTTTAATTCAGTTTTCATCTTCTCCGGTGTCACGTGATCGGAGCTGATTTCACTTCACCGCTGCTCTCACCGTGTGTTTCTAATAGATCTCATTTTCATCACTGATTTGTTGCGCAAACATTTGTTTTGCTAATCCCGCTTCCATTAGCTGTGTAAACTGAGTCTGGCCTGCAAGACAGTTTCTGTTTGTGCAGCTGCAAACAGAACTGAAGCTGCAGAGGTGGTGGTGGTGGGGGGGGGGAGCAGAGCAGCCGTTTTGACCTGGTGATGATGATGATGGTGATGATGATCGTTAATGTGTCTCTTCTCTTCCTCCTCAGCCCAACCGGGACCTGGACATGTTTATAAACGCCTCCAAGAACTTCAACCTGAACATCACCTGGGCCACAAGCTTCAGTGGTAGGTCTCACTCTGTAGCTGCTGAAACCAAGAACCGCCAAATGTTTCCATAATCGCACAATCCTCCACGAGGCTACACTGAATCTAGCCTTTACAAATATGGGGTTTTGCTTCTTTTCATATTTGAGGATCTTTATGAATTAACAGACTCCCACTCTGTCCCCCCCCCGCCCCGTTCTTCTCTCTGTCCTGTAGCAGGAACTCAGACCGGCGAGGAGATCCCCATCGTCTCCCGGAGCAACATCAAGGAGTTCAAAGACAGCTTCTCCAACGAGAACTTCGATTTCCGCAACAGCCCGAACATCACGTTCTTCGTCTACGTGAGCAACTTCACCTGGCCCATCAAGATCCAGGTAAGCTTCAGATCACGTCCACAACAACACAACACAAGTTTGATCTTCCATGAAAGACTTAGACATTGGAGTCTAAGTTCTAACTGGGACTCTTCAGCCCCCCCCATTCAAAAGCCACTTTTCTTTACAAAACCAAAGGAGTTGGCTCGTAAAATGTCAAAATGTGAAACGTTTGGCAGTCTCCATTAAAAGTGTGGTCAGCGTGAAATAGTTTCCTGCCCTGAGTGTGGAGGAGCTTGTCCCCCGTGTGTTGATGTGGCTCGGTGGCAGAGGCAGTGAATAGACGCTCTGTGTGCGCTCGCCACCACGCTCGCTGGTCGTGCTGCTGCTTCGATCGCCGCTGCACCCGGTGAACCACGACCATGTGGACGGTGCAGACGGATCCGGCCCTCAGCGGTCCGTCCCTCCCCTCCTCACAATAACACAATAACTTAGTGTTCAGGAAAAGGCAATCGCAGCCGACTTGTTTCACTCGGTTGATTCATTGTGATTATTTTCTTAAATATGTAAATACCTGTTCAGCTCTTTGGTTGAAGTCGGTCACATTTCATTCTTTCATGCTTTTATCTTTCTTATCCATCTCTATTGTTTTCACACTTGTCAAAATTAACATAGATAAAGTGTCTGCTTCCAAAAGTAAAGCCAAACTGTCTTGATCAGCCCCCTGGTGGCTGGCGGCGGTACAGGTCATAAACCCGATCTCCCCCATTGGTTTGATTATTTATTTAATTCTATGAAAACAGGATTAAAAGTCATAATTGGCAGCTGAGACTGAATTGCTGTTGTTCCACCAGGCATATTGTCAAGCTGAAGAAGTGGACTGGACTTTTATCTTAGTTGTCGTCATACGTGTGCATGCACAGTTGGTAGCTGAGAGTTGCTGCAGCTCGACAGGGGACAGGACTCACTAACACACAGTGAGATGCGGTGCCAGGACTGACTGGTGTGGTTCCAGAGTGTGCGGCCCTCTGCTCCTGGCCTTTGTGTGCAGTGCTGCCCACATTTGTGCTTCTCCAATCAGTTCTGGAAGTGATTTGACTGGTTGCCCTGTGCGAGCTCCTTCCCCTCCGCCCTCCTCCCGAGGGGGATAAAAACCCTGCCTCCATCCCTCTGTATCCTGCCTTGTGGAGGCTTTTTTTAGTTTCCTCAGCTTCACAGCTCCAGCTGCTGCCAGCCAGGTCAGCGGGGCAGCTCCACAGCAGAGCCGAGCCGAGCTGAGCAGAGGGAGCGTGCTCCTCTCAGCTTCCTCTGGTCCACCTCCCCTCCTGCACCGCTGGGCGGGATCATGTAGAAGCTCACCCCTGTGTTTTGAAACTAACGCACGCAGGTCTGCTAGCGTGTCGTTTCCCTCCTTGCGCTCATGGAGCTTTACCTTCGTCAGCGAGGTAACATTTTCCACTTGTTTTACTTTCTTCTGCTCACACTGCTCCTCGACTCAAATCCAGATCTCTTTACCATTTCTCCTTCGTGATATCTTTTCTTTTGTTGCTGGTTAGTCTCGCACTCTGCCAGCCTGCAGTGGTTTCCTGCACTGTGGCACTGTGTGTGTCTGCGTGTGTGTAGGTGTGTGTGTCTGTGTGTGCGATGGTAGGCGGTTGATCCTTCGGTGTTGGCGGATTGTTGGACTGTTCATAAACAGCAGCCGAGGAGCGAGCGAGGGCAAAGTGGAATGTTAAGTTGAAACACATGCTGCATTCAGATTGAGAGAGGCCTGTGTGCAAGCTAAGCCTTCTCTCTCTCTCTCTCTCTCTCTCTCTCGCTCTCTCGCTCTCTCTCTCTCTCTCTCTCTCCCTCTCTTCCTCCCGCCCACCCTCCGACACACCACCTCAAGGATTCTTCTGTTTGCCTTCACGTGGTCGGCAGCAGCGTTGGAACAGCTCACACACACACACACACACACACACAGACACACACACACCATTTGTATTTCCTCCATTCCACTTGTTGCATTCACCCCCCCTCCCCCCCCACACCCTAATATGCATCAAGTAAAAAACTGCACAGATGTTGGAGTGAAATCTTTTTGACATGAGCGGGTCAAAGTGAATTCAGTGACGACTTCATCATCAAAGCAGAATCGATTGAGCTGAGATTAGCCGACAGGAAGTCTCCCTCCTCCTCCTCCTCCTCCTCCTCCTCCTCCTCCCCTCCTCCTCCCTCCTCCCCTCCCCTCCTCCTCCTCCTCTTCCTCCTTCTTTTCTTTCTTGATGAAGAATAGATGTGAATTTAATGATGTTTGTAATGAAAGGCAAATCCCAGCCTAATTACATTAAAGAGCTGTGATCTCCTGTTCCGTGCCTTAGTGAACATGTCATGATATGGTGGAGATTAGAAACAGCTTCCAGTTTAATACCCCGGTGCGGAGTAGTAGTAGCAGCAGCTGCAGCCATCAGCTGGCTGGGCCGGGCGGTGTATCTGTGTTGTGTTGTGTTTATCTGGGACACGCATGGCTGCCTGATGTGTGCGTCTTCGTACTGATCACAAACACACAAACACAGAGAAGGAAACAGAAACACGGGGGCTCTGCCAGCTTGTGGCATCGTGGCAGGAACAGACTAGAGCCAGCTGCAGGAATCTGAATCGAATTATCTGCCAACGAATTTAAAAAAAAAGATATAATGCGTAATGAGGAACACAACTTCAAATGAAACATTAAAAAATAGTGTCTTATGTGAATTAAATACATTTTTATCCCTGGTGTGGCTCTGGCTGCAGTCTGATCTGTTTCCCCTCAGTTGTCACTAATGACTTTAATAAAGACAGATCTGTAATTGACCAACTTGGAACCTGCACATCCACCCTCACATGTTTCATCTCCACCTTATGGGAAACTCTGATCCCTTCCTTCTTCTTTGTGGAACCTGTTGCCCGCCCCCCCCCCTCTCTCTCTCACTGATAACGACTTCCTTCAAAAACACCAACGTGGAACAAGAGGCTGTCAGAAGCCATTAAGAGCAGAATGTCTCCCGTGTTAACGCCCGGTGGCAGGATCCTCCACAGCCCCTAAAGAGTCACCCTCTGCTGGGCCCATAACCAGAGCACCACCCGGGCCCCCCCCCACCGTCAGCCTGCCCCCCCCGGTGGCAGAGCATGCCACACGGCTGACACTCGAGATCACTACAATAACTCTTATCGCACGTCTGAGCAATCGTCTTCTGGGAAGTCGGCGTTGTCCTCGTTGGGTTCTGTGGTGTCACGATACCAGAGAATGATATGCCTGTAATTATAAATGGCTTCGTTAAATAATAAATTCCTTGTAAAAAAAAAGAATCCCTGTCACTCACAGCTCCGCTCGATCTCTGGCAGGTTTTTTTCCGTTTACGTTCAAAAACCATTTTCTCTTAATCGCCCGCCACCTCCTGACTCGCTGTCTGACTTCAGCTTCAAGGGGTAATTTAATGTGCTGTTCAGTGGAGGAACATGGAGGGCTGTGTTTATACCAGTGAACAGAATCAGAAAAGCTGAGACGTATAATGCTGACTCACTTTTTCTGAAGGTTTTACAAAGTAAAAAAAAACAAAAGTCTTCACAAAGGATCTTTTCTCCTCCACAGAAATCACAGAAGCTGTGGAAACACCTCGTCATTAGCTGGAGTGACACCTCCGCACCTTTCATGATGTCACGTTATAGGCTGACATCTTGCTTCACGTCACTTCGATATATCTGAATGCCGAGCAGCCGCTCAGACAAAAGAGAGAGTTTAGATGGAAAAGAAACTGAACGTTTAATTTTTGGGTTCTGAGGTGTGATGATTTTTTTCTCAGTTTTCTTTAAAGCTTTAAAACTCTCAAAGCTGGATTTGGGGTTAAAACCTCTTCTACAAGATAATAGAGCTCGAATGGCGCTCGGATACATGCACGTGACTGTAGTTCTTATAGTAGAGATATGAAAGAAAGAAGAAAGAAGAAAGTGGTCAGATCATGTAAATCTGTAATTTGTCATAAAACATAGTTTTGGAGAAATGAAAAATCCTGGATCAGGCCTCTTCTTCTCAGACCCCCCCTCCCTCTGAAATTCAGAGCAGTTTTGGATAATAAACCTTAAACAAACAAACATAACCTCCTTGGCAACGGTAACTAAGACAAATCCAAAGCAATAACTTATTATGACTGTGAGCTGATCACCTTCAGTGATGGATTCCTCCCGAGCTCTTCACCGCTCACATCCTTCTTTTTTAAATCCTTCTCTGGGTCTCACTGGTGAACATGAAATTCTCCTCATGGTTCAACAGACCGGAGCAAAAATTATCACACCGAGGATTCGTGGCTCAACAGTAATCAACAGCAGCACATTAGCGAGCCAGATGGCGCCGGCTACACGAGTGAATTAGACCCCGGGCCCTTCAGGAACTCTCTCTCTGTGGATTCAAACACGTTCTGACCCTCTGAGTTGTTTCTTTCTCCTTCTCGTGCACATATTGTAACTCTTGATCACATATTAAGTATTCATGGACTAATCCCACATGCACACAGCTGGGTTTCTCCGGCTTTTGTCTTTTTTTTTATCCTTTCTTCTCCTCCTCCAGTGGAATTGGATGCAAATCCCTGCTTTGCTGAGGAATGATAAGCAGCAGCAGCAGCAGCGGTGGTGGTGGTGATGAGTTCTGGTCTGAGGTGTCACCTCGGAGGAAAGTGTGTGAGGGGAATTCTGCTGGGGGAGGCACACGCAGTACCTCCCTGCTGCCAGAGAGAGGCAGTGTTGTGTCGTGTTGCAGAAATGTGTCTGAGTGTGTTTTGAGGGTAGTGGTGGAGTTACAGGAGAGTCAATGTTACCCCTGGCAACCTTGATTACGACAGGATGCTGTTGGCACGATTGCTCTTGTGATGATTACATGGTGAATATTTCTGCCCACGTGTGCAGGAAGGTGTTTTTTTTGTGTGCAGCTGGTGTGTTGCCGCTCTGACAGACGTGTGGTGTGGAACACAGACACACACACCCAACCAGTCGTTATAGTCACAAACCCTTCGATACTTCTCATCCTCACATTGTGAGTGAACTTGTGAAAAATGCTGCAAACACACAACCACGGAGGAGCAAACACATGCTGACAACATGGAAATCGTGAACACGCACATGTCACAAACACAATATGTCGTCCTTGTTTGTGAGCAGGTGCAGCGTTTATCTCTCTGGCTCATTTCCATTCCTTTTGTCAGATCTACAAGGTCGACTCGGCTCTGAACCCAGCTCCTCCAAGTGTTTTCATGCCTCCCTCATTATGAAGATCCCTGACACTGTCCTCTCTCTCTCCCTTTCTCTGTTTTACAGATCGCCTTCTCCCAGCACAGTAACTTCATGGACCTGGTGCAATTCTTTGTCACATTCTTCAGGTGAGCAGCTCCTGTGTGTCAGTTCACTTACTCCACACTGCACATGTGTCTGTGATCGAGTGGCTGTAGTTTCCTTCTCTCTCTCTCTCTGTGTGTGTGTTTGTGTGTGTGTGTGTGTGTGTGTGTGGAAGCTGCAGCGTGATGGATCACCAGAGCTGCTCTGTTGTGCTGGTGCACCAGTGCTGCAGTTCACTGGTTTGCAGGAGCCGGTCGGCTGTCAGCACAAACAGACAAATGCACACACATGCACTCCTGTTTCTTTTATTTACTCACGTCATGCACACACCAGCACACACCCACTCAATTGGTTCCTCCTCGTATTATCTCCGCTGTCAACCGCAGAAAACGAGTCTCCTGGAAATGTGGAAATTAGATTCAGCAGCAAATGATTTGTGTCAATTAGGTTTTTTGCACAGAGCCGGAGCAGGACACACACACAGTCCTGACATCTAGTGCACGAGCGATTTATAGTTTTTACGACTAGTTTCACACACAGAGCGACACAGAGCGACATTATCTACCACAAAACAACCCACCTGAAGAAGCCGTGATTCACTGAGACGGAGGATTTGTCAACACACAGAACTCCAAACACTTCCATGGCACGTTCAGACCAGCTAGCCCCCTGGTAAAATGTCCACATGTGAGCAGGGGGGGGGGTGGGGGTTGTACTTATTTTACATCTTATCACTCAGAACCATATTCCAGATTTAAAGGGACCAGAGCTGTTTAAGCTGTGTGAATGCAGATGTGTCCTGGTCCACATATTAAAGGACCAACTCCTCTGAACCGATCCAGTTTCAAACATATTTCTCTCCCAGTTTCCCATTGAACACATTGATTTATCCTCCTCCAACATGGAATACCACATATTGATTTTTTTTTAAATTGAGTAAAATTTTGCTTCATTGTAAAGCTCACTCACGCACTAAGACGTGTGTGTGTAAAATGGAATTGCCTGAAAACATAATTTGGCCCAACAAAAATGGCGTCTGTGTTTCTTTGTATGTGAGATTGTTTTTCTTATAAAAAGCAATTTAAAAAATGAAGATGTTGATGTTTTCTCCCTTGAAAAGGTTAAAACATCCGTAAAAACCCAAACTATGAAATGAAAATACTCAAAGCGTCCCCGAGCTGAAGGAAACTGCTGAGTCAGCGATGCTTCTCCCTTCATTACCACAGAAACAGAATCGTCCTTTGTTGGTATAGAAACATTTGTTGGAGCTGCTTTGATGTCGTCCACGTCTCCATCTGCAGAAACTGTTGTGTACGTGTGAAAAAACAACAAAAACAAAACACTGGCACCGTTTGAAAACACGGATCAAAAACCTAATCTGAGTCTTTGTGGACGGATCCAGTTCCAGCGTTCTGTCTGACAATATGGCCGCCTCACTTTGACGCCAGCTCTCTCCTTGTGTTCCGCTCCCGTGTTAAATTGATGATGACATGTGATGGCACGGAGAAGAATGCGCCCGCACACATTTGCCTCTGACGCATGGGATATAAACTTCGGGGGGGGGGAATCGGCTTTGGATCTGAGCCCCCCCCTCCCCCCGGCCTGTGTCTCACTCCTTCAGGAACCAAAGTAATGTGTTATCGATTTGGGGGGAAAAAATGAGCAGGACCAAAGAATTGAGTACACAAGCGTGTCCCTCGCATGCTCGACTGCACACGTGTGTGTGTTTATCCCTCCTGAGTATCCTCCCATGTTTGTGTGTGTGTGTTGTCTTGTGTCTGCATTTTCCACCTGAAATAAATTGCCGGGCTCTTCCAAGTCCTGCTGCTTCCCATTGCTCCTGCAGCCATGTAGAGGGGGGTGCGGTTCTGATGGGGCTGATTCTGAAGGGGTTCTCTCTCTCTCTCTCTCTTTTATTGTTCGGTAACCGGCCTCTTGCCGATCGGTGGTGCTTCGGTAACTGGAGCTTTTCAGCGTCACGGGCATAAATCTCCCTCCTGACTGCAGTTTATTTTGGAAGGGATTCAGCATTATAAAAGCAGTTGTGCTGTTTTCCATACAAATGCCGACCCTGCAGTCGCTCGCCCTGTGATGCTCGTATGTTCCTACACACGCGTCAGCATCTGAATGTTTGCATGTCAGCATTCAGAGCAGGAAGTCTGCGTCACGGGATCCACACGCGGAGAGCAAACCTCATCCAGTGTTTCCTTCCTCCTTCAGCTCCTTCTGTTGTTTATTACCTTCCTGCACCTCCTTCCCTGTCCCTCTTCCACTCATCGTTTCCCCTTTATTCCTTCCTTCCCCTCTCCCCTCTCCCATCCCTGCTTTTGCCTTCCCTCCCTCCCCCTTGTGCTCTCATCCTATCGTTCCTCTTTCATCTCCGGCTCTCCATCTCCCTCCCTCCGTCATTGCCTCCTCTTTTCTCTCCCTCCCTCCGTCTCCCTCCCTCCCTCCCTCTCCTCCCTCCCTCCCTTGTTTTCGGTGACTTGCTCTTAATCCCACAGCTCAGTCCTGTTTGATGTGTGCGCCACTGATTCTCTGCACAGATGAGCGGAGACCTGAAGTCAGCGAGCTCGCAGCCTCGTCCCTGTTTGCTTCGGGCTCTTCTGGGTGCTGCATTGTTTGTGTTGCGGGGGAGGAGAGGGATGCTAATTAATGCGAAAAAACTGTTTGCTCTTCTTCCTCTCAGACTTTCTCTGTGTCTTAATCTCGCTCTCCCTCGCTCCCTCGCTCCCTCCTCCTCCTCCTCCTCTCCCTGTGCCATGTTCCCTGTGGGGACGGATGAAGGTGGTGCCTTCCCGTTATCTGCAGCAACAGCACAGATATCCCCACATGACTTTTTCCAGCCACAATGCAATAAATGACGCATTAAACATCACGTTTCACAGCAAACAGACGCATTAACATATTCACATCCAGCAATGCAGCACTTTCTCACCTCAGACTCACGTTGAATTAACACTTTTTTTTCCCAGTCGTAGTGTCGGAGCAAATTGAAAGTTTTCCTCCAGGCCTGGAAGAAAAAAAAAGCCCTGATGAAACTTCCCCAAATAACACTTTTGGAAATGCACTGAAAGTACATTCTTTTATATATTTATTTATCTTTTGCTCAAACTGTCATGTTTGTAATCTTAAACTTGGCTGATGTGGAAGAAAGAACCCTTTGAAGTCGATGTTGACCTGATTGACAAATTTCTTGGATGTATAAGTCCAAACTGCTGGAGGGGAGGCTAAAGAGAGCTATCAAGAAAAGCATCTTTTTTTTTACACTGCATTCTGGGACATGTGTGTCATGGAGATATTTCTGCAGCTGTGGCTCATTTTGAATTCTGACTTCAGACGTCATCTTTGCTCTAACTTTTCCTTAAAAAGAGGAAACATTTTTCATGTTTTCTTCATAGTTGATCCTGTTTATGAAGCAAATGTTCAGCAGCAGCTTTGCAGAGGGTGCATGTGATAGGATGCTCACCCTGCAGAGGCTACATCTGTGCACGTCTTGGTGAATTAATGATACGTGAATATGAGGTAAACCAAATTACGTAAGAACTCTTGAATGTCCCTTTTAGCCGAGGGCAGATATTCCTGTGCAGCAGTGAGTTCTGTGGGGAATACAGGAGACGTGTCATGTTTTGATGGAACTAACTTTTCGATGAAAGGAGCTTTTCGCTGCAGTGATGAAACCCGTCAGTCTTTGAGACACCGTCCTCCTCCTCACCTGCAGCTGGTCCCAGGTCGCTGTTCTGGGACCTGTGTTTATTCCTGTTTCTGATGTACACATCAAAGCTGCGGGAGGAGGACACTTTCTGAACAGCTGTTCCTGAACACTAACCACGTCTCCGTCCTCCGTGGCGTTTACTTAGAAAGACCAACTTGACTTCACCCTCCTGACAGTCGACACAGCAGCACCGAGTCGCCATGTCCCAGAAACATTCAGCTTCCTCCCAGAGTGTTCCTCTGTGTCACAGCTGTGCTTCGTGACGCCTGGGATTAAAAATAACCGGGGCCCTTTTTGGTGGGTACTTCCATTCTGCAGGAGTACTCGCTGTATATTTTGAGTGCAGGAGTGGTCCCAGTGGGACATAAACCCCCCCGATGCTGGAAGTGTTCGGCAGCTCAAAATGTCACTCGTCATCCTTGAGTCTGTATCCTCCTCACACTCTAAAGTGATAAGTTCAGTGCCGGCCGGTTTGGAAGGAGCTGGTTTTATCCTCTGTGGTGAAGCCGGCTGCAGCTTCTCTTTACGGATCTGAAGAAGTGAGCTGCAGTCGTTGTGCTTGATGCTTAATCCACGGAACCCTGAAGCCTCCATCATTGGTCAGTAGGGAGAACCCCAAACTAGATGTCAGTGGACATTGGCTTTGACGAGACAGACGTCCTTTACCTTCTGGAATTAGTAGATGATACAATTATCTAGCTATATCCACAGGGGACAGGAATCGGTCTGTATCGATGGATGAACTCTGGTCTTGTTTAATTTGGTCTTTTTGTTGGATTTGTTGATGAACTGTGAAGCATAGTGACTCAGACCCAATTCAGCCATTGTCAGTAGAGTTACGAGCCACAGACGAGCACTGACCTACACACAGCTCACGTCTGTCTCAACACCTTCTTTTAAAATGTCATCCTCTTTGACATGAATCATTAAAATCTGAAAAATCATAACTCACTCACTTTTGCCGGGTGTATTTAAAACGATTGGTGATTTATCCTTCTGTTCCTGTTTGAACGGAGGAGGATGTGATTTACCTGGGGGGGGGGTTGCCAGCGGGCCCCTGGGCCACGTCTGGCTCTGTGCTGCCTGGGATTTGAAGACGTGAATGAATCACCAGACGTCAGGTTTCTCTCCTGAGACAAAGAGAAGCTCAGATGAACGTCAGAGGGGAAAGTTGGAGCTGGTTTTGGCCTCATTATAGTCGACAGGTCACAGGTTCTTTAAACCTTCAGGTTGTGAAACTCGACCTGACAATGGTTTCCTAATCCCCGTCAGAGCCTGAGAGCCACCAGCAGGGGCAGCAGAGAGCGTGCGGCGGTGGGATTCTGCTCGCTGACCTTGGTTTGAACCATTTACCTTGTTGGAGCTGAGAGGTGATTAGTGTCACATCTCACGAGTCAGCATCCCAGTCATGTGTGTCGGCCTCATCCTTCCTCTGCCTCCCTCTCTCTCTCCCCCCCTCTCGCCCTCAGTTTAACGACGCAGCAGTTGCATCATAGAATTTCACAGCTGGGTGTTTGCTCTAGGTTATACAGCAGTCCGCCCTTGTACATTAGCTCTTTAACGAAACTGGTGATAAAATTATAACTATGGGGGGTGGGGGGGTGGGGGGATAAAGAGCAAAGGTGACACAGAGAGCATCGTTTTATTGGAAGCACTTGATCAGTATATAAACCTCACATGATTAAATCAGAACAGTTTAACTAATCTACTTAATAACTGAAACTACCTTGTGTCATGTTGGAGAAATAAAAAGAAAGATTCCTTTAAATAATTTTGGGTCATTCCAATCCAATTCAATTGAGATATCTGCCTCGGACACTTCCATCTGAATGCAATATGTATTTGGAAACGTACTACTCAATTACTTAAACCATTGTTAAAGGAACCTCTTCCACCAAGTTCCAGTTGCTTTGTTATTCTGGTCAAATCCCTCAAATGGAAACGGTGTGAAAAGCACAGGAACAGATTTCACCATCAGCTCCACGTGTCCTTTGAGAACTTTTTCAGGATGAAGTGGACGTCGCTCCGATCTATTAAAGTATTTTCCTTCTTGCTGACACGTCTCAGGCAGTTTCCTTTCCTCCGTCTCCTTCTTGCCGGTTGAATTTACTCGAGTGCACGGATTAGTGTCCTTTTGAAAACTGTTGCCATTTTTGAACCGATGTTTTGGTTCCTGACCGACAACGTAGACAAAAGTAAAAGCCCAGTCGCTCTGAAAGCGTTCCACACACACACACACACACACAGACACACACCTACCGAGGCCACACAGCGCTGTGTGCCGGCCCCGGGGGGCTCTGAGGACAACCAAGTGGCAACTCATGCATATTTTGTCAGCTGGAAGTGGCCTGCAACAGAACATGAATAATTCTGTTGTCGTGATCATCATGTTACTTCTCAGCCTCCTAAACACATCTGCAGGTTGAGACAACGCTCACAGACATTCTATCAGGAGGCGTCTAGACCAACCGGCCACTCAGTGGAGCTGTGTGCCCTCTGAGCTGTGTGATTGTCCTTCACACACACACACACACACACCAGACACACACACACACACACATGGTGACGGGGTCTCTACTCCCTCTGTAAAGCTTCACACCACATGAGAGCACGAGTAGGGGGTCGGCTCAATAAAATCAATTCCAAATGTCAGTTTAAATTGCAACCAGTTTACAAACCCTGGATCATTCTCTCTCATTCACCCGCTGGTGTTTGGTCTTAGCGGATTCATTATCGAGCTCGGAGCTTCTTCCCTCCCGTGCCCTACATCGAAAGAGATCCATCAACCACGGATAGTTGAAAAGAAGAGTGACATTGACCCCCCCCGACCGTGACGTGTGCCGTCTCCCTGTTTGTACACAACCATCTGCCCTCATGAGCATCAAGCAGCGGTGACAGGCAGGGTGACGGCTGATTGACAGCAGGACGCGGTGTAGAGGACGGATCAGGAACTAGAGGTGTGGCTTCATCCGGCTGTCAGGGTGAGAGGCTCTCACGCTTCAAACTTCAGAAAGGTCGAGTCACTTAAACGTGTTTATATCTAAAGAAAAGATGAGGAGAGCTGTGAGCGTCCTGGGCAGCTCTGTGTCCACCTCTGAGCACAATCCAATTTGATATAACTGCACTCGGGGGGGGTCCCATTATGAGACTCCATTTAAATCCAGCAGACCTGCATTTTTCTATTTGGATTCAAACCAAATTGCTCATAAGCTGCTTTCAGACAAACACTGAGGTCCAGACATTCTCCTGAAGGTCTCCAGAGAAGCTGTAGGTGAAATACACAAAGTCCATCTTCTACAACTTTTCCTGCCAGGTCCCTCGGGGAAATTCACAGCCAGCGAATGGGCATGGTGATGGTGATGATGTTTCTAAACATGACAGATTTGAAACTGGAATAATACAGATATATCAGGTTGACAGAAGATTCATCTAACAAAGAAACACAGGGACTCGGCTGAAAGATAAGAAAAGTGAAATCTCCCTCATAGTTATAATCCCTGAAACATCCTCCTGCTAAAGAACTTGTTGTTCACATCCTGTAGAGAAACATCCCTCTCCTCCATTTTACCGACTCAGAAGTTGCAGACAGTTGCTAGTTGCAGCTCCATCTTCCCCCCCCTCTCTCTCTGTTTGTTAAAATATTCCCTCGTGTTCAAACAGACAATTCACCCGTGAATCATTTCAAACGGCGCTGCGTTTGCCCTCAGCCTGCTCCTCGTGGCGTTGACTGACAGCAGACCCTCTCTCGGTTTCACTCCCTCTCTATCTCTCTCTCTCTCTGGCCCCCCCGAGACACCTGAGTGGAGCGGGGGAGCGGCAGAGCGATACTCGACACACGTTCGAGCCCTGCCGGTCCTAAGGGGCCTCCCTGGGCACTCAGCAGGGGCTGCTGCAGGTGCTGTGCCAGGATCTCCTAGTTTCTTCAGCTTTGTTCTTCTGTCTCTTCCTCTGTGAATCTCTACCTCCCCTCACTCCCTCCATCTGTATCCTAGCCCCATATCCATTTTCTCATATTTACTCTTCCTGTCTCTCGCTCTTTTTTTCTTCTCCATCTTCTCTCTCCTCTTTCCAACCCTCCATTTCACCTTCCTCCCCTCCTCCCTGGCTCTTAACCCCTTCTCCTTTGCCTCTCGCCCCGTCTCCCGTTTTAATCCTCTCTTCTTCTTCTTCTTCTCCCCGCTCGCCGAGTTCTTTAGCACTCCATCTTTGTATCTGACCTCATTGTCAGGTCATCAGCGAGGGGGCTCAGCGAGAGACACAAGTGGAAGATGGAACAGATAGCGAGAGTGCAAGATGTGCCTCGCGGCTATATCTGCTCCCTGATAGGCCCACGAGGAGCTGAAAGCTGCCCTGCGTCCGGTTAATAATGAATGAGTCAGATCAGAAGGTTTGACTGCGTGCGTCCACTCTCTGCTCCACCTCCTCCTCTTCCTCACCTGTAATGAGCGGGGAGGAGAGACCAGGGACGTGGACAGGGCCTTAACACACTCCTGGGGAATTTTTTCATTCCCACTCCGATCCTCTCTCGCTCTCTCTCGCTCTCTCTCTCTCTCGTTTCTGTTGAAATAAGTTTTGACAGGTTGTACAAGAAGAATCAAATGTTCACCGGAAACAATACGCTGCCTCTGGACTCCTCGTGCACCGGGCTGATAGATGGAGTTTTAACAGGGCACTTCTTTTTTGTTTAGTTCATTGATTTCCGGGTCAGATCGTGGTCAGAGAACTGGAGCTTTGTTTGAATCGTTTAGTTTTGTCACTGCTGCTTCTTCTTCTCTCCAGAGATTACATCTGAGACGAGGCAGTGCTCTCCCAACAAACATGAATCAAGTTCCCCGTCCTCCTGCTGGTGAATAGTTTCATTGCAGCTGCAGAGTGAGATTTGGTGTGGAAACGATTAACGATTATTTAGTAAGAACTTCCAGTGAAAAGTGCATTTTTCAAAGTAAAAAAGCTGCAGGTTTAAGTTGTTGCTCCTCATCTCAACAAGTTGTCAGACGGTAAATGATAACTGTCAATGGCAAGTTGGATTAACTTTGAATCTATGAATTGAGACGAGGAGAGTTTGGAACAAGTCGGTTTCAAAGACAAAATGTTAAAGTCGACAGGATTCGCTTCTTTCTTCACTGCAAACCTGCCAGTCTGCAGTTAAGAGGCTTTAAAAAGGCAAACAGAGAATCTATTCACACTTTCCTGTTGTGAGAAAAGCAAGTTTTTAAAAAGTGTGTAGAGAAATTTGTATTTATTCTTGCTTTTGTTTCATGTGGGTCAGACTTCTGTGAAGTTTACCACCACCCACGCTGCTGCAGGGTTTAATGACCGAGTGGAACCTACGAGACAAACTTATCAGCCACTGTGAAAAGGAAATGGCACTTGGCTGCTGAGTGAGTTCTAATTTCTCACCGTGGAGTAGCGGGCCGGCGGTGGGGTTGGTATTCAGCTGGCTGTGGACAGCAGAGCCGGTCTGTAGCGTTTGCCCTGCGGCTGTTGTTCTGCTGTCGGTTGGCCGACGACACGTGAGAGCTCAGCTCCTCGTGGACACAACACTCTCTCACTCCAGAGCTGGTCCCACACTGTCAGGACGGACACAGGAAGCAAACAGATTTATTTATAAACCTGCGAGTTCGGACGCTGTTCATGAATGTTTTATCGGCTCATGTTTCAGTTGCTTTGTCATACGTGGGACATGTGATGCACCGGGGGGGAAGACGACTGAGCAGCTCAAACAAAAGATGGGTTTTCCTGGATTCATAGTTAAAGAATCAAATCATAGCAAAAAAAACAAATTATGAAATCATTTATTTAGTTTATTACTCATCTTCAATGGAACAAATTAAGTAAATTATGATTTTCAAGCTACGTAGATGGATGAGCAGAGATCCTCCGTGTTGGTTATATATCTGTTTGTGGCCACTGCAGAGGGGGGAGCAGTTGGTGGAGGAGCTGTGGCAACAAACTGAGCAGCAGCATGAACTAAAGTCAACATGGCAGGTTCCTTCAATAAGGAACTTTGTGGAGCAGGAACAGCTTCCAGTGTGTTTGTTTGGCCTCGAGGAAACTCTCTGCCTGAAGTCCTTCTGCTAACTGGGATTGTTTACCATGAAAACTCCAGCGGGCATCCTGAAGGTGAAACCACATCTGGGAACTAGAATGAGACGTTTCCTTATGTTATAAAGAAAGAATAGTTGTCATCAAAGTATAAATCAATTCTAGTGAATAGTTTGACTGTCACAAAGACCCTCATCGTTATTTAGACTTTACAGATTTGCATTTCTTCCTCTGTCACTTCTGTACAAAGTTTCTTAAAGTACAGATGTTTCCCGTCTTAGATTTGGATCAGAAACGTTATTTATCCGTTGTTCAGAGGAGCATTAAATTGGGGACATTGCTGCATGTGAGCAGGGTCCCATTTCAATCACACTAGTAATGACTTTCATGACAATTTCTGTGTTTACGAATATAAAACCGTCCTCAGAGGACCAGTGAGTGAAACTCCTCATTTGGATCCGTATTACCTTCAGACTTGTCATGTTATTACAGAGAAGGATCCGATCACGATTGTGTTTCATGAGAAGATATCGGAGACGACGGAGGGAAACGGAAAGGATACCGTAACCAAGTTGATTTTGGCATTCAAATGTTCGCCTCACCGTCCATATGGTGTTTTCATCTGACAGAAGCACCGGCAGGATGTCGGGCAACGCTTCATCCAAAGGAAAAACACACAAAAAAATAAAAGGTCCTGCGCGTGGGTTTTGTTTCTATGACGACAAACGAAAAGAACAACACTCACAACAACGTTTGGTGTCCGACAGATTTCGCTCCCACCAGCTGGTTTGTCTATCTTTGTCGTGATAGCGTCTGTCGGACATATCTCCTTGGTTACCAGGGCGACGAGTCCTGCTCCATGTGGTTGGCTGCTCGACACGGTGAAGACACCAGAGCCTTTCTGAGGTTTTCAACTGGAACCCCTCAAAGCATCCTCCCAAACAAGATGGAGGCTCCTTTTCTCTCAGCCATCCACACACACTACATGGACTCACGCCTTCGGGCTCTTTCATATCAAATGCAACCCGACTGTAAAATGGCGTCAGGGCACTTTTGGTTGAACTTGTAGCTTTTTCTCAGTCCTGGTTTAAAAAGAAGCATGAAATACCAGAATGTGCTGAAATGGAGATGGATCTGTTCACAGTGAGCGTTGGCTGCTGTAGCCCTGCAGGCTGCATGAAGCCACATGGATCTCTACAGTGAAAGAACTTAAATAAATACTGTTAAGTTTCTTTTCTTGTCTTTTTAAAACAAGTTCAATGTTCAATATCGTGCCCAGTGACACTGGGACTGAGACTGGGATTGAACTGCCGACCTTCTGGTTAGCATTTTAATATTAAGTGAGAACAGAGAAACTGGGAGGTTAACGTTTGTGATCGGATCTCTCGGGACAGATTGTAACTCCAGGTCTGAGGGCTGAAGCCTGAGTAACTTGGCCAGTTTCCCTCGTGGAGGTCGAGATCCAGTGAAGCGCATCTCGCTCTGTGGGCTTCCATCTGCATCGTCTCCTCTTTGTCTTTGACTCCCTCTCCGTTTGTCTTCTGCTCTCCATCTTCATCTCGACCCCCCCCGTTCTGACTCGAGCTCCCATGATCTCATTTCCTATTGCTGAGCCATCAGTTGCCTGTGTCACGGCTGACCTCACATAGAGCATGTCGGTGTTGTGAAACCAGAGGCATGACATGTAAAACAACAGCGTTGGCATCTGTCTCACACTTTCGACCGCTTCCCCCTTTACACAGACATCGATCTGACTCTGTGACCACGTCCACCAGCGCCTCAAAGGCCCAAAACAATCTTCCCTTCATTGATGTTTGTACCTTTTATCTCAGAGAATGGTTGAGGAGCGGAATTCACCACCTTGAGGAAGCTGTGTAGAAAGGTTCCATTGTCTTTCCTTCTCCTCCCGTCCTGCGTCTCCCTCTCCTCCCTCCTCCCACTGAGCCGGGCGAGGCTGAGATCTGTTCACGTGGCTCATTCATCAGCTCTGTGTCGCTCTTTAAGCAGCGAGCAGGAAGCGAGATCGATACGATGGCTGAACGGATGCATCGCTTAGGAGTCCTCTTCAGCCCGGCCAGATAAGGGACTTGTGAATGGATGGCACTTGAAGGAGTCACACGGGGTGAGAGTGGGGGGGCGGCGTGGGATCCATGAATAAAGATCAGAGCACGTCGCAGCCCGTGTTCAAACGGGGCCGAGGCTTTGAGATCAGAGAAAAGTGGTGAAACTTTGGTGAAACATCTGTGGGGGGGAGGGGGGGGGGTGTCTCACCGGAATTAGGCTTCAACATGGAGTGTCTAATTAAAACCACGTCTAACCTCTGAAAGAGAGTAAACATGCATTGTTCCTGTGATCTTGAATAAAATTAAAGAAAAAGTCGAGCTCACACAATGAAGGAAAAAGTGATTTTGGAAAACACAAAGCCGACAGTTTGACTCTGTGTGGGTGAACGTTCCCAGAAGTCCACCAGAGAGGAAACCATTATACCCACTGGTCTCTCCAGGTGGTGACATGCAGCACACGAGTGGGAACTGTCACTTAGAACTGGATTTAATCTACAAATTACCATAAACAATGAAAAACACAGTACTTTGTTCTGCCAGTAAAGTTTCTCTGTTGACAACATAAAACATTTAGCTCATTAGAAAAGCGCCAACATGTCAAATCAATCAAGTCAACATAACATTTAATATGACAAACACTCAATCTAACTCTGATGGGACAGTTCTTATTGAAAGTTAAAAACAGGGAATTTAAAATGCTTTTAGAATAGAAATTAAAAGCCTCACTAACGTCCATATTAATATTTCTTTAAAGGGAAAGAAGGGACGGAAACTTTCAGGCTGTGATTGGATGGAATCAGCTTGGCTCTAGACTCTGAAATCAAGTTTCTCTAACCCTTACCCTAACCCCACTAAGACTTGCATCAATAATTCATTTAGTCTTATTGTGACATAAGTTTTTTGTCTATAGTTTTGGAGGCAACTTTGTGTTTTTTATGCCGACACATCAAAACTGAGGCCTCCTCGACGACACACAACTTCAAATGTGCAAGTTTCAGTTACTCTTACTTGATGGTTTTGCTGGAATTGATGTTTGGATCACTGGTCCTGAGGCACTTTTCCGTCATGCTGCTGATACTTTGCTCATCAGGAAAGTGATGTGAGCTGAAATACAGGGAGTGACAGGAACGCTGACAGGAAATCAGCGAAAGGCGTGACAGTCCGGGAATGAAGTCGAGATCGCAGGAGATGTTGTCTCTGATGTATTTGTGCGAGCACTCACACACACATACACACACACACACACACACACACACATACACACACACACACACTCACACACACTGAGTCTTTGTTTTTATTTTTGCGGTTTTCTTTACTCTCTTCGACACAACTTCTGAAGTGGAAGTGTGAAAGCAGTCAGGGGAAGTGAAGTGAGCCATGGAAATCTCTCACACTCGAGAGACTCACACACCCAAATACATACTCACACACACACACACACACACACACACACTCTGACACTAACAAACAACCTCTCCAGGACATGTCATCCCTCAAGGCGATTCTGTGAAGAGTGCAAAGAACACTTATTTGCTCAAATGTGGAAAACACTGAAAATGGAGAAGGCAAAAAAAAAGTATAACAATTCCCACAGTGCGACAAAATCCAGCAGAGGGAAGAAAGTGTAGGGAATATATAAATCAAGACGACAAACACCAATGACAACGTAATGTCAATAGTGTGGAGCTGTACCGAAACTTCCAGAAACACACCTCATTCTCAAGTGAATGCATATAAAGCTGAGAAACAGTCGTGGGTCCTGAACCTCTGAGTTGCTCGTGGAAAGTGAGAAGCACATTCGGACAAATACAAATATCACAATTATTGGTACACAAGCGTAAGTCATCAGGGGAAAAGTAGCCTGGTGTCTCTGGTCCTCACAGGCCTGTAATAACCTCGTGTTCCTCTGGCTCATCCACCGACCTGCCTCCCTCCCTGCGTGCACCTGAACATGTTCTCACTGCTCATGAGCCTCAGTCGGAGAGACACACACCTCTGGAGCCGGGAGCGAGTCACGGAAGAAGTCCACCTCTGGCAGTTGTCAGTGCACATCCATGTGTGTCTCTGTGCGTAGCTTTGACAAGAGGCCCGGTTGGATGTATGGGTTGTGTATTTTAAAACACTCAACCCCCAGCTCCAAGCTTTAGATCCTGTCTACAGTCCAGTAGGATGCATTGTGTAGTTCTCTGACTTCTTTGTGTCTTCCTCATGATGTTACCTATCCTATGACATCAAATTGAGGGAAAACTGTCTCCAGCTGCAGGATTTATTCAAAGTTAAACTAAGATGTGTCGAGAAAACTTTCAGATATATAATGTATGATGATTATATAAGCAGGTGAGAGGCAGGACAAAGGGGGCGTGTCTGCATCTGACATGACAGTTTCAGAACAATGAACACAATCGTCACCTTCCTCCCTCACCAGCTGCTTCTTCCGTCTCACACCATCTAACACTTCTTTATCTTGTGAAGCAGTGACATCACCCTCTGGTTTCTTATGTTCCACCACTGTGGAGATGTTTGTTGCATTGATTCTGTATCTGATCACATTTTGTTCAGTGTCTTAAACAGTTTCTGGTTTCAACAAACTTGTAGCTGATGTTTCATGTAGAAGAATATTTTAATAAAGTATTAATATCTTTAGTAATTGTTGATTCTATCCTGTTCAGTTTTATTTAATATGCAGGTGACACTGCTGTGATTTGTCAAAATGACCTTAAATGATTCTTGAGATGTTGGCGCAGCAGCTTATGACTTTTTAATTAGAAGACAAAGAAAACGAAGGCCGGTCCTCAAGCGTCAGACGTGCAGCTCATTAAATATAGATCGATGTGGTGTGTAATCACCTTGTCTCTCAAACCCTGTCCGACCAGGAACACCTGAATATTCAGAGTTTTCAGGAGAAGATTCAGTTTTGCTTGATTCATTTCTGTTCCCCGGAAAATCACAGCCACAGTCCTGTTGCTCCCAGTTTTCCTCGTTGCTGAATTCCTCCTCCTGACTCATGTCCTCCTCTCCCTGTCTGTCCACAGCTGCTTCCTGTCCCTGCTCCTGGTGGCCGCCGTGGTCTGGAAGATCAAACAGAGCTGCTGGGCGTCACGGAGACGAGAGGTAAGACCTGAGACGCGAGCATACGTCAAATATTGATTCTGGCCTCTCGGGCGGGTGGATTAACAACCAGGCAAACATGGACTCGTGGTCCTGTTCATCTCGGTGTCTGTGAACGTGTTGTTCGGTCCTGACGTCTCTCTGGTCGCTGGAGTTTAAAAAAGATCAAGCTGAGGGTTTGCACCGGAAAGTGTAAAGATGCTCTGCAAACTCTCAGGTGCCTTCGGTAAACACAGCGTCCCACTTCTCTGCACGGCATCACACACCAGGGCTTCATGGGTTTTACTCCCACGTAGGAATATATCTAAACTTATGAACTTAATCATCTTCTCATTTGATCCAAATCATAAAGGTTTCCCATCAAAAAACTGTTTGAAGGAAAAGAGCAGAAAGATTTGACCTTTTCTTCACAGTTCCTTGTCTTTCTCCTCCTCCTCCTCCTCCTCCTCCTCCTCCTCCTCCTCCTCCTCCTCCTCCTCTCCCCATGACCCATTTCTCTTCTCAGTAGCAAAGTATTTATCTTTCTAGATTTGCTCATTAAAGAACAAATGCATTGAGCCGAGTAAATATGTGGAATTAGTTGTTAAAATATATTAATTTATTCTGCCATCAGTTCTGCCATGAAACTGATAAAACCAGCAGCGAGGTTCGGTGTTACCAGTTTGTACTTCCAACTCAAAGTTTGGGATAAAGTTATTGATGCATTTATCATTTATGAATAAAACTTAAGTCCATACTTAAGCTTCAATCGATGATCTTCAATCAGTTTATTTAAGAGTTAATTATGAGCTCTTGCTTTATTTGATTCAATCTCAAATGAAGCCTTAATGAGCTTTAAACACTGATAACATGCATGTGTTTCTTGATACAGTTATATTCTTTGTGGCTCTGCTCTGAGACCAGTGTGTTTTCACCTGCTGCTCTTAGGAAACCCTGTCTTGAAAAGAACAGGATTGATTTCTCTCCCTCTTCAGGCACTGTGCAGTTGTAGATCGCTAAATCAGCCGATGATACATTAGTCCTATCGATAATTAGTTCAGTGCGGCGATTATATCAGTTTGTGGAAGGCAAACAATTAACTGAGCTGCAGAGAGGCAGTGATTTAATTCAGTGGAGCTGGGATCCTTGTGTGTTCGCCTCGAATCCTGGGGAAGAAAACATCAAGCTTCAATCTTTACTCTTTCCTTCTGTACATCCTCCTTTAGAGTAAAGTCCCATTTCTGTCAGGTGGGAGCTCACAGCCTGAGGAAGCTTCATATCTAGAGCAGGGATGTTTGCTCTTGTGTGTGCTTCCTTAACTAGAAAAGGAAAAGCTTACACAAACTTTAGATTGCTTCCAAAAGGGCCACAGGTCACACTCTGTTCTTTAGTTTCTTCTTTTCTTTAAGAGGTTGTAGGTTTACATCCAAAGAAGTCACCTCCGCCGATAATAAAAGACATTAATACATAAATACACCAGGGACTCGATAGACGGGTAAACAAATAAAGCTGAGAATAATAAAGTTAATAACATCTGTTGCCCTTTTTATATCTAGAACAGGCTTTTATGGACTTTATTTATATATTGCTTCTCTCCTATCGACGAAACTACAGGAAACTTTGCCAATATCCCAAAAAATCTCCCCTTTAAAGTCACTACAGCTAAAGACATAGTTGTAGGTATATAAAACACAGACATCTTCAAATAATAATATTAAAGAGAGACATGTAAACCTGAAGTTGTACCTGTGCATCAGAAAATACAAGGTTGTAAAGGGCTTTGTGATGCGCTGCAGATTTTAAGTAACAATGACGTTAACCTACTTTAAAAAAACCAACCGGTGCATCCGTGGTGCTGACGGGCAGAGAGAGAGAAAGCTCCTGACAAAGCCCCCGTGTGATTGGTTTAAATCCCTCCTCAGATGACAGCAGCCACAATAGATGTGCTCAGTTTAGGACTTCACTTTCGATGCCTTTGTCCAAAGCAACCGTGAAGGGGTTTTATTTTATTTTATTTGTCCAGGAAATAGGACACGGCCCCAGTGTCCTCAGTGCTCCACCGACTGAGGCTCTGACCTGCTTATTGAAAAGTCGCCTCCTGTTGAACCATCATAGTTTCCAGAAGAGTCCGGAATGAGTGGCTGAAAGGTTGTATGTGTGTTGCATTGTGTGTGTGTGTGTGTGTGTGTCTGTATCTGAGGTCATACAAGCTACTGTTGTGCTTAAGGTGAACTTTAGTTTGTTGCTCTTCACATTATCCAAAGTGGCTTTCAGCCGCAACCTCGTCCAAAAGAGTCGTCATGACCCCTGACCCCTGTTCCCCCCCTTCACCTGCTCCCACTCCACCCTCTCTCCACCCTCTCTCCACCCTCTCTCCACCTCACTGCCACAGCGATCCAGGCTCAACCTTTCCTGTAAAATTAGCACAGGAGCTTTGTGAAGTGGTTTCGGGGGCAACGGGAAACTTTAAAGCCGGATATTTAACTCCTCAACACCTGTACAGCAGAGTTTGATGGAATCAGTTCAGTCTGTGATGAGTTGATTTAAAAACTAAATGAAGCTCAGTGCAGCACACACACCCCGCTAAGGCCCAGCAGTCCCCTCAAGTTCAACCAGCTTCACGTTAAGGCTTTGCTTCTTTAAATAAAATGGCGTGTACAAGTTTTCTTAACCCTAGTAAATCCGTACTTAAATAAAACCACATCCCTGATACTGCAACGAGCTGTGGAGATGCTGCCCTGACTTGCATCTATTCCAAGAGCTGGGAACCTCTTTTGGATAAATAATCCCACGTGTCAGACAGCCCATTAAATACAAACAGTCACTTCTGCCAATCAGAATTACAGATGCAACAGTGACATCAGTGGCCCAGCCGGCTGTTTAAAAACACGTCCTGGTGAAACCTGTAGTTTTTTGCAATTTCATGCTATTAAATCATCCGAGTGAGGTAAAGATAATTTAAATTGGGGTTTAGTGGCTCCTTCATTTTTTTAGTCAAAGTGGAATATGCCATCCGGACGTAATGGCCGGTTCCAAGCAGCAGGAGGCCGACTTAACGACGAGCCCTCTCCCGTGAGGATCCTCCGTGTTCTCTCAGAGGCGGCTGCTCTAAAGTCCTGTCAGAGAGAAACATCAGCTGTCGTGTTAATGATGCTCTTCATGAGGCCTTCGTCCTCTACGTGGTCGCTGCCGCTCTTTCACTTTGACGTCTGAAGTCATTTTGGAACCCGGGAGGTCCCGTTGCCTGGAGTTAAAACCCAAATCAGGTTCATTATCAACACGTTTTCTTTTGCCTGAAGCAGGTTTCGTGCAGATGTATTTAAAAGTATTGTTCCACTGCTCAAAGGTACATATATATATACCTTTTCAGTTTTGTTTTTAGATCCTCATTATCTCATGTTTGTGTTGGCGAGGGCGACGGGATGTGGAGCGATATGAGAAGAGGGAACACAACATCAACCAGACCATAGTAGAAATGCTCTGTAAATAAAACTCAGATTTCCTCATTGAAACTGTGCAGCTTCCGTTCTCTCTGTAATTACCTCGTCCTGCTAGAGCAGAAATACACACAACTGCAGATCTGCCTCCACGTGCACATGTACACCGTGCTAACACAACTTGACGCATCAATTTCGACCAAACACACAAAGCTAATCACGTTTTTTTCTCCGTCAGGTCGATTCTCCCTCGTTACAGTCGCTTGTCTCTTGGACGCTGGGACCGGAGTGTTTCTCCTCAGCTCTGTCGCCCCCGGCTTCATTCCCACAGTCGACTCTGATTCCTGCACGTTACTCCGTGCTGGCATCAGCCGTACAGTGACACACATTTGCATCCGATTAGGCCCACGTTGGAAGCCGTGGCCATTTCCATTCGCCGTGCAGGGCATCGCAGGGTCACAGGAATTGAGCCCTGAGCTGTGGGCTTCATACCCCTGACCGCTTGTCATCTGGCTTTGAGGAGGAGTTATAGCTTATTGTGCTATCGCAGTCATTGTGGGTCTTTGCCCCTAAAGTGTAGATATCGTTGTGAAACCTTTTTTATACCGAAAACGATAAAAACGAGGCTTGAAATCAACTTTTTTGAGATTATGAGTTACTGAGGATCAACTAAAACCAAAACAGATCTATAGCGTTTATTCTACGAGCTGTGTTAATAACCGTAAAAGACTAAAATAACAAATTCTATTCACAGAATTAGTGACTGCAGACGTGACTGTGTTATTTCCTTGGAACAGCTCTTCTGTCTTCACTTCATGAGGCTGCTCATTTGATGAAAAGCTGCAATGGACCCCTAAAAAGTAAAGTGTATTCTTACCTTCAAAGCACTGTGGCTTTTGGGATGTGTAAATTAATCAAGGGTGTAATGATCAAACTTATTCATTTTCTTTTTAAGCTGTACAAGTGGGGTTTTTAAAAAATGGTTTCAGGCTGAGAAAAAATACAGTTCGGTTGTTGCTGCTTCGTCACAATGTTTATTTGCAAGTGTCAGATTTGGGTGTTGATGTAAAGACTCGAGTAAAAGTTTCTGACTCTATTTGAGGTTCTTGTAACCGTGGTAGCAACGTGACACCTGCTGGGACGGGTGCAGGTTTGTGGAACAACCCAGAGCTCACATGTGTGCGTCTGTGTGTGCTTGTTTGTGCGTTTGAAAGAGTTCAGGTTCATGTTTTTCCCTCCATGTGTGTTTGCAGTGCATTTGTTTGCATAAAGGTGTGTGTGTCTGTGTGTGTCTGTGTGTGTGTACTGTCTGAGTCTTAATTAAAACCTTCCTCTGAGACCTGCCGGTTCCTTTTGAAGGAGCCCGAGCTGCCAGATGGCCACGGACAGAACCACACCACAGCGGCCATTTTGTGCCGTGGAAGGCAGTGGCCCTCTTAGTGAGAATCGGCCCCTCTGCTCTGTCAGCGCTGCTCGATGACTCCTGCAGGAGCGTTTGAGAGCAGCAGGTCTGAAGTAGAGGCCGTTCTGAGGATTCATCCACACCACTACATCTTCATTTAGAAGACACAAGTCACTTCCATCCCCACGAGCAGCTTAGCCCCGTCCATATTAACACACCTGACAGTTTATCACATTTGCATTGACTTTGCACTGCAAACAGAAAGTAATGATCACTTGGAACTGATACTGACTGTGTTTCCAGGCCAGACTGATAACAAGCAGAATCTGAAGCAAACATATTGTTTGGACAATGATATCGTCCAATATGAGCCTCACGCAGACGTATAGGAAAACAAATAATGCAGAAAATATGTGTATTTATGTGCAGTTTTACCGTAAAGATATTTTCTTAATTCAAGTTCTCCACATTTTGGTATATTGGTTTACTTAATATTCGTAGATATCAAGTTAATGGTTAAAATATCTATTTTTTCAAAGGGTTTTATAACATTTTAGGTCTGATAAAGTTTTTACTCAGCCCATAAACTTCTAATTTCTTTCAGAGCGACTTCTTTCTTTACCTTTTCATTCTGTGGTTCATCTTTGAGATGTAGAGACACTTGGTCATAGAACAGGGAGCAAAGCTTTCTCTTATTAACATGCACCAGCTACAGGTGTCAGTTCACTCAGGCCTGTAACATACGTGCGTTATAAAAACACATTTCTGGAGTGGATGTGAGCGAGCAGGCTAAACAGAGCAGGGATCCAACAGCAGCATGGAGGGAAGGGCTGATACATCATGATGCAAAATACTGTAATAATGGCACCGCTCTCACATCCACTCTTCTTGCCGCAGGACAGAATATCTCTTTTCCTTTATTCGACTGTGGCACCGACAGAGATCTCAGGCCGTCCATTTTATTTAGGGCAGAAGTTTCACTACCTGTCGTCGTGGGTGTTGTTTCGAAAAGGAGCAGAAATGAAAACCCTGCAGCTTCTTTGAAGGACATAGTTCTGCTCGATGGGGGAAAACTGTATCCTCGTCAGTTTTCAGTCTTCACTTACAACTCATACCGATAACTCGTCCCCCCCCCCTCCTGACGCCCGCCCGCCTTACTGTACCGCCATCATGATGACAGCAAGTGTATTTACCCGACATGTAACACAGATGCATCACACACAACCTGGCGTGTGTTGGACGTGTATTGCACCCTGGGGTGTTGGTGGAAATGCAGAATGTGATAATATCCCACATGATTAACTGTTGTAGTTTCTTTACACTTCTCCAGAGGCAGGCTGCCGTGAGGAGAGCAGCATAAACGTCTCCAGATACCCTCACATATTTATTACGCCATCAACCTCCCCCCCCCCACATACACCCTCAACCTCTCAGCATCAGCCCCACCCTCCCTCAGCTATTAATATGGATGTCAACCAAGGTGTCAAGGCTCAGGCCCCTGTTAGGTATTCCTGCTATTATCCCATAAAATGAGTGGGGAGCTGCTCAATGGGGCGTGATGTGTAAACTGAAGTTTTTGTGTCGTTCCAATCAAATGCAGCTCAGCTCAGGTCAGGTTGTGGGGTGTTAATGAAGGTACAGCTCTCGGAGAGTGCACACAGACACAAACACACAGACACACACAGACGCACACAAAAGATTAAAAGTTTAAGGCTGCAAATGCCGGGTTTTGAATCCCAGGACAGCAGCCTGGACTAATAATGCTTTTATACATCAATGTGACTACGTGTAAGGATATCAATGCACTATGCATAAAAGTCTTATATCCATAGGTTCATACCTAGTTAGCACGGCTAGAATAAGGCTCTTGATATCTGAAGCCTCTAAGGGGAGATTTTTAATATTTATGGGTCATGTTTTCTTTAATGCAATAGAATTTGTATAATTTGTATAACATGTAATGATCTCAATGCACAATACGCAAAAATTCCATAAAGCCGTGTATAAGTACCTCGTTAGCACAACTAGAGTTAAGCTCTTGATGTCTGCAGCTTCTAAGGGGATATATTTTATTATTTATGGGTCACGTTTTCTTTTGAAGCAATAGAATTTGTGTTATTTGTCGAGAGGCAATAACATGGATGTTTAAACCATTGAAGAGCATCAGTTTTTCTGCCTTTGTGTTAACACTTCAGTGAAGATTAGACTCGAAGTTGGAGAAATATCTGAGATGTAAACTATTGTCACTTGGAAAGCTCATCCTCACTCAATCCATCCGGAACAATACACAGTTCTCCGATTTCTATCTCTTGTAATTTATTTCAACAACATGTCAATTTTATTGTGAAAAGCCTTTACAATAGGCCTTTTGTCATCTTTTTCAAGAGTATAATAATCACATTTTCTCTTTTGAAAGCTCTCAAACCCTGACACATTTTTGTGTTATTGTATTACCACATTACTCTTCTCAGTGTCTGATACACAGTTGAGTAAATCTGTTCTTTAGAAGCCAAATTAAAATACAGAACTCCCTCTTGGCGTCTGGTTCAGGTGGCGAGGAGGAATCAGCGCCGGCGATAAAGTTGTTCTACGTTTTTTCTGCTGCATCCTTGTGGTCGTGACCTCAGCCACTGCAAACTGCTGACCCCTCTGGTTTTTTTTGAGGCTGTGTCGCTGAGTCTCCTTGACTCGTCCCGCCCCAGTGTCATCGCTGGGTGGGAACCAGTGGCTGGGGGCAGTTCAGGGATCTGCTCTATATTCCTTCTATCTAGAGAACGGACACTATCAGGGACAGGACAGTTGTGTGTCTGGCTGCATGAACTTTGTGTTTTCAACCTTGTTGGCTAAAGTGGAGTGTTACTGACCAGAGGACCCAGGGTGGCAGCTGTATGTGTTTGTTTGTGTTGATGCTTCTCATGATGATCTGAGTTCCTTCTGTGTTAATCTGGAGAATCCATAAAAACAAACCAGCTCTGTCTTCCCCTGGATACAGAAGTTAATATAGTGTGTGGTCACTGGCTTTGTTCTTTTTTATAGTTTATTACCTTCCTTTCATAGCTGCTGATAAGATCTGGTGTCCGTGCCTCATATGTGGCCGTGTCACTGGGTACACTGGGTACACTGGGTACACTGGGTACACTGGTTCCCTGGACATGATAATCACCTGTGTTCTGCACCACTGTTTGTCTTCTTTTATCTGCCGGCAAGATGGTGACGTTATAGTCTGTTTGTGCGTTGACAACAGTGCGAACCTGGTTTCCAGATATGTACTTTAACACCACAGACAACATCCAGTGAATTGGACCCACTTCAAATATCAAGCCACACAGAGAATGTGTGCTGTTGTTGGGAGGGGAACACCTGCAGCTCCAAAATCACTGGGAGGGAAAACAAAACATAAAGCTGAAGAGAGACAGATTTTTATTTCCTTACTTTATCCAAGAGGGTGGTCTTCAAGTTTCAGATCAGAGGAGAAATCCGAGAGCAGACATTTCACACACGGCAGCAGAGGAAACACAATATCCGAGTGAAAGCACTACACAATCTCTCAATACTTTAAAACACAACTAAAACAGAACTTACCATTAAGATATTTATTTTAAAGCCATAAAGGCCGAGGTCTAACTGAACTCATTAGCATCTCACACCAATTAGACGGGGCCACTTTGCTTAAAGAGGAGGATTTAGTCTCACTGGGACTCACTGGCTCTCTCAGCGACGTTAAGACTTTCGAGTGGATTCAGGCCATTTGTGCTATTTACTGTAAGTTGAAATACTCATCATTTGGATTGTTTGTTTCTGACTAATGTCTGTTGAGCAGCCGTAAGTCCACCACTTGTAGTAGCTGGCTTTCTGTGCTTAGATTTAAATATCCTAGTCACCCGTTCTTACC